>JAOTQQ010000063.1:17406348-17549927 GCA_026546715.1 Gallinago undulata | reverse complement strand
AAAGAGTGGTTGGGCATTGGAATAGGCTGCCCAGGGAGGTGGTTGAGTCACCATCCCTGGACGTGTTTAAGAGTCATTTAGATGTAGTGTGGGGGGATATGGTGTAGGGGAGAACTTTGTACAGTATGGTTGATAGTTGGACTTGATGATCCCAAGGATCTTTTCCAACCTAAATGATTCTATGATTGTGTGCCAGCCAAGTCACTGAGTGCTGCATTATCTCAATCAACAGAAGTATCAGTAATCCTGATTTTTGAAAGCAGTAGGAACGTTTGTTCCAGTAGATATTAGGATATATAATGATAACTAGATTGTAAACCACATAGATTGGAAATAATTTAATTTAGCATATATACATTTTACTCCCTACATTGTTCTCTAAATAAAACTACAGTGTGCAAGATAGTTGTCTAGGCCAAAAAGGAGACAGGAACACAGGGATAAAACTGGATGAGGGATAAATAGGAAAAAGGTGGTAAACACAAGTTACTATTTAAAAGATTTGTGCAATTGCATAGGAGGAGAAGAAATAGAACAGGGATATCAATAGTGAATAGAGTAAGTAAAAAGGAAGGTTTTTCCAAAAAAAGTAGTGTTTGGGTTAAAAATAGCATTGTAAAACCTGTGTAAGGAATAACATCTATGCCAGGATTTGAAATAAAGAAGCTCTTTCCAGCCCTTGCAAAACAGAAAGGTTGCCAACTATAACTGGCAAGGATGAGAAGAAATATTTACTAAAAGTATACCATGTGTAATCACCTGGGCTAGCTGACATGAATCCTGGAGTCACAGGAGAACTAAGTGGGTAGTCCCTGGACCACAATTAATATCAGCGTTAACAAGAAAACAGGGTTGCATAAAAGACTGAGGTTATAAAATTGCCCCAGTAGTGGTTTAGGTGAAAATCACAACCTGGGAATGATATATCAACTAGATTGGTATTGATTCCAAATAAAGTAAAGGAACAATGGAGTTAGGACTTTAAGGACAACTAATTATTACAATGCTGATTCTTATGTTACTTGTCTGGTTTTGTGGAATTTGCCTCTTCAAACTTTATTTTCTGTATTTTTCTGTTCTGACAGGTTTGCAGACCTGGTCAGTACAGACAGTATTATAATATCTGGATTTCTTCAGCTTCTTTGTGATTGAAAGCTCTCATTACATGGAATAACAGGGCATGTTGCATATTAAATTTAAAAGTGACTGCTTTATAGAAGACAAATTTAAGTTGCTAATGGGTAGAAAAGAAAGTATTGGGCTGTTACTGAGCAATTTATATTTGCTGGAGACAGAATATGCGGAGTCATACATGTGAAGTTTGCTAATGCTACAGCATTTCTAGGGTAAGAAATGGTGAGAAGGATGGGATACTGATGCAGAACAAGGAATGGATCCAGTTGATGACCTGATTGAAGAGACTGCTCAATAGCAGCCATGCAAGTGGAGTGTATTCAGTGCATCATCCCATCCTCCCTCAGGGTAGAAGTTACAACTCCACTAATCTCTTCCTTCTTTCTTCCAGTACATCTAGTCTTAAGAATGACCTGGAGCACTTAATTAAATGGTCACAATTGAATGCTGATATGCATAATAATATGCATTTCAGAATGAAGACCACACGCTGTGCTTACAAAGTTGGAGTTCTTGTGTAGAAATATAGTAAGTTAAAAAGGTTTTTAATGGTCCTTTTGAGTAGGTATACTATTGAAATTTCTGCATTAACTCAAGAAATGCACCCTAAAAATGAACACGTTAAAAAAGAAAAAGAAAATTTAGGTAATGAAAAGATTGGGGGGGGGGGGGGGGCTGTGCTAAAACTACTACAGTTCAAAAGGAATATTAAAACAATCAAGTGGGATTAAAGGAAACTCAAAAAATGTATCCAGAATTTGGAATATCAAGCTATTTGGCACGAAGGGCAGCCTTATCCAAGAGGAAGTTGAGAGAAGATTTGTTCTCTCTTTGTAAGTACTTCTGCATGGATGTATTTAAATAGTGAGGCATGACGATCCCTCTATCCAAAGGCTAATTGAAGTTAGAGAAATCCATTGCTGAATTAGGATGTGATTGCCTAGTAGTCTGAAAGATGATACAAAGATGCGATTTCTTATAATTCAAAATCCTTTATGTAAGTTGGAGCAGTTTTCAAAGATGTGTATGATTTAATTCAGCTTTTCCAAAGAAATCTTCAGCCTGTTTGTACCGAGGAATCATCCTAAATCTTGCATGTGGTCAACTGCATGTGACACATTGGTTTTGCTCTAAACACTCTCATAACACTTAGTTTTACAAAAACATAACATTTATTAGTCTCATGTTTTAGAGTCCTTTAGTTATCTGATCAATCAGAAATTAATTTTTATTTCCTCTTCCATAGGAATATCGCTTTACCATGACTTGCTAGATTTTCTCTTTCTGAAACATTAGGGGATTTTTCCAAGATAGAATGACAAACTGCAGGTGCTACAGGGAGGTATTAGGTAGAATTCCTGCTCAGCTTGACTGATACCCTTGTCCCTCCTGCACAGGGTAGAGCAAGCCTTTCTTCAGCTGTCTCTTTGATAAGATAAATATATAAAGCTCCTTACAATCTGTAACACAGGCTGATTTTCCAATTTGGGGATTATTCCTTTCTTCTTCAGTGTGTGGTAGAGCTCACCGGCTCAGTCATCTGTGTATCTCACTCAACAAATTTTCTGCCATTGGGGAGGTATTGGGTGTCAATGGTCTGCTGGGCTTTTTTTCTATTCTGTCAGTGTGTTTCGGAGGGTTTTCTGAGAATTCAGAATTTCTGAGTAATTGAAATTTCTTTTTATTAGTGTGAAGTCAAACAATACAGAAGGATATATGATGTACATGCAGTTGACTTCAAAAGTCTAAAAAGCCTGTTTGAGAATATTTAGCTAATAGCAGTGTTCCAGTTAGGTACCTAGTCTACAAAATTTGTCTGGAAGGGATGTGTAGTCAGTAAATGTGTTCTCTGGAGGACAGTTCAGCCCATCTATTTTAAGAATGAATTAATTATCTTCGGATAACTGATGGTGCAATAAATTGATATTTTAGAATTAGACTATGTTCTTTCCTTTCTGGTGGCTAAAATGAGGTGAACTGGATGCTACATACTGTGATATAAAAGCCTAATACTGTATTTTTTCTGATGACATATTGCTGACTTATCACTTGTCTGTAGCCAAATGTTACACAACATTTTTGATTTAGACTACCAGATTAACTTTTCAGGAACTGCAGAGTTACCATAGCTCTATCATTACATTAACAGTTGCCACATGATTTTGGCCACGTGCATAACATAAGTGTTACAATAGCTTTGTAATTATTAAATGCAAAAATGAAAATGGGTTTGTTCAGCAACATCATTACTCATAAATGCTTCCTTTGTTATGTAGTATTATCTACTGTATTTTCCTCTTAAAATGAATAATATTTAAGACCAAAACAATTATGCCAAATGTAGAAAGTAATTGTATAATATACTCGGGCACAAGATTTATAGTAGATAATAAGAACATGATGAAAATACAATTACACATCAAATTTGTTTTGATGTATATGCTTTTGTGCGATAAAGATGCTTTAATTCAAGCCTTCTTTTTCTGCTGTTTTGGGTTTGGTCAGCTTTTTTTTTAATGTCCATTGCCATAAGGATAGTCTAAATTAAAGAAACGGCAGGTATGAACTGCAGTCCTGCTTTTGGTCAGAATTATTTCATCCCCATAGTAAGTGAAGCACAACGTGTTACATGTCTTCTGCTATAAGTTGGAAGACCTAACCCTCAGGTTTGGCTGATACTTTTGCTTATTTGGGGTTTTATTATAAGATATTCGTGCTGTGGAATTGAACCACCACGAATAGGGAAGTCCCCTGCCAGAACTGTGGTGAGAAATTGTAGTAAAGAGACAGTCCAAGCCATGAAGTGTTAGGATTAAGGACTTGAGTACTGGTTTCTTATTTTATTGTTGTATATGGAACAATCTGCAAATGAACATTTAGAAGCACCGTGATTCTGAGAGTTCACTATGAGATAAAATCAAGTAGCATATGCAGCATTCACTCCTCTGGCATATTGTCCTGTTACAGCTTTCATGTGGAGTTCTTTGGCATAGATTTTCTACTGGCATTAGAGGGAGGGTGGTGAAAGTTTAATGTTCAGATCGTGTGCTCAGTATGGTCAGAGTCATCTATAGAAAGAAACAAATATCTTGGAAGGAAAAGATATCTAATATTCCTAAGAATAAGTTTCTCTTTCGATGCATAAAGCTATGTATGTTTGAGGGTGGAGAGGAGGGGTTACCCATTGACTGATCTTACTATTTCTAGCATGTGCAACTAGATTTCTCATTAAAAATGGAGAATTTTCTCATATTTTACTTCAAAATATTAATTAAAAGTTTTAATTAGGTAATCTGATCTAGGGGTGTATGTAAAAATCCCTATTACAAATTGAATTAATGTAGCTTTTACTATCATGATTTGCTTCTTGATAGTGATGTAGTTTCTGTGAGCTGCTGGAATATGATGTGAGACCAAGAAGCAGTTAACCTCATCATCACATTATATGACAAGTTTCTGTGCATTCCAAAACATGATTTTGCTGCACCTGCCTAATACCGTTTCATTAGCCTCTATTCTGATTCTTTGTACTAACCATTTACTGCTTCATTTTCACTGGGGTATCGTAAACAAGGGACAAACTGTGAGTGTGTAACTGTCAGCTTGTTTTCATGCACAGCAGAGGTACAGGTTGAGTATGCACTTGAGCTTTTCCATTTTTTTCTGCTCCTGCTATCAGAGTTAAAATAGCTGTACTACAATTCTGAGCTTGAACTTCCTGTTAAAAAAGTAAAAGTAACTGCCAGGAAGAAGAACTAACTTACTGGATGTCAGAGGTCCCTTGATGGTGCTAAACTTTAATGG
Source organism: Gallinago undulata (assembly GCA_026546715.1). NCBI lineage: Eukaryota > Metazoa > Chordata > Aves > Charadriiformes > Scolopacidae > Gallinago > Gallinago undulata. Next base: position 17,544,989 of record JAOTQQ010000063.1, on the reverse strand, counting down.
AGGATGAGCTACCTCTATTTTTCCATGCTGAGATGCCTACCTATTTTATCTGCTCAGACTGACAGGTCTGAAAATGAATGATTTTTTCTCAGTCATGATGGATACCATTTCTGGACATATTGTAGCATAATGGACAAATAACTTCTCTTAAAGACTTGTCATATAATTTGAAGGAAAAAAAATTGTACCCCTGAGACAGACATTTCTATCTATATCCTCTGGGAATAATGAGACCTTAGAGCAGAGTCTAAGGCTAAGAGTTGGTTCAAAATACTATGATGTGATGTGCCCTTATCTTCTTTTACAGGTAAGACAGGCAGACTGTTTCTTGCACAGAAAATCAAAGAGGAGGCTGTAAAATCATAGGAAATAAAAAATGACAACTGAAATCTCTCCTTTCCTTTGAAAAAATATTTCTTCCAGAAAATATTTTTTTTTCCTTTCCCTATTCCTTGGTGACACCCACTTAACTGTAGTGACCGTAGCTGAATCCCAAATGATTCATCTGAATATGGAAAATGCAAACTTCCATATTTAATTCCAAATATTTGTGGTCTTAGAAAGGCTCCTTGAAAAAAACCCCAGCCACTTGCTGGTTAACAGTAAGAACACAGAACTGGAAACCACTAAGTCCCTCATGCTCCCAAGTGTAGCGGAGAGATATTGAGGACAAAGAGAGCCCTGCAGTTTGGTAAACTGATATTCCCTCCCTTATAAGCCACTTGAGGTTGTCTTGGAAGCAGCTAGTACAGATGTTGGGATCCTTACTTAGCATGAAGAGCTTGTGAAGAAGGTGATGGGAAGTCTGGAACTACTGCAGGACATGGTTAGACAGTGATTTACTTGTATGATTTTTTCATAAATGGTGAAAGCCCTGCTGGTGGAGGATGTCAGGGGTTGTTACTGTGGGATGACTTGGATGTATCCAAAATGCCACAGTCCTTAATATATTCATGCTTTCCATAGCGAGAAGGACAGCTTATCAAACAGTTTAGAGAAGGCCAAAAATAGGCTCAGGGAAAATGTGACATAAGAAGGAAATACAAAAAAAGAAGATGGGCACCTGTCAAATCTCATTAAGTACATCAAATATTAATGAGAACAAAGGATGTAGTTTTATTTTAAATCTGAATAGTAATATGCATGAAAAACATTATACTATAAAGCATGTAATCAGTATTTGGGTGCATGATACTCGTGCATGACAATCTGTATTTCTACCTGTTTGCTTTACAAATTACTATGTGGAACTGCTTAATTGGGTTTTGTTCATTAACAAGACAGTCCTGGATATTTCTTAGTCTCTCAAGGTTTCACAATTGCTTATTAGCAAAGCCTCATCTTTTTAAGAATATAGAAAGATGGTTGTTTGGCGTGCTTCATTCGTTGGCAGCAAATATCAGTCACCTTCTGTGGGCGATGACACAGAGGGGTGTCTGCAGCTGGGTGACAGTCTGAAGATACAGGGCAACTTGTGTCTGTAAATCTCTGTAGAGTGGCATGAAGTTGTGAGTAGTTTTTTCACTTGGCAAGTACATTGCATTACCCATACCAAAAAAAAAGTCAACTAAAATTCCAGAAAGACATTTTAAAATTTGAAAAGAAACATACACAAAGTTGTTAGGGATTTTTTAATTTTGAAATAATATTTTATCTAGAAACATGTCAAAAACTAAACAGCAGATTTTAAGGTTAAAATATATAGCTAAAAACAAAGTTTCATTTGACTCAAAACAACATCTGTTGTTTGTTCTAAGCAAACTAGAAGAAGATTGACCCAGAATTGATTAAAAACTGTAGACTTTCACCATGCCAAAAACTAATAGCATTTTTTTTCACATATCTAGTGAAGTATTTCCTAACATCGTATATTAAAATATCTGATTTGTATGTGAAAGCATATTAAAAAGTCCCTATTGCTGTTTATGAGGAAAAATACGGTTTGCAGCCCCTAACCAGTTCATATATGTAATTTCTCTGGAGGAAATATAATTTTTATTTACTGGAAAAGTGTGTCTGATGAACAGACCGTAATTAATAAAATACATTAGTCTGTTTTGTTTTAAGTATAGACCAGACTTACAGTGTGGATCTGTTTCTTGTATGGAAGTTGCGAGTGGTCCTATCACAGAATACTGTATTCTCTGATTCAACTCACAAACTTTTACACCTTTTCACAGAAAAAAAAAAAAAAGATAGGAAAAAAGGGAAAAAATCTTAGGTTATGCTTCAATCACTATTTGCTCAAAATACCTCTTCATTTGAATGAGCTTCTGGCCTGATAGGAAAAAGGAATTGTGAGTGAATTATGTACAGCTTCTTCCAGCCAAGGACCATGGTTACCTAGGGTGCCTAAATTTTTCCTAGAGTATGTTTTCTACTGCACTAACTGGAATGCAGACAAGGTAAGGCCAGAGTTTTCAAATTTTGTTGCCTAGTTTCAGAAAATTTAACTGTGGCTGTATGTAATGTACAATTCAAGTACTTCATTTAAAGGCTATTTGAAGGCTTATAAAACTTAGTGCTAAGTGTCTTTAGAAAGGGATATGCTGAGAATTAAAGCTCTTAAATTTCAGCTTTTATTGTTGCTTCTTAAATTACAGTGGAATTGCAGTCCACAAATTAAATCATTGACCACAACCCTCATTAAAAGTCAATATTTATGGAAATGACTGCATTTTGGGATCTGAGAAAGTGAAGCATTTCTCTGTACACAGAAGAGGCAATGACTTTTTCTATGGCATACAGTAATATTTTAATAACACCACTGAGGCAGAGTACCTCAATTATAACTCCAGTGTCTTGTGAGTCTCTTAAAAATATTTTCGTTTTACTCCTTTTTCATCATAAAGGAATCATGCTGGAAAAAACATTCTACAACTGTAAACAGAAGTATTAAGCTTAAATAAATCTGTTTATACAATAAATTCTTCTGAGCTTCTAGTAGCTAAAATGAGTTAACAAAAATGCAAACCGATTCCAGTGGAGGACAAAAAACCAACTGACCGTGGTTGCTCTGGTAACAAATTGCCTTTCTCTGTGAGTGTGTGTAGGCATGCATGAATATGAGACAGCAGTATATAGCTCATAGCTAGTTGCATATTTGTACATGTCCATTTACGTGTGCATCATTCCCTCAGATTCCTTCACATGTTATATTACCCATGGATCTATCTTCTTTTTTTTTCATATTAAATTTCATTAATCAGCCTTGTAAATGGAATACTTCCCTTGAGTGACATTTTTATGTTAAAATTATATTATATTTGATTTGAAAAGCAACCTAATTAAGGTAGGCTTCCTGTAAGCTATTTAAGTCTCACCTCCCAGTGGAATCACGGAACATTTACAAAAAATAATGAATTACATCTTATATAATCTTTATTGCTACTTTTTAGAATGAATAATATATTCAGTTTGGGTTGAAATAACATATCCCTAAGGTACAATTCGTTTCCACAAATTAGATTGGTCCCTCACATACAAGATTATTAAGCATGAAGAAAAAAGTTACTGGGTTCCATGTGCCCCCTAGGAATAGTATTTTTTCCTTCACATCTAAGCTTTGAACGTAGCTTGATTCAAGAGAAATCTGGTAAATAGTTGAATGATGCGGTTGCTTGGGCTTACATATTAACCTTGTTTTTTAAAATTATCCTCCTTTTTAGTTTTGAATACATGATTGATATGTACAGCTCAAAGTGAAGCACAAAAGAACAGAGATACTACCATGATTCTCCATTTTTGTAGGTTCTGGATGTAGATAATAATAAAGATGGGTAAAGCTACCTGATTGTTTTAAATCGGTGTCCTAGAGGGGGATAAATATCATTCACAAAATCTTTTTAGTTAATAATGTGCTTTTTATTTGTCTTAAAGCACAGATTTAACAGGCTCCTTAGGATAAACAGTAGTTTTTATCTGAAAAAAACTTGGAACTTTTATATTTTGGAGGAGTTGTATTTACTTCTGCTTCTACAACTTAGTAATTACAAAATGGGGAAAGAATTCTCCTTTTTTTTTTTTTTTTGTTTGCAGTTCTCAGATTTTTGAAATATTCCAGAGCAGAAGCAAAAAGTAAGTGCAATATATATGTATTACAGGAAAGTAGATCGAGGGTCTGGTTCTTTCTGTTGTATTCTGGGCACTTGCCGACTATACTGAAATAACTTCTGTCACTTTTCTGATGTATTCAAGACACATTCATTCTTAATCTTTATTCTGTCTGAGTCATTCAGTTTTAAAGGTTGAATGCCATTACTGCTTGGTTTGGGGTGTTGGGAATTTATTTTGTTGGGGGTTTTAAACTTTCCTCTTTTTTCTTTTAATTGCATTCACTACTATGCAGTAATAATTTCTGAGGAAAGAGGAATGGGCTCTAACCTACTCAAGGGGAGAGGTGGTAGAACAGGAGTAAAAAACAAAGTCCTAAGTAACGACATATTTAGAAATCTGAGAAACCCTTTCAAATGAAATCATATACACATTAAGAAGGAAAACTATCTTAGAGAAAATCCTCTGCCTCACTCTTCAGCATGTAATACTTGGAAAAGCCTGCTTATTAAAAAGGATGCATCATATAAACTCAGTGTTGTTAAAGTGAGTGCACTTGAGCCTCTGTTTACTGCCATTTAAAGTGACTCACTATAGTTGACTCTCTGTAAAGTTCTGTGTCACCCTTCCTCACTGCTTTTTTTTCTTTCCTTCCAGTCCTGTCCCTAATGATTTCTTCAAGAAACCTGATAGATCAATGTGAAAGCTTCTTCCTGCTATTTTTATTCACATGCCTCACACTCTCCTTTCCCACGTTGTGTGAGATTCCATGCTCACTGTCATAGAAGCCAAATAGCCCTTTATACTTCAGGGATGTCTCTGGCCTTAAAACAGCACATTCAGTCCAGGTTATTCGTAATATGCAGAATAGTCGATGTAGCACAGTAACTTTTTAGAAAGTAGCCCAAATCTGTTCCAATTTCAGCATCTAGGTAATGTTTCATGGCTTTATCACTAGCGCAATATTCGAAATTCAGTCAAGCCGTATGTCATTGCTGCACATAATATTTTGCATCAAATGTAATGTGTTAACCTACTCCATAACAATGTCCCACAAAGATGAATAAATGCCAAAGGCTAGCTTTTATTGCAGTCAGTGTGATCGCTGAGGTGATAGGTTGTTTTTCTTCCTTTCTATCTGATGTCCACGATTCCAGTAGCTTTGTCTTTTAATGACAGTGCCTAATGGCATAATGACTTTCTTTTAATTACTAAATATACTGAACAAATCACATAGAGCAACAAGGGATATATTGGTTAAAACCTGGGATCGCCTCCAGAAATGACTCAGCATTAAATGGCAAAATATCTATGATTCTGTTGAAGCCCTACAAAAGGATTCATTTTGGCTTCTTTTTTTTTGTATGGAAAGAAGTATGCTATTGATGGAGTTATGTGCTTACTAGTCTTATTGCTTATTTACCCATTTTATATTTAAAAGTGAATGATAATGTTAAAATCAGTTTGTAAAGCAAAAGCTTTACGTCAGAAGTGCACAGTACGAAACTGTCTGCTTTGCAAGGCAGGTTATATTTGCTTTCTTGTCAAGCAGCAGGAAAACTGCAAAGCCAATGCAGAGGGAGCAATGCCATCCCAGAAAGAGTTCTCTTGGTTACTGTAAGGACAGTCATTGAACCAACAGTTGTGCGGTAATCTCCTTGTGTGGCAATAAGCAGCCTCATTTATCATTAGCTTAACAGTTTAAAAATTATGCTGATTTAATCAAAATATAAAAATTGATATCATAGCTAAATAAAGAAGGTTTGGCAAAAATCAGTTGGTGCTGCATGTTTGTGTGATTTCTACAATTGTCACATGAATTAGCACTCTGATATGCATTACTATAGCCATATAAATGAGTTCACCAAGATTTATAGCAAACCTAATCTGTGTTGCTTGTAATTCATGATGAGGAACAATCACATTTGCTCTGTCTTAGAATGAGAAATCTGCATTTGCAAATTTTCACTGACTCTGCCTTTTAAAGTTTATTACTCCCTTTCGTATATTTTTTTGCCTGTAATATTAAGCTGTAGGATAAAATTTAGTGAAAAGAATATTTAAAATAGAGCTGTGCTGTTTTGTTTGAAGGATGTTTCTGAGTGAAAGAAAATTAAGAAAAAACATCCAGGCTTGGAATGTAATGGCTATACTTACTATACTGGAAATCAGTATAGATTCCAAGCCCAAATCTCTGTAATGCCTATAGTTCCTACGTGGCATATTATATAAAGACATAAAAGGCAGTCTGTAGTCCTCTTCTATTTTAGAAGCAAATTGTACCATATAAATTGCATAATAAGCTGTCTAGATTCATGTCCCAGGTTCTCTTAAGTCTGTAAATAAATGGTGTGTTTCTAGGAGATATGCAAGGTGCTGCTCTGAGTGCTGCAAGGGGATTTGTTCCTAACAAAGTGCTTGAATACCTGAAGCAGTCAGTGCTTGAAAACTATGTTACGTTCTATAAGGTTATTTCAAATACTATCACTTGTAGTCTAAATTAATCGAAATCAGGTTATACTTAATGTATATTCAGATTCTATTTAACTGATGTCTTCTCCACTGGGTAAAGGTCTTGCAAGACCTTGAATATTTTCTACCACCTTGTGGAGAGACAATCATGTCACTTTCTGTCAATTTTAGAAGGAAATAAATTGGTAGTAAACTGTTAGATAATTTCACAAGAGTTGAACAGCAATTATAATGAGACCTGTTTGCAAAAAACTCTACTCTTGTTGTGCTTTTTAAAAAGTGTGGTTTGAAATCTGCAGCTTTACAAAATCCTGTCATGAAGCTGTTAGGTTTTTTGAAACTACTATTATTGTTGTAAAGGAAACTATGTCATGATACGCTTGAATCTAGAACAAGTATGTGCTCAAAAAAGCCTGCACGATCAGGGGGCTTCCTATGCATGGACACGGGAGAGGAGGGGATTTTTAATCTATTTTTAAAAAAAAACTACTAGAAAAGAATAGTGTAGGGCTTCTTCTACTTAAAGGTTGAGATGTGGTCCTATTAGCTTTATGAGAGATGAGACTATGGACCATCTGTCAGGGCAGAGATTTCTTTAATACGTCATGTATGAGCTGTGGAGGAATAATACCCAAGTGGTTGTTTTACGGATCACTCTGATGCCCAACCTGTCTCTGGGCAAGTACTGAGATCCTCTGCCTTCAGACTTTTCCTTTCTGTAGATAGTGCTAACATGAAGACTGACCATGTGTTTCTCAGTTTATAACAGATATGGCACTGAATTTATTAGATAGCTGACTACTCTGTACCTTCTGGAATATACTCACAAAACTCAAGCAACACAAGGGAACACATGTAATTCGATAACATATTTCAGAATTCTCCTGCAAGCTGTTCCCATGTCAGAAATTCAACGGCTAAACCTGTCACTAACATCACTAAAACCAAGGTCTAGACTGGCCATAGGTATTTTTGCCATGAAGTTCACCTATTCATCATTACTGTTTTTCATTAATGACAGCCTTATGATTGTTTCCAGAATTCCAGTTTCATACACACAGCTGTCAGATGTGAACTTTGTCAACAGCACGTCGGAATAGCACAGGTAGTAAACCAGAAGGAGACAGGCCCAGTCATACTCCCAGTACCAGGCCATCAGAGATGTCAGAGTAGGTCTTTCAGTTACATATAAAAAGATTTACATCACATCAAGACTTTTCAAACAGGCTTTAGACACAGTTGTGCCTTTTGCTTCAGCTTTCCTTTTGGCTATTTTCCTATGCAATGATGACTGAAAATAAATTGTTCTTTTTGTTAGAGCATATGATTCATATGTGTCATTCTGTAGGGTGTAAACATTTATAGCTGGAAAGGTGCCAATTTTAGTGTCTTTTACAACATATTTGAGCATTCAAATAGTATGAAGTGGTTATAAGGAGTCTTTTGTGAAAAATGTTGGTGATGTAAAGGACAAAACCCATGAAAACATTAGAAAAAAAATCAAAACATAGGGATATAAAAATGGGAAACAAATTCCAGTATCGCTAGAAAAGTAAGAGATAGCTGCAAGGACTCATTTTTTCTAAAATCACTCTAGACACATTTAAGGAGTCTCACATACAGCATCATCAAACTTCCAGCACCCACAGAAGATGTAATAACTTATGATGTACTGGTGACCTGTATGACTTCATGTCATACTGCCTTTCCTCCCCATCCAGTTGATTAATTCCAAAATAGTAATCAGAACTGATTACCACACCCCCACCAAGCTCTAATGTAGGGCCAACTACTTGATATAACAGAGAGATGAATAAACACTGATTGTGTCTTCCAAAACAATTCCCTTTCCTGTCATGGTTCCCAACAAATTGTTTCATTATGAATATTTAATAATTGTGTAAAACTTTAAGATAGTTAGATTTCCACAGAAAAAATTAAGGCTGTAGTTTCTTGCCTAAATCTTCCTTTCTCATATATGTATTTCATTGCATCAGTATTGTAGTACAGGTAATTAGAAGCCCACTGAATTTTTGTAATAAATTAAAATACTTCCTACAGCATACAGGGAAATTATAGCACAAGAGATTTGTTTGGCAAAACAGGGTAGAGGTAGTCAATGGCTTTTTGACATCATTAGACCTAAATTTTCATCAGCACTTGGACAACTGGGCGGCTTTCACCAGTTCGTTTGTGGTGTAACAGCTCTGATGCTTGGAAGCAGTTGGTGACCATATAACACAATAAACTTGAGAGAGGCCTGGAATTGTCACTTGCAACACAGTGACATGGTTTTTTTCTGTTAAGATGTGCAACTCTGTAGTTAATGGAAAGCATCTAGAAAATGGGAATTATGCATACATTATCCACAAATTACAACTTGGGCTGTTCTGTCTGGACACTTGGGAAGAATGCACTTTTACTTCTCTCCGCCTTTCTTTGCATCCAGGAGTAAAACCATCATACATGAATAATCCATAGATAGTACAAACACCAGCTGATGAAAGTCCAAAAGATTCCTTATTTCATTAAATAGTGAAACTTAAAATAAACACAATGGAAAATTGCACTTTTTTATTTTTGAAGTTCAGATGTGAAAGGGAAACTGCAAGATGCAAATAAATTTTATTTTTTTTTTTAGAACCACATACCTGAGACTGAACTATTGAAATTAGCATATGATTAACTTCCTGCAGGACCTGATTACTTGCTGCATCCTGTCCCAAGTATATCTGTACAAGGCAACTTCCTAACATGATACAGCCACACTCAGATATCTTCCACCTCTTCTCTACCTCTTTGAAGTAAATGTTCAAAAGATACGCACTGAGTCTAGAGGGCAGGGACTTACCTTGGCTCAAGGTGCAGAGCGCTGTGGAGCTATTAATCGTGTCTGAGTGTGCCTGAGTGCTGCTCCATACAATACGGAGTGGTGGAAATTGCACAAAGTGGATCCGTTTTCGTAGGTAATAACACTGCGTAGGTTACAGGAACCGCGTAACAGCAGTCAGTCAGCTCTGTGCTGGGGAATAAATAATCCTAGCTGTGATTAGCACTTTTTTCAACTAGCTGTGTCAATTATCTTGACCACTTAATATTATTTTTTTTTAATAATTTCAAATTTAAGGATAATTTTAGGGTTTAACTTCTATTCTCTACAACATTTGATACTTACTTTGTGGTTGTTTAGCTTACTTTTTGGAAAACTGAATGTCTTGGTAGTGGTCTCATATATTCAGGTGATTCAACATCACAGTAGTTAACCCTATATAAAAAGAGGTTGTGTGTATATGAATGAATCTCTTTGGCATCCATATAAACAACTGTCGCATAACGCTAGCCCTTTGTAGACCTTGCCGAGCAGAGTACAAAGATGAGAGATGTGTGTAGCCATGAGAAACTGTGGAGACTTACTTGATGCAGCCATCCATGCATTTTAGGCTGTTGACTGCATACATGGAAAGTCTGATTTTCAGAGGATGTTTGTGAAGTAACACTTAAGTTGTCATGAACATAGTTTCAGACTCACATGCAAACCTGTTCGCATCTTATACAGAGGAAGATAAGAGGAACCCATTGATAGCCCAGGGGAACTTGCTTTATGCCTTTGAAATGACACAAATAAACTCTGCATCATCTAGCATGGTGTATCATTCATCGAGGGGAGTGTTGGGAGTGATCTGGGACAGCCTTATGTCAAGCAAAAATGTGTGATCCTGATTTCTTCTTCCCATGCGTATTAGCAAGGAAAGCTGGATATTGAGCCTTATTAATACCTGGCATGGTACTAACGTACCTTGCAGTATTGTAATGGCATTACATCTGCTATTCTTCTGCGCATTCCCACTGTCTTTGTTCGAGTATTTTAGGAAGATGGCAGGTATTGTTGACAGACTTGCAGATCTGGAAACACCAATGTTTTTCTTACTGCAGCTTCTGCTTCAACTCACCGTATTCATATGGTGAAACTACTGCAGCGTGATGAACAGACACAAGCAGGGAAAGGTGACATATAAAAAAATGTCACTAAGAGCAGTTACTCTTGACTTTCTTAAGAAAACAAAACAAAAACTACCACAGCATTATTGTGATGGTAAATTATTAAGATAATGCATCATCTTAATTTATTACAGCCTAAAAGTACTGCAGTGGAAGCAGCAAAATCCAAACTTCAAATGAAAATCAAAATGTTATTGGAAACCATGAGACGTGAAGGGAAAAAATTACTACAGAGGCAATAAACTCTGTTATTGTTTGTGCTGTAAGAGCTTTCTCTAATTTCTTGGGCTAACAAACAATCCCATCTAATTACAGAAACATTTTTCTTGATTAGGCTTGGCTAGTCCTTGCTTGCATCTTACTGTGTTTCATGAACATATAAACTAAGAGTTTTTGATTGTGTCTTGGACAACTGTTGCTACAAATTTGCATTTTAAAAAAATATATCTGAATGCATTTCAGTAACCTCTATTTGTACCCTTCCAGGGCACCAAATATCCTACTGCATGCCTTTGGGGAAAGCCTTGCATAGAGTGGTGTCTCCCATGTAGCGGTCTCATTCCTCTCATACCTTCACCAGCAGCCATCAGTGGGTCCTCAAAGCCTGAAGTGTTGCTTTGCTGTGCTGGGTGACCCAAATAGGGATGGCTGCTGTCAGTTCTCCAGAGGAAATCAGTCCGAACCGAGAGGGGGCCTCTGCTTCACCGTTGTGGGGTTTTTTTTCCCCTCTCTAAAAATTTCCCCTTAAAAAATAAAACCCACAAAACCCAAAACGAAACAAACAGAACAAAACCCAAAAACCTGACTATTGAAACCTGAAATTCAAATTATTGGAATATGCCAGTTTTAAAAACTTGTATGTCAATGACTCTTGTTTTCCTTCAATAGTATAACAAAAAGCATCTCCTTTAACTGAAAATTACTCAGAGGAAAAGTCTCAAAACAAGCTTTAGATTAACATGGAAGGAATGAAAGCTTCATTACATTGAAAACTTATTTTTTTTCACACATAGAATATCTAGTTTAATAGTTGCTGAGACCTGAACTGTACTATAGTGTTAACTTAAATATTATATTCTCCACAGTAACATGATAGTTGAATAGGAAAAATACACTATTAAAGGAATCTTCTGTAACTTACCTTGATTTTAGTCTCATCTGGATGAGTTTTGCCATTAATTACACCCAAAAGTCTACAATTCAATTATACAGAATACTCCAAAAATGGTCTGTTTCATTCAAAAACTCTTTTTTTCCTTCTTGCCAGGAATTGGAAACCTGCTTTAAGTCTGATCATGTTTAAAGAGTAAGAATTTTTCAGGTGATCAATGATGTTGTTTTGTATCGAAAGACAACAGTTTTGCTAAAGCTAGCACTGTTCCAGTGGAACTCATTAGAAACTTTCCAGCTAACAGTATTTCTTTAATGTATCTGAGTGAAGCTAATCAGTTACGTCGTACTTTGGTAGTAACAGCCTGCTCAGGACTCAAGGACTGAGAACAGATGAAGAAATTTGGGATTTCAGCTTTGCCACCTGAATGAGGTGAAGTTGAGTCATCGAACGTTGGCTCATAGTGAGACTACAAATCATATGGATCTTTAAAGCAGATCCTATCAGTGCTGAGCACTGCATGCCTGTCAGTAGGGTGTCACATCACCATGAAAACAACAGTAGCTAGCAAGAAACAGTAATTATTTTTTCCTAAATAAATTTCTCTTTTTTCAAATTCAGTAAAATCCATGTATATCCCCTTCAGAAAGTGTGGTAATAAAATTTTCTGTACTTTAAATAAAAACACAAATATCAAAAGATCATTTTCTGGTTTCAGAGAACACATTTCTCCCAAAAACAAACAAACAAAAAACAACAGAGGCAAGAGTGCTGAAGAAGCATTCCGGAAAGCAGGTGAACAGTTCACCTGCAAATCGCAATTGCAGTGATAATAGCGAGGTGTGATTACAGACAAAGGCAGTAAGAGTCATTTAATGGCATTTCAGTTTTCTAGCTATGCTTATCAGGATTATCTTGAGTTAAATTAATCCACCATTTATTAATAGCTTTTTCCTTTTTCTAATTTAAAAAAAAAATTCTATCTTATGCAAATACTTGGACTATTTTTGTAAGATGTGTGGCAGCTAGGCTCTTTGCTTTATCACAGTGACACCCAAAACCACTTTTAAATGAAGCTTCTATCAGTGTATTTAATTCTAAATTCCATTTTTAAGTCAAAGTGATTTATTTATTTTTCCTCTACAGTCCTTTCTGAACTGTGATCCAGTATGTCAAGCTGTAGACCATGGGAACTTGTGCAGCACAGAAAATAGCATGCCTACAACTGAAAGGACAAATTAGTGCCAAAATTATAAATTGCTTCCAAAGCATGAAGATACCATGGATATCAGCTCTGGATGAAACAAACTCTGATCTTGTTCATGTTCTTCATGCTGCCTGCCATGGTAAGAGCAATCACCTAATTGAAAAAGCACAGCATTAATAGCTGGGTTATTTGACCTCAATTTTCAGTTCAGCTAACAACTTCTAGTATGGGTTAAGGCAAGTAGCTGTGTGTCACTTTTCCCAGGATAAAAATGGGTATTCCTCCTCTCACTGGAAATACTGTGAAGACAGTACATTTGACTTCTGAGTCAAGATGACAGATAACATTTTGCGTTCAACTAAGAAATGTAGATGTCAATAAAGGATGGGTAAAAATCTCTTGTGCTATTGAAGTGTGCCATTTGCAGCATACTGCTTTTCTGCTAGCGCAGAATTTTATATTTGGCAATAATTTTTATTCAATGTAACTACATGTTCCTGTTATTAGATTTGTATGCACATACGGACACGTTTATTTTAATGTGCACAGCATTTATTTTAATTTTTATACACTGTATTTTTACATAGGCAGGTTATGTACATATTTTTTTTAGTGCAAGTCTAATAGTTTCTGTATGGCTAGAAGAAACTACATCTTGTTACATGATCATAGTGTCAGTTTAGTAGTCAGTTTAAGCAACAGTAATACTTCCATAGTAAACAGTGTACTAAGGGGAGGTGCTTTAGTGTGCAGATGCCTCTGAACTCTGTTGAGAAATAAATAATCAATCAGTACTTGACTTTGCCACAGCCTTCCCTGAAGAGACAGCACAATTCACGTAAATGGTTTATCCCAGTATCATGTTTGAACTTCCTAGCTTCCAAAACTTCCCACACAGTCAGTGGGCAGACATTAATACAAAAAAAGCATAAAACACACACACAAAATTCAGAAACACACCAAAAAAACCCACAAGCAGCATGATCCAAGATGTCTGCTTAGGAGCAGCTGGATTCCTTTGATACACAAGTTCCCTGAGGAAGCACTCACCCTCCATGCAGCATTTCAGGAGTCTTCATTTCCAAGTTAGGTATTTTCAAGATACCACTAAGATTAAGATTATCTTTTCCATTTAATACAATGTCTTTTCAATGATGTGATCAATTCTGTAGTTTCCTGTTTGTAACAAGCAGCTAATATTTACTGCAAAGAAGGATTTTGAGGAAAAGTAACTTGGTGTGTAGAAAATTTTGAAGCTTTGAAGCCAACATGAATGTCCAGCTTGGAGGGAACTAGTCAATAAGAGGCACCTGTAAGTACTTACAAACAGGTGAGATACCTAAAATATAACAAGATAATGATGAGAAGTAGGAATCACCTGGCAAGCTAATCCAAACTGCTGGTTTGGTTATTTCAAGGTACTTAATTTTCCAATAATGAGTAAGAGATGTGAAGCATTCTCCATGCCTGTGAGTGGAGCAGGACAGAATCCATCAGGATCCGTAACAGGATAGATGCGTACTTCAGGTAATGTTCTATGGCAATGGCTTCTTATAGAAGGGAAAATGTGCTAGTATGCAGAAAGAATCAACCTGAATAAATAGGATCAATGTTAAATTTGCTCCCTGTGTTATAACCATGCATTGTAGGCAAGAAGCTGATGGTCTGTCTAGTGGTCAGAAATGAAGTTCTGGCAAAGGATTAAGAGTGCTGTTTAAAACAGACTGAGATGCAGCTCAAAACTAGGTGCATGTGATTAGATTATCAAACAGGTAAAATAGAATAAAATCAGTGTAGAGAAAGCAGCTAATAAGGGTAATTGCATTTAAAAATTAAAATGGTTGCAGACAAAGCAGAGAGGAGAATGGGAATGAAAGACAGAGTCTTCTGAAAGCCCACAGGGGAATATGGAGACATAACGAACAATGAAAAAGAGAAAAAGGAAAGGGGGGGGAAGAGAGAAGAAAGATAATCACAGAAAGACAAAAAATTTAAGAAACAAAGAGTCAATGAAGATACTGAAGACATCTTACAGATTGTGACAAGATACTGAGTCAGGCTATGTCCTGAAGAGGATCTGCCAGCAACAGTTTTAAACTGGGAAAACAAAAAGGTTTTGTATCTCCATACAATTATACCTTAGGATACTAGTTGCAATACAGTAGAGAACTTTACATTGAGAATGCGTATTAGCTATATGAAAAATAATGCAATCCGAGTCAAATTCCTTCTGTTGGAATTTATTTCCTGAAAACAGACAGTAAAGAAATTCTTTTTAATATTAAACAATACAGTGATGTACTAAATTAAGTTAAAGGAATCCTCTTGATTCTGGGTTGAACAGAGGGGTTTTTCAGCATTTGGCTCAGAGTGCAAAAATCTTAAAATGTAAACACCTTGGTGAAACCCTGCAAATTGCTGTGGGAGCCTTTTTAATTTTTTTTTTTCAATACTCAATTCTTTTTCAATAACTCAGTTCGCAAAAAAAAAACCACCCAACAAGCAGGTTTCAGTCAGGTTTCAGTTAGTTCCTTGCTTTACCTCATTGTTTGGGGGGGGGTGTGTGTTAAATATTCTTAGAGTTTCCTCCGTGGACTAGCTATGGAGAATTTACTTTTCTTGATGTAATTAATGTAACTCAGATTATAGAATATATGTAAAAGCCATCAGCAATCTGTCATTTTGCATTTGTAGCATCATGGGACTTGAAGAATATGGGTCCAAGTTCATTCTCACATAATTTTATTGGTGCGTATTTCACTGAGGTTGGATGTACAACAGGACTTATTTAGCCCCAGTCGCTTTTTATGATGTTCCTGTACAACATTCAGTAACTTCACTCAAGGCAATGATGCAACACCAAAAATGTGGTGTCTAGGAGAGAAAAACAAAATCAGGCAATTGAACTTAAATCTCACTGAAAAACTTGTTAGCGGATACCTCCTCTTTCCCAAATGCCCATCTTTTGCTGGCACTGAAATACTCAACAGATGTTCATCGCACAGCTCCTTGTGAATCAGGATCATGATGTCACTTCTTTCCTTTGGAAACATTTGTTCCAATTTTACACATCTGAGAGTAGCGTAAGTTGACAGTAGTGATATCACACAGAAGTTGAGCAATGTAAGCCAAGAGCTAAACAGGTCAGTGAACTTCAGATCCTGCTGGGAAGAGCGTGGCAGGTATCAATGGAAATGGTATTATTGCCTCGTAACCTTGGCAAATTAGCCTCCGGATTTTGAATAGGTCAGCACCTCTCTTAGTACCAACAGGGATTTACACCCTTCAGATTTTTTTCCTTAACTTTTTATATGGCTCTTCTTAAGATCAAAATGCACACCGAGAAGTGTATTGTAACAAAAATGAACAGACTATGTATTAACTTACTGCACTTATTTCTAGACTTGAACAGAAAAAAAAAATGGTTCTTGAGGCTGTGGGGATTTGAGTCAGGTGGAATGCTAGTGTTGAGAGAAAGTAAAATATTTTGTTCCCTCAGCTGTCTAAAAAAAATCCAAAGAAAGTGCCTGCAGGCTAAAACATCTTCTTTTCCTCACTCTCAACAAGGGAAAAATGGGAAATAGCAGGTAGCCAAGAGTAAGTTTGAATATAAATAGTTCACCAAGCTCTTATTTTAATTGCAGATCTATATATTCTATATGATATATATTTATATATTCTACATGAAAGCTATAGCAAAACCACACAGCACAGAGACAACGAAATGACAGAGATGGGCTTTGTCATTATCTGTACTATGGCTGGGATCATACCATGTCTACTACAAAGATGCTTTTACAGTATTTTCTTTTAAATTACACTTATCCATCTCTGCCATAATCTGTGAGTTTCCAGAATATATAGCACTAGGGCAGGCTCTTAACTGGCTAAAAGTGCATTAGTTTTTTCTTATGGACTGACTACTGTTTAGCACTTGCTAAATATAGTAGGCTTTATATATTATGTATAAAATTATTCCATAGTATAATACTCTTCTTTCTAAAAGTGCTTTCTCTTTATCAGTGATGCCAGTGAGTTTTTGAGAACTTAAATTAGCTTCTTAAGCAGGTGTAAAGTTTAGATGTTAATCATACAATTTCATGTTGGCAAAGCGGATTAGATCTCGGAATGGCAAGCAAAACTAATACTTCAATAACATACAAAGCAATGAGTGCACATGAACATTTTTCATAATAAACCTTGTGGATCTAAGGCAAGAAATAATTTTTTATTCCTTCATCTCCCAAGCAACTTGAACCATGTAGCTAAAAATTACTCATTTATCTTGAGGCTTTTGGTCTGAAGCTGACTTCTGAGTTTAAAATTCCACCTCAACGCAGTTATATAAATGCCTTTTTTTTTTTTTTTTACATTTACAATATCTAAAACATTATTGTCTCTTTTCACTTTTATTTGTGCTACTGGTCTTACTTAGGTACACAAGTTCACTTACGAGATAAAGATGATTATAACATGTATTAAACCGATAGATCTCTTACTACATTTTACTGCTTCTTCAGCTGTACAGCTGCAGTTGTTAAGGGGATCATGTAAGAGATCTCTGAAAAGGAAGAGAGACAGTAATTCATTAGACTAGATTATTTTAATGTAAAGACCCCAAACACTGATGATTCCTTTTAAAGCAAAGAAGCATAGCAATACCAAACTACTATAAAAATCCACAGTACTTTTGAGTAGTCTCTTTTTACATTTATTTTTGGTGAAGATGCCTGGTCCTATTTCATTCTTCTCTTTAATTTTCTTCTGAATGAAGTTGGTACTTCACTTGTTTTTAGTCCGCCCACTAACTATTGCTTTTGCACAGTTTCTTTCTGAATATTTTCAATGTATCTGTCTTGAACAAACCTTTGAAATGAAAATGTTTATTTTATCCCAGCATAGAAATTTTTCTTTGTTGGATGCTTTCGTTTGATCTACTGCACCCTGAAGTTTTAACACATTTTGAAAATTTTTCTAATTCCAATTAAAAAATAAAATAAAATATTATTTCGCTGTGATTGACAGTAGACACTTCACAGTTCATTTCAAAGCTGCAGGTAATTAGTCATTACAGTGTGCTTCAGTTAGGTGGCAGAACTTAGTACTATTTTGCGAGCTACTCAGTTGTAAGGGCATGACAACAATGTGTCATTTGCCAAGGACTGCAAAATGAAAGCTTTCTACTTAGAATGGTATAAGAAAAAAAATTTACAATAAGCTATGTGTTTAATACTGGATCACCTCTGAAACAGCTATCAAACTGTGCTTTGACCACATCAGGGGAGCATTTGATTAACTACCAACAAGAACGAATTCATTGAACAATGAGACATCAAAGACGACAGCTTTCTGACAGCATTTATTGAGCAGTGATTAATGAATGACATAAATGAAGAATATATAACCTCCAGTATATTTAAGAGGGCTAATCAAATATCATGAGGTGAAGTTCAAAAGAGTCATTAAATGGTAAAAATAAAGAGCAGCAACTAAAAAATATGATTAAAATTTCACATTTCCTCTGGTTTAAAAAAGATCAACTCTACAGGGTGACATAACTAATATTCATATTGCAACTTTCTGTTGTAAAAAGAAAGATCTTAGATTAATTTGGGGGGAAGACTTATGTTGATTTCAATAAGCATTGCAGTAACACTTAAAATACTGCCCATGTCTTAATAAAAAAAGTCCTCTTTTTTTGTAGCTAGTCACTACACACTAGGTTGAATTTCGAATGGCAAAACTGAAGAGTTCAAGAGCAGAAATATTAGAAACATCAGTGACCCATAATAAAGGAAGAGATAATTGAATATTACTACTACTTAAGCAGGTTTTTTTGTGCCCTTGATTTATGTCACCTATAACTGATGACCCAAATGTGTACATAGTATATTTCATTGCAATCAGATGGAATGTTCAGACCACTGCTAATCCTCAAGTCAGATTATACGTCTCTCATGCACTGCAACATCCCATTTGTACTAGTGTCAAAGTGTGACGTTGTGGTCAGAAGCTCAAAACTGTGAGAAAAGTAAAACTTCTGCCAGTTGGTGCTGCTTTCCTCCTGGCAGCTGCTTGATGCTGGCTCTCCCCTTCCACCGTGTGTTCCTCACCACTCAAGAAGGTGCTCTGCTATAAATGGACATGTGCTCCTGGGTGGCTCCTTCCTTTTGTATTTCATAGTGCATAAACTCCATTCAGCTAAAGGGAGCCAGGTCCAGCGTTAGAGACCCTTACATGCAGACAGGTACCTAGTGGAATTCACAGATCTGAATTAGGTACATGTTTCTTTTTCCATGGAGGAAGAGCTGGAAACACACTGGGATTGAAGCCAGCATGTTAAACAGTAATCTGTGCACTCTACATACACAATAGCATGTGCTGGGCACTGAGGTTTGTCTCAGTCTTAACCAATTTCTTAAAACTGAACAAGGCACCCGTCCACAGTTGGAATGAGGCACAAGCAGTACTTTTCTCACAAAGGGTGGCCACCAGAAGCCCTCTGCTCCCTTTTTCAATAGCACAAAAATGAGGACAGTTGTTGGGATTAGAAGAGACCAGATTCAGCTCCCTTCTCTGCCTACAGGGATTGTTAGAGCTCTCAGAAGAGCCCTAATTAGTGTGCTATGAAGTATTCTGTGGAAGAATGCTCTTGGTCGCTCCTGATGTTATTGCACTTGGCATTAAATAATTAAATCTTTCCTGGAGAAAAGATGCAAGGGAGAGGCGGGGGACAGAAGGGGGACGGCGAGTGAGTGCACCAACATGACTTTTAAGCATAATGTCTGAGCAATTCAGACTTGTATTCTCATTCCTATAAATATACCAACGTTTCACACTGCATAGTCACTGAAGGACGAAACAGGCACTTATCCATCCCAAGTAGCTCCCAATCTAGTAGACATGTCAAATTTTCCTTTACTTAAATGTTAAAGAGATTTTGGGGAGACTCACAGAAAATCTGTTGTTGCAGATGCTTGTAGCACTTCTTTCCTGCAGGGAGGGTCAGACACTGTCACTGAGCAGAAAGGCGTTAGTGTCCCTGAGAAGGTAGCCGTGGAGATAAATCCTTTCAGCTAGGATGCTAAAGACTGCAAGGCTTCTAGGAGGGAGAGATTTATATACGTGATCTTGATGCTTCTGAAGTGAAAGTTTAGCATATGATAGCAGATGTGTGGCTGAAGTATTTGATTAGAAAGCTGTAAGACAGAGGCTTGTATGAATGCTCCTGAGTGTTGTTTTTCTTACTTGGGACATGAAAACAGATGGAAAAGAGCTGCTCTATTTTATGTCAATCAGTCTTGTTTGTGACTGAATGCCCTATATAGTTCTACTGATAAAGCTTTTTAAAACCGCAAAATTGTACTGTTCAGGGGATGAGGAGGTGTTCTGTTGTGAATCAGATTTTCTTTCTGACTTCAATGCTGGGTAGTATATTTTTTTGTGCATCCTTCTATATATAAAACACACTAGAGATGTACTTGGGATATGACATCTTTGGCGACAATTGTTTAATTCTATCTGTGGTCTGTGTAGGTAGTAGCCTAAGCATATATAGTTTTCAGAAACTGCATATTGAGGCAGTGATGAACACGTTCAATAATTGAATAAATGTTATTTCTGGGCTTTTTGTAATGCTTTAATAATAGAAAGTAGTATCTGAAGTTAATATTTTTCTGTGTGAGAAAAAAGAAAGGTCTTTACTCGATAATTCTAGCATTGCCTTAGTCAGGCTAAAAGCAACATTTCACTGCTTTTAAACCCAGAAAAAGGCAGTTATAATTAGTAATGTCAACTGAAGACTTTCAAAGACTGCTACAATCTGAGAAGCCTTCAAGGGTTAGCAAGGGCAAGGTCAGACTTTCCAATGTTATGATCCTATTAGTACAGAGCACTTAAGCTAATCTGTGCTGTGTTAAGACTAAGTTAACACCAGCGCTCAGAAATGGTGTTGGAAGTTCAGTAGGGAGCACATAAGAGTTGATGCAACCTCAGAGCTTCTGCATGGCATGAAAAGCCTCCCTGGCACTGACTGATACACTTGCCTTATTAAGTGCTCTGGCTGCAGGTGTACCATTATGGTTTTGAAGAGAACTTGCTGTACAGCAGCTCTAATTTTGCTATTTGTGGCTAGATATTCAAAGTACCAAATATGCTCTCTCCTTCTGGCCCAACTGTGTCTGGAAATTAAAGTCCATGCATCTTGCTGGACTCATATATATAGATTTATATTTCAACACAATGTTCTCGATTTGGTGTACAGTCTTCAGTCCCTCATTATCCCAAAGGAGGATTAATTTCAGTGATGAAGGAAATTATCTCTGTATATAGTTGTTTTTTTCCTGATATTCCTGTAACTCAAAGGCACATTGTAAGTGCAAAATAGAAAATTAATATTTTGATCTAAAGTGAGAAATACAAAGGAAAGTTTAATATTAAACTCACATTCATCTGAACTCTGGCAAAACCTCTGGTGTCTTATGGCAATATTCTCTGTCTTCAGCCATGTTGTAGAAGCCAGGTGGCACTGCAAAGATTTACATTTTGCACAGTCTTTGTCTGTGATGCTGCATGAAATTTGACTGCAGTTGCATTATGAAGGGACATTCTTCCACACTCACAGGGAGTAGAAGAATACAAAGCTTCCAAACGAATGAGCTTAAATGCTGTAGCTCCAGAAGGTGATGATGATCCCTTCCAGTCTCAATACTTCAACATCCCTTTACTTACAGAATTTCACATTGTGGTAAAGAAGTTACCTTTAACTGAAATTAGCATTTGTTACTCAGTGTGGTCATGGTGGAATTTACTCTGTTTGGGTTTTACTAGTTGTGACTCTCTTCAATGTCAAGATGTGCATATAGATACTAATGAGCAGCCTCATTGCTATCTGCTTGTCAGACGGGGGTCACTACCCTTCTCCCTGTCTTAAAGGGGTGCTGTTTGGCTCAGCTATTTCTCCAGGCCCTCACATGTGTTACAGGTTTGTTCTGGGCAGGCTGCCTGAGGAAACACCTGTCACAGCAAATGGCTGCATCATAAGACTCAGTTGTGACAATAGCTTTTTGGCATCCCCCATCTTGAGAACTGCCATTTCTGTTTCTCAGACATCTCTGGGAAGCTGGTCTTCCACGTATCCTAATGCCTGTAGCAACTCAGTCTTGGCATTGTTTTAGCGTTGCCTCCTGGCAGCAAGAAACTGCATCTCACGCTCATCAGAGTTGTGCCTTCCTGTCTACCTCTTTCTAATTATTCATTGGCCTTTTTTAATTGAACTGCAGAATGTTTACATTAGTGACTATTCCTATTCCATCATACCTTGACTATAATAGAAAAAAAAAATTTAAAAAGTGAATTTTGAAAACAAAGTCATAAAAATAATTCTTGCTGTTTACCCCATCTTAAATAAAAGAGTACCAACTAAACCACTAAATTTGCTTAGTTAATAAGCTAGTCACATATGTAAAGTTCAGCTATGCTGATGTTTATAATAATCAGGAGATTATTAGAATAGAGTAGATTTTAAATGCAGTGTCAGTGACCCACTGAGCCATAAAATGGAGTATGTCAAGCCCTGGACATGCTCTCTGCTTCTGCTGCTCACCTCTCTAGTGTGCATGAATCTAAAACTGGACTCTTGGTCCAGTGGGTTGCTGACTGGGAGCAGGATGTTAGGTATAAATCTGCAGTTCAGCCTAGTCCATAGCCTGGCTGCCCAGGCCTCTTGGATCTATTTATTGTTTTGATTCTGCAGTAATCTAAATACCTTTTTTTCTCCAGGATCTCCAATCTTACTGCACTAGTTTTTCTTCTGGATTTTAAGAGTATATTACTCTTTCAGATTTTTCTTCTATTACTTCACTTGTTCTACTGCTGCTTATTTCTGAAGACTCTTAAGTGTAGAGATTTAACCTCAGCTAAGAGCTTTCCCTGGGAGTGCCAGGGGCTTGAGAAAGGTCTCTTTTCTCCCCTATATTGGATGGCACAATCTATGTCTAAAGCCACCACACAAGAGAGAAGTTAAGCTTGATATTGCATTAAAAAAAAAAAAAAAATCACTTTGTCTTCATTTTATCTTTTATCCTGCATTAGTAGTTTCATGGCATCTTTTAAGAAGGACCATTTATCTCAGCAAAAGTGACAGGTGTTTGCTAGAGAAGTTATTATCATAACTCACTTCTCCTCTCCTGAAACCACTGGAAGTTCAAGGTTCTGCTTTTTCTACTTGTTTAAGTGTAAGGAGTTACCCTAGTAGAAGTGTACCTGCCCACTGCAGGGGAGTTAGAACCAGGTGATCTGTAGGTCCTTTCCAACTCAAACCATTTTCTGATTCTATGATCTATAGGATTGCAGTCAGTTTTCCTGGTGGGCTGGCTGGAAGTGGAGCAGGCCACATAGCATGTTATAACCTTGATACTCTTGCTCTGCTTGCAGAATGCAGGGTCTTCTGCCAACAAAGCATCTGTGGTCATATCAAAACACAGGATTTCTGGATTTGACAAAAGCAGCACATTCATCATTATGTTGCTGGCTCCATTGCAACAGTTTCCTCTGTTACCAGTAGAGGACATTCTATATGTTTGTTCCGCTGCTTCACCTGGTGCTGACATATACACATTTCTATTCAAACCTCATTGCTACCAATCTTCATACTTCTATTACAAGTCTTTCCAAGGACACTTAGGCAATATGCTGAACCAAGCAAACTAAATTGCATTAACATATTAGCATTGTTAAATGCATTATATACCAGCCCTGAGATACCCTGAGATGTTGCCCAGTAACAACATCCTGCTAGATGTTTAACTCTCCCTACCCAGATTGTTGCCTATAGCAGGTATGATTCTCTTTTCCTTCTGCAATTGCCATTTTCCCCTCTAAACACTGAAGTCTCGGCTAAATTTTTATCATAATTTCGTGCTGAAGATGTGAAGACTTCTGGAGAATACCTTTACTCAAGTAGTAGTAAAAGACGATGCACGAGTCCTGCCTTCTACATGGTTACTTCATTTACCTATGACATTCTCAAGCTTGCTGCAGTATCTTTAAGAAAGTAAGCTACCTTAATTGCAAAGTCAATGTTAAATGAATTTATAAGTCATGCACACTTTGCACAAGTATCTTCTTTCATGAACTTGAATTGTCATCTTAACTCAGCTTTCTCCTGAAGGGCTTTGAGAGTGGTAATCTGATTCTCTCATCTAGTTTCATGTGTTACAGAGAAACAGAGATGATGAACTACTGGCCTGGAGCACAAAATCCTTCAAATGCATAATAGTATTTTAGGAGTCTTAAAATATAGTAAACTCAGTGTTTTCTTTTTAAAAATATATTCAAGATGTATACCTGAAAAATATGCTGCATAATGAAAAGAGATATGAAGTGATGGCATTGAGAATAACTTATAAGGATGACTTCTGCCCTTCAACTCATGCTCTATACTGAGCATTTCTCTCATGTATTAGTTTCCAAGTAGATTTTGGTGCCAATAAATAATGAGTCTTTAAAATTGCTAGAAGAAAGTTCTGCTCCTAGGAATGAAGAACACTTTTTTACAGAATCCCTTCTGCCCTCCAGACTTAATCTGTAAGCAGTCTTCAACTGCAGTGAATAACCCACTCAAATTCGAATGGGCAATCAGCCATAAGCTTGTCTGAATGCCCAAGGGGGCTGATATGCTCCTTAATTATATGAAGAGAGTATTAAATAGAAAAATTCGAGAAGCTCTTCATTTAACATGGCTGTGATAGTAACAGCAGTAAAGTGTCTTAGTCTGCTACCTGTATACTTGATAAAGTGCATGTGCAAAGTGCAGAAATTTGTGCAATAAGGCTTAAGTGTGTTTTCTGACACCCACCTCAGTGACCTCACAGCATGGGAAGGCACAGGAACTTGGGGTAAGGTCAGAGCCCAAGAAAAGCAGATCTGAACATCTCCTGGGAAGGCCCTAAGAACATGAGCATTGGTGACTCTGCACACTTGGTGCAGCGCAACTGAGAAGGTCTATGTAAGGAGTCGTTTTCCTGTCAAACCAGATTCCGTTCCAGAGGTGCTTCCCCATTTCAGAGCAACCCACTGCTGTAGCAACACCCTTTTAACTCAGTAAAGCCACTGTATGGCTAGCAAGGCTTACAAATTCAGTCTGAGCATCAGCTCTACTGGAGAAAAAGCTGGATCGAACAGCTTGCGTACCATGGTTTGGGCCAGCTTGGCCAATGGCAAGATGAGAGATGCTTTCCCCCAGCTCTTCCTCCAGGGAGAAGAAAAAGAGAGCTAAAAAGATCTATGATTTTAGAAAAAAATAATCTACTGTAATGGAATAAGAAAATAGGGAAGAAAAAGAAATAAATACAGTATACATAAAAAAATACAAAACCATGTTAAGTTCCCAGGAAGACATACCAGCAGGGACTGTGAAAGTTCCAGACTAGTCTTAGTGATGAATAGCAACTGGATTCCAGAACTTGGTGATGGGGATCAAAGGCAGAGAAACTCACAGGATCCTCCTCATTGAAGAATGACCCTTGAAGAGGAGCCAACCTAATGCTCTTTGATCCCTCAGCTCTTATACTGAGCATGGCTGATGGGATGGAACACCCTGTTGGTCAGTTTGGGTCACCTGACCTGTCCATGTTTCCCCACAGGTGTGACCCGTCAGCTGATGCCGGTTGCCAAACCAACAAGAATAAGCAAGAGCCTCTCTGACTGAATAGAAAGTTGGCTCTGCTCCACCCTAGACCAGGACAGCCAAGATGCTGAACAAGCCACCACTGGAAGAATATCAGCAACTTAAAAAACAAAAAGGTAAGATTTTAGTTTTCTTTGAAATGCCCTAGTGAAGCAGGAATTAATTCAAGACAATATGTTGGTTTGACCGGAGCAGGAGACTCTTAGACATCATAGTCATTGTCCTCTCTGCATTTAAGAACTTTGAACCTTGGCTCTTAAGCATTCTTGAAGGTGTTGCCCTTCCGTGTCAGCTGCCGTACAGATGTTGGTAGGATTACAAGTTGAAAGGGACTAAATTGTCTTCTGGACAGAGCCGTGTGCTAGGAGAGTAATGAAAAGGGAGCTTGCATTTTATCACATGATGAAGTCCTGTTTCTGGCCTCCCGGACAACAAACTAAAATAGTTCCTTGTTAACTGTTGTATTGAGAGAGATTTCCTTTCCTGGAGTTTTAATCTGGTTCTAGTAACAGTTGGGGTGGTTGCAGGGGTTTCCTCTTTGTGATACGGAATGCGTTTCTTTGAAAACGGTGAAGGGACACAATTCTCTAAGTTTCTAAGGGTCAGCTTTATCTTTTTTATTTTGACATTTAAACAAGAATGTCATTTATGTGCCAGAATTATTCTTACCAATGCCAAAGACCTGCCTACAGATTCAGTATCTATTTTCAGATATGCATATTTGAGATGCGATGCTCTTAACACTAACGGAGTTTATGTTGCTTTTAAAAAAAAAAAAAAGGCTACTGTCCTTGTATCTGTCTCTCTTAACAGCCTTTTCTTGGTAGTAGAGAATACTATAAATGATAGCTGAAACTGGTAATTAGACAAGACTTCCCTTTTCTGTCCTGCTTTTTTCGCTGTAATGCATTTTGTCTGTTTACTGGCTTGAGGTCCTTCCCCCCTGTGAGACTTATCTTTTTAATGGCAGTCATTTTTAACATGCACAATTTTTCTGTAAGCATGACATTCACTATCTCTATAATAACAATCATTTGGCTTATGATTTAAACCATTACAGCAGTGTACCATGCTGTGAGACTCAAATGCTGGCTTCACTTTTACATTTGTTTACTTTCCTATCAGCATGTTGACGGTTCATAACTCTTGGCTACTTCCACATTGACTGCAATTTCTGTATAGCTCTAGTGGAAATAAAGACAATTGCTTTTTTTGCATTACTTGCCTAAGTATGCGGTAAAGACTTGGTAAACTAGGAAGGTACTGAACTAGGTCGTCATTCTAACATGGCATGAATTTGCTAGTCAAGTATGAAATAGGTGTAGCCTCATTTTTTAAAACATAACAGGGGTTGGAACTCGATGATCTTTAAGGTCCCTTCCAACCTGAACCATTCTATGATTCTGTATCTTAAGTGTAATAGACACAGATCAACAAAAACCTTTTAACAACATAAATATGAGATGGGATATATATTAACTACTAAACTAATACACTGACTGTTGACTGACCCTCTTTTTTTTTCCTTGCTCCACCCCTCCTCTCTCCCCCCATGAAGACTATTGCTCCATTTAAGGGATACTTCTTTACTTAGTTAGCCATGATGCTCTTTGAGAGTGAAGAAAACAGAAGGGTGTTTTAGAGGAGATGGTTTTATTTCAATCAGTGGAATTTATTTTGATTATCTAATGGGTCTATGGAGACCTCTGCTCCCTGCAGTCATTTTACCGATTTGCCCACTCTTCACTTTTCCAACTAAATCACTTTTCCAACTTGGCCAGCCCAGCCAGGAGGAGCATGAGAGTGCATTGCTACAAAAACTCATCTTAGTGCAAATGAACTCTGGAAACTTAGCACAAAGAACTCTTCAGTACGACTAAAGGTTTGGTTTCTAAGAGGTTTATAACTTGGATAAATTGAGTGGAGTTTTTTATAGCTGTTTCTCGAGTCATATCTCTGCCATAAGATTCTCAGCCACATTTTGAATCCTGTCCTATTTCAAAGAAAAGATCTAAAGAATTTTTTACATGGAAAGGAATTATTTTTCAAAGATACCCAATCTGAGGTGTACATACGTTTCACTTGGGCAATGTTTTATGAGGCAGATGGTTTCTGGTGTGCATATTTTACTCTTAATGAGCCTTTCGTTATAAAATACACACTAGTGTTCTGGTCTTCAATGCATACTTCAATACAAGTGTGTTAGTATAGATCACATATATTTATATAAATTATATATTTATACTATGTTTATATAGTATAGATCAACAATAGAATTTGTTTTATAGAAAGTTACATTTATTTAATCTTATTTTCTAGGCTTTAATACTTATGAGCTGGGGAGTTTATACCTTCAGATACTATTAATGACTTACAAGTATGTTATGCTGTACATGGGTACAGTGTTACCCAGTTGCATAGTTGTATCACAAGTTTGCCTTGCTTATATTTAAAATGTTTCAGGAATTGTGTGATGGAAGCATCTGAGTGGCTAGAGTTGTAGTGTATTTTTTGCATATACGGCATGTAACCCGTATCTTTTTTAGGTAGGATTGCAGGGGCCAGAGGGTGGATTTCTTTAGCGTCTGCTTTTTGCTAGATGACCTCCTGTACCATGCCCATTCTTGACGTCTGGAGGTGAAAGTGTTTGGGGTTTGGGTTTTTTTCCCAGTTTCTTAACTTCCTTATTAGTGTTTCAACAAAGCAGTACGGTATAAAGTAATTACATCTTTTAAAGAAGATAAAATTTTAAATGTTGGATTAGGCTACTACAGAAGTATTTCTGAACTCTGCTTTTCATTTATCTTGAATTCTAACATCTGAATTCATAATATTGTAAAAGTAAGTGGGTAGGAGGAGGGTAGGGGAGAAACTATTCTTGAAACATTCTTCTTCCATTTGGAGTTTAACTTTGGTTTTCACTTGAAATTAAAATTGATGGACAGAGAATAATTTGTGTTAATGCAGGTGTTACTCAATTTGAAAGATGACTAACAGGAAGATAGTGCTCTTAGCTGGGGAACAAAGGGTGATAAATGTTATTCTGCACATCAAGTTTTTCCAACGCTGCCTTTGAAGTACACGGCACATTTGCTTAAAAAAAAAAATAGGAAAAAAGAGCATTTCAACCAATACAGTGTCAATATGTTAGAACAGTCTCCTAAACCTCTTGTCATCTGTGATAAGGACATCAATAATAGTCATTGTCAACCTTCATTAAGTTCAGATCATCTATTTTTATGTCCCTCAGGATGTTTTTCATTGATATTTTCCCTGGAAAGAGAAAAGGACCTATGTCAAGCTAGTGTATAAGCTTGATTCCTTTCTTCAGGGCTCTTATTACAAAAGAAACAAATTATTTTACTTACTCTTTTTCTGTTTGTTTTTTATGATTGTTGTTGTTTGGGTTTTGGTTGGTTGTTTTTTTTTAGTTCCTCTAGGGTGATTAACCTATTTCTAGATGCACAAGAGCCGTTGCTTGTTAATCTATGCAATAAAGTCTAAGAAAGTGGGAATGTTCCACTTCCAAACAAATAAAAATGAAGATGTCAAGAAAATTAGATCCATGCTTCCACTTGTGCAGGGATTTGTATCATTGCTAATACTCCTGTCTAGAGTTAGTTTTTTAGATTTTCCTTAGCTCTTGCAGGTTGAGCCACCAGTGACCAGCACCATGTGAGTTCAAGTTTTTTTCAGAAAAGACAACCAGAAAGATAAAATTCCTGACTCTGGATTGAGTTTGAAGCCTTTTCAAGCACGGGAGGAAGGTGATTTGGAGAACAGATGTTGATATGTTCAAAAACAAGTGACTTAGCTGACTATTTGACTTTTATGAAGGAAGAGAACCAAATTATTTTTTAATTTATTCAGTGTTACGTTCTTTTCAGTGCTCTTCAGCACTCTTTCAGTGTTCTTTCAGAGAAAATATACCATGTCAGAGGAGGAGGGTTTGCACATTCAGTATCGCTACTATTAACAAGCAATTGTATGTATTGTACCTGAAGTTTTAGGAGTCCATGACTTGAATTGTTTCTCCTTTTGAAATTTTTTTCCATAATATACTATTTCCATATAATAGTATTTTCTCAGACCTTGTTAGAGATTTTGGCTAGAAGAAATATTCTCATACAAAAAAGAAAAGAAAACTTGTCCCAAAAATACTCGTAAGAGCAAGCAGACATTCATGAGGCTGCAAAGAATTGAAACAAGATATTAGGTCCAAAAACACTTCTTATATTTTATGTTAATGTCTAATTTTTCATCTACAACTCAGAATATCAAGCCATTTTACGGAGCTGTTTATGGAACAAAACGGATGACTCTTTCACGTACAAATGAAACTGTAAAATCACAGCTCTGCAGAGTCACTCTCAGAACAGAAGAATTCTCATAACTGGCAATTTTATAATCCAGAAAGCATTTAAGCATTTTGGTGCCAGTCCTGCAGACATCTGTGTATGGAACTGCACAAGTTCTAGCTTGTAAATTATGATTTAGATGTTCTGTAACTTTTACTAAGGATTTGGTGGTGTTAACACTGACAGTATTGTCTCTACCTACCCAAAAGTTGAACACATTTAGTAAAAAACAAATTACAGCACAAAATAGGTCTATTACAAAATCCCTTTCACTAGATGTCATTTTCTGCTTTCAACTAGAGCTACCAAAAAACTATCCTTTTTTTCCCCTGTAACTTGACTAGCTGAGTTCAACTGCATGTTCAGTCAACAATCCAGCTGGTAGTAAAGCTTGTTAAAGAACTGAATATACTTCCAGCCTGGTTATGAATAAGTCTACTCATAATTTTCATAATCTGAAATTAGTTTCCAACAAATCTAGACTGACCAATTCCAAATGTGAAAAGCTGTGAAGTCTACGTAATCTTCATTATGACTGGGAGGTATCTGAGATCATGTGATCCTGTTTGTGATACGGTGAAGAATTTGGCGAGTAGAAAGACATCCCTGCTCAATGTAGGAGCTGGGATGATGAAACAGTAAGTCTTTCAAAATATTTATCAGTAGAGTTGCATGTATTAGTTAATTTCTTTGCTTGTTTGTGAGGTTTTTACGATTCTTTTTTTCTTGTATTGCATTTTGATCAGCCAGTCCCACTTGAAGTTTCATGTGCAGTGTTTGCAGAGCTCAGGAAATTTCTTTCTCCGGTCTCACTTCTAAGAGACTCTTCAGGTGGCGAATGTACTCATCATCCTTCCTTTGTCAGTGTTACGGGACTTCATTACGGTGTGCAAGCACTTAAAAGGGCAGTACCTACTGTGTGAAAGACCTGTGCAGCTTATGAAAGAAGATATCCTATAGAGTCATTATGAGTTGTCAATGCAATTGTAGCTCAGGCCATTCCCACAACATATCTAATTCTGTTCCCCTCTGACCCCTTTCATGCCAGAAAATGGGAGAATTGTGCAACCGTGTCTTTGAAAAGTGGCATAGAGCCTGGCACAATAGATTCCTTATAATATCATACAGCATATTGAGCTAGACCTACAGAGATTTTGAAAGAGATCATCATACAGGAGAGTTAAGACTTATCTTCAGCCTTAAACATAAAACATGGGTGTGTTTTTTTCCCCATTGAAAGCCTCTCTATAAAATGACACGTGAAATGATCATGAAAGTCAGCGCTGGCCTGAAAATGCACCATATTTTTAAAAGTAGTGTGAGCCTCAGTAACACAACAGTACCGTCTGACACAAACCCACCAAGGAGGCCGTGCTCTGTGAAGCAACCTAAGTGTCTCTGGCATCCAAGTCAGCGTAATGCTCTAAGTTTCTTGTGTGTGTGTGAGAAAACTGGAAAGACAGTGTTTTCTCTAATATGGGTTACGGCTGACAGACAACTTACGTTTTTCTCTTTAAGTGGACTGGAACTGGTGTGACACAGCCCGTTCTTATCCCCAGCCTAGACGCACAAGCTACATTAGCTTTCTGACCCATGTGTCGGTGGGAAGGTGGTCACATCTTCCAGCTATTGCAGAGAAGGGATGGAGCCAAAGGTGTGTGAGAGGAGGGAGGAGCTGCAGGATCCTGCTAGGTGGAGTGTAGGGATGACAGACATGCATGTGAATCTTGAATTTATATGCAGGTAAGCACTTTCCTTCCTCACCTCACTTTTACACTTCACTGAATCCAGATTTAGTGCCCGACTTTATTCTTGTTATATAGTTTTGAGAGCACATAGTCTAGAAAATCTTGAATTGATTTACCCCTTTTTCCTCTACCTTCCCCAGTTTAAAGCTATAGCTCCTGGGAGAAGGCACAGGAATCCGAAAGCAAAATTATGTTCACCTCTTGGCTTTCTGTTGTAAGCCAAATACTTGGAGTGTTTTTGCCATATTAATGTGTAGCTCATAATTGTTAATATTGCCAGTGATTTACTGATGAGCCTCTTAACTTTAAGCAATGCTGTGACTCAATCCCTTTCCCTGTAGCATTAAGAACTAATTTGACAGTTGCTACAGGCAAAGCTGCAAGATGACTCAGATTGTCAAATGTCCTTTGTCCTCACAAATGCAAAATCCTCCAGCCAAGTTTCACATGCAATTTCATTTTATTCTAATATATTGTTCATTTCTCTTCTTGACATAGCAGCTCCCTAACAAGTCCGTACATCATTACTTAAATGCTTGCTCACAAAGGACTGTTGTCAATCACTGGCACAGAACATCAAGCAGAAAGAATGTCTGATCAAACACATTTTGAAAGGTCTGCCACAACAATAGAGAAAAGCTGAATCAAACTGGGGGGAAGGGAAGGGCTAAACAAGACTTATTTTTATCAAGCAGATGAGATTATTTTAAATAGGCCTAAGACTCTGAGAATTGTGTGGAATTAGTTCTTTTCTAAGTATTTCTTAGAGTGCACATTTTTTGAAGCATCGATGATAATGGAAATGGTGGGTAAAACACTAATACCAATGAGCGTAGCAAAAATGAACCATCAGACCTTGCTGGGGCTGTAAAGAACCTTGGAGTCAGCCTGAAAATTACTAAAAATAAGAAGAGAAATGATTGCTCTGAGGGTAAATCACTCCTGGGTCATCTGTATTAACAGCAATAAGAGCATTTAAAAAATCATAATTTTTTCATGCATCTTCTTGTGTCAAAATCTTATTTATTTTAAAATGCCCACAATAAGAGGACATTTGTGGTTCTGTTTTACAAACAACACGTTTGCTTTTAATTTATTCTAAGATATAATTGTTCTTTACATATTAGATCAAAACCTCCATCAGTTCAAGAGATAAACTACACAAAGGAATTGATCAATTTTAAATTCAAAATACTAAAATAGATTTTTCATTTTGTGTACCTCAATGAAAGTAATTAGATTTTTTTTTTCCTGATCTGAGAGGATAGATGTGTATAGCCTTGAACTTCCCCTGATCTCTGCACTGTAGCTGCATACAAATCAATAACACTTTTCACTTACAAGAGTTTATGTCCTTGTCAGCTCAGAATTCTGGTCACTCAGGGCTGTCACACAGAGGGTGAGCTTGGCACATCTCTCTAGATTTGTTTATCACTCCTGATGGGACAGGGAATGGAAGTGGGAGGAAAATAGCAACGGTTATGATTCTCTGCCAAACCTACTTCACCCCAAATCTTAAAAAGAACTAAATCTTTCTCACAAATGGTAAAATGTTGCAATCCCTGAGGAATTTCTGGTATGACATTCCTCCGAGAATGTCTCACTGGGCTGGGCAGCAGGAACAGCTGCCTGTGGCTTTCCGTTGTACTGAACAGGATTCTCGCTCTGGGCACTGAGGCAGGAGACTAAAAGGAAAAGCGGCCTATGGTAATTTAATATAGCAATAACTCACATGCATAAAGAGATAATGATGGATAGAGCTATTCCATCTCTAAGTTTCATACGCCTCGCTGTGAAATTGCCTTTTAAGTTGCTTTAATGCAATTCCCTAGGTTGGGTTTTTTAAGTAAACTAAAAAAACCCACCCCGTCCATTGTGTGAAACTGCAATATTCCCATGATTTGGCTTTATACACACTTTTTTTTTTTTATGAATTGGAAAGTTGAAATAAAAGCATGAATATGGTTAAACAAAATGACATAAAGCATGTGAATATTCTTGACATAAGGTTACAGGAAAACTGGCCAGGAAGCACTATTAGTCTTGGAAGAGCTGAGCAGTTTATGAGACCAGCACATTGTGAGAGTGTGTCCTAAACTACAGTTGAGAGGAGATCCACTATTTGGAACAGGTCCTCTGTTCCCCCTTCCTTGAGTATTTGTTGGGGCTGCTTGGACTTGTTTGTTTTCATCTAGTGACCTGGAGCATCACGTTTCTGGTAAGAAAATGGACATAGTGTACAGTCCCAGCCATGACACTAATAAATGGCAATAAATTCTTGTAATTATTATTATCAATAATATTATTCTGAGAACCAGCTACTAGAGGTGAAGAGACTACTGCTGAAAGTGAATTGTTACTGAGCATGAAGAAAGCCAAGTCCTGGTCTCAGTGGCAGGGTCTGGAGATACTGCCGTGACTGCCGCCCAGACCAGTGCTGTAACATGGGTCATCATGGAGTAAATAATGATGTAAAGATGCTATAACCTTTTTGGAAAACTCTGAAACCTTTGGAATACCTTCTTCTAGAAACTGGTAGTATAGTTAACAGCAAAGGGATTTGTAGCTTTATCGGCATTGGAATTCATCCATGATAGAGTTTAGTATCTGGAAAGGTAATGGAGAAGTAAGCTACCTTTACGCAAGGGCTGAACTTAAGAAACTGAATCCGCTCCACTGGGAACGGGGTGAAGTTACCATAGCATCCTCTCTTTATGATTGTATTAAGCAGATTATGTCTTGTCTTTTCTTATACTATGGAATAAAATAGTTATTCAAAGATACCATCAAAGAATCAAAGAAATTAATGATATCCAGAATCAATGGGAGATCTTTGGTAAGCCTGCAACACAGTTGTGTCCTTGTCGCATCAAATACATTTTTGAACAACGTAATCTCATCATCTCAAAGCTGGGACAGATTTCATTAGTTTACCCATTAAAAATTAAAAAAAAAAATTCTAGGAAAATATCAATAAAATTAGTGTAAGTGTAAAATCTCTTCAGAGATAGCTTCAAATTTACACTTCTTAAAAGAGAAAAAACTAATTTACTTACAGTAGGTTTCTTGTTGCTTTCGTTGATCGCTGTTGGTTAACTTAACTCCATGAAATACTGTAGATCTAATGGTATCAGCTGTAAAACCTTCTAAATAAGTTGCATAATTTAACCTGTGCTTGTACTCTACCCACAGAGTATGTTGATTTAATAGCTGGGGTTGTTGGTAGCTTAGGTTCTGTCTGAAGTGCTTTTTTCCCTCATGATGAATTGGAGGCTCTGAATTGAGTCCTGGCTTCAGTTCAGAGATCAGAACCTAGAGGAACAATAATAAGTACCATTTGGTTTGAATAGAAAATATAACCTATATTAACAGTGGGTAAAATTGAGCAGCATCAGCTGAAAAGGGAGCAAAAAGAAGTGCCAGTGTTAAGTAATGTATAGGTTTGATTTATATTGGATGAGAAAATTGTTGGTAGGTTTATTTTATTGAAAAATTAAGTAAGAATCAGTAGACTTTTTATAAAAGTACAGATTGCTTTTGAGTTAACAAACCATAAAACTGATTCAGTACTATAGAAGTGGCTAACCATTGTTTTATTCTTTTCTCAGTTTTCTTTTGGTGATTGCATGAATCACTACTGTGTCATAAACTAAGGTCTTAAAAATGAGCTTGAGACAATAAAAAGAAAAGCCGTTAAATATTTTCCTGGGATTAAAAGATTGTTTGATTTACTTCTAGTTCATCTGAACTTTGTTGTATTGACAAGCAATATGTAAGTCATTTTTTCTTAACATTATAGTAACTGGCTGGGGAAAAGATAGCAATTTCCTTCTTTATACCTTGAGCATAGAATGGATTGAGTTGTAAAAGGGAACCTTTTTGTGAAGTGACCATCTCTAAACTGCCAGAGTTAGGTTCCAGGTTGGGGAAATCTATACGAAGGAACAATTAACAATTTGTAGTACCACCAAACACGTATTTATTGCTGGGGTATTTATTCTTTTTTTCAGTGGGAATCAAGGAATCCATAAAACTCTTCATAAACAAACAAACTGTTCAAATTGTGGTTAAAAAAGCTTCTGGACTAGATAAGATTGTCGAATGGTCTTAGGAACTACGAATTCATATTCTGTAAGTCCAGAATGTCTAGAAAGCATCAGAAATACTGTATATGCAGGCAAAAGCCTTCTGCAGTTAAGTGTAGCACTTGCTCACTTAGTAGCTTACTGTAATGAGCTTCCTCATTAGTAGCTTCCTATTTGTACAGGAAACCCTGTGAAAGCTTAAATACAGAAGGACCTAGTATCATTGGCATTACCCCAAGCTGCTTTTCCTCCCGTTTACCATCTCTAACCCCTTTGATATTCTTCCTTCTGTAGTATGAAAACTAAAAATTCTTTCAGTCAGGAACCTGAGGGCTGCTCTGTGTGTTACCCAGAAACAGCATCATCAGGAACTACAATAACTTCTACAGAAAAGATCTGGCAAAATGATTAATTCTGTTAAGAAGCAAGAGTCTTAGCAATTGGTCACACTGAAATGTAGCATCAAATACTGCATGGACTGTTTGCAGAGTAAATGGGTTTGTTTAGCACATACTCTTCACCTCTTGGAAACTAGGAAGAAAAAGCAGCAATTCTGTTAAAACTCAACTCTTCCCGTCTTGATTCAAGGTACTCTAAAAAAAACACATTCCCTAAACTGATTGACTTTCATCAAGAGCTCTTTCAATGTCACAGAAATAGATTTCATTGGTTTTGACAGCCTGGCTTGATGCTAAGCTTGTATCAAAAACCTACCAACAGGAAAAAGACTGCTGAGTTGAACATAATGGTCATATTTGGGCCTTCTGCTGTGCATGTCTCTGTGGTGGATGTGATCTCCTCTATTTTGACCCCAAGAAACTTGTATAGCAGCTCATTTAAAGTTCACGTCTCCAAAAGGAAAACAGTGGAAACACAAAAAGCGAAATGATCAACTGCACTTTTATTTTGAGTAGCCCTCTCACAGTCTGTGAGCTCTGCGGGGGAGCAAGAGATGGGAAATCAGTGTTGCCCTCAAAACAGAAGAAATGTTTTTCTAACATAATATACATGAAGCACTTCAGCATTCCCACTCTCTGTAAATGGCTGAAAGACAGTAAGTGCAAAATCTAACCATGTGGCCAGCTCTTTTAAATCTCTGACCTCTTCAAGCTTCTCTTTTCCAATACACTTAGCATTATGTGCCTCCTAAGTGTCTGAAAAATACATCTATCAGCAACTTTCACATCTTCTGAGAATCTTCCCATTTTCTAAAGGAGTTTAAATCAAAACAATATACTGAATTTGTATTTTCATACTGGCCACTCTGAAAGTCCAGTTCTGGACGTGCATATTTCTGCATCATTTTCTTTTTCTACACAGTTATTGAAAAACCCCATAGAACCAGTTTGACCGCTCATCGTTCCTCACGCTCATATTTTCCTCTTTGGAGTCAGTCAGCAGTATCTAGCAGTGCAAACTTGGAGAAGGAAATATGCTGATTCCTTCCTGTATCTGGACTATTTTCTATAGAAAGTTGAAGATGGGCTATAGTCCATTCTTTTTTTTCCTCCCTAAAGTCTGGTCAATACTAAGTTCATAGCTATAGTAAATAAATCTTGTATCTGTACCCAGCCTCTCTGTGCACAGAGTTCATTTGGTGGTGACATCCCCTGAGTGTTTGATACCGAGAGGTGTCTCCATGGCAGAGAGGGAGCACTGGGAATAGAACAACGGGCAAAATCCACTTCTGCCTCCCACTCTTCCCACCCTCATTAAACAATCCTGGTTTGGAAACAGAAGAACAAGCCCAAAGCTATAACCTCTATGAAACTGCCGCAACATCTTAAAACTTCACCATTTATTCACGTCTGCTGGGTAATGTTTATACTAGAGTTTGCTCGAATTCTTGCCAAAGCAGCAGAACTAAGTTAAACTTTTATCCTTATCTATGACTTTTTGAGAGCATGACTCAAGCGTGGAAGGGAACTTGTGCTTAATATTCCACTTTGGTGATGATGTGTGCAAATCTGTTCCCTTAACACCTTTTTGAATTTTTTTGAATTTTTTTTTTCAGTTCATACAGATGCAAAACTTTTCATGTGGGATGTGGTTCAATTAGTGTAGAGAAATATGGTTAATTGTTTAAAAATAATTTTAAATGCAGTTATTTGTTACAAATAACCTGAATTATAAACAGCAAAATTAAGCTTGGTGCTAATTTCTCTTGTGTTCCTCCCAGTTGGCAAAAATAGAAAACGGCTAGTCAGCTTTCCCATTGTTTACATAGTTTTGAGTTTTTAATTAACATAATCTGCTTATTGCAATGTAGCTGCTAATTGCAGCCAGTTGAAGGAGGGGGGGTACAAATTGCTGTGTTTATGTGGTAGAAAAAGGAGCCAAATAATTAGGGAAACTGTTTCCCATATAGAAAATGATAATATTTTCTTTCTTTACATGGAAACATAAATAAATCTGTGACCAACTGTTTAGACACCATTTAAAAAGCACTGTAGCAAAGCAAAGAACTTCAATACATTCAGATTGGTTCATTTCTCCATCAACTTGATGGAACGCATTTTTCTGTTTAATGAAAATGAAGCTTGTGTTAAAAAGAACTCTATGCTCAGTTCCTGAGGACTTTGGGATATGTCACTGCTCTTTCCCAACACAACTCTGCAGCAGAGCTCTAGAGGTGCAGCAATACCACCTCTGGACTTGCAGTATCTGAGACTGTTGCTGCAATTTCTCTGAGTCTTTACAAGGATGTGTAAATGTGAGCATTCCAGGGCTATCATTTTAATTTGCAATTAAAATGATGCTGTTTAGGCAATGAGTATTTCTATTTATTTTCCTCCAAACTGAAATGTTTTTAGCCAGGAAAAGAAAAAAAAAAAAATTATTTTTGCAAATATTCAGATAATAGGTCTGGCCCTAACCGTGCTTTACTATTATATATAACTCTGCAGGGCTATCTTAGGCAAAAAGAACCATTAATTTTGACTTTTTCTGCAAACCTAAGCAACAGAACCAAACCTAATTACAGAACTGAGTTTTGTCCCAGCCATATAATCCACTGTGCAAATTTTACTCTTCACACTTCCACTGAAGCCAAATATGGTAAAGGTTATTAAGTATTCTAATCTCGTAAAATAAGAAGGAACAAAACCGGATGCCGTTAAGATGACTAGGTTCTCTTCAAACACAGCAAGATTTACTTTATGCTAGAATGAACAATGATTAAGAAGGTTTGACTGTATTATTAGGAAACTTTAATTGCAAAAGGAGAAGCAGCTATGTATTTTGTAAAATGTAATCGAAATCATTTGTGGTAGCAAATTAAATATATTCATGAGTAAAAGTTCCAAATACTTTATCTGTTGACCTTTTACCATACGCTATAAAATACTGGTATTGGTGCTATTGTATAACTTTAGAAACAACAGTGCTGAAATGTGCGGGCCTGATTCTGATTTCACTTATACCTGATGTAATTCTTTTGAACTCTGGAGTCAATTCTTGATTGGCAATGCTGACGGCTAATTGGAATTATGCCTTACAGCTCAAAGATTGCCCTTATGCCCACAATAATACTAATTCCTGAAATTAATAAAAAGGACAATGGTTATTGATCTATTTCAAATTACACACTGTGTGCTTTTCTAGGCTTGGCATCTGAGTCAGGGAAATGGATGATGAATTGATAGTAGATTAAATGGCTCCATTTAAGTAAGCTTTTTTTTTTCTTTAAGTCTTCCAAATCATGGTTACTAGTGAAATCTCTATTTATTTTAATTGTCTCTAAAATAGTACCAGATATGTTTATAAAGTTTCCCTACCAGGTACAGTAGATAACATGCTTATTGTCCTAAGACATATCTAAACACATTTTTCCTATAAAAAAATTTTGGACATGTGCCACAAAGGGAATATTTAATCAGGACATGAAGTTTTATACCCTGATAATCTGTTCTTTAAATTAAACTATGGGATGGAAGCAATATCAATTGAATCTAAGATGCTGTAGATCTGTCTTATTAGCAAGCCAAAATCTGTACCTCTATAAATTTTTAAGGTTAGGTATTTCCTCAATGATTTTCCACCTTTTCTTTCTACAGTTTATTATGCCGAGCTCCATAGCCCATCACAATGAAGTAAACTCATCACTTCCTTTTTCTTTTTGGGCTCATTTAGCAGCAGTACTAAGAAAGGAGCATAAGGCATCATCTGGGTTCTCCCACTGCACTTTCAGACCTGGCCAAGGCCTGGCCTTGCAGCAGCAGCGGAGTGGTGACACCACATGCAGGATACAAATGGCTTCTAGTCCAGCAAATGGCTTTTAGTCTGCTGAAAAAAAATGTTACTGCAGACTTTGGAGTTTCTGGTTCTGCCATGCTGAGGCCAAGTGAGGTCTACTTTCAGAAAACTTTTCTGCTGTTGTTGGCTACACAGCGCTTAGCACAGTGCTGTTAATAAAGCAGCTGTCATCTGTGACAGAACACTGGTGTTTATAGTAAGATTTAACTCAGTCTGATGCTACAGAAGAATGTCCTGATGAATTGTGTTCAGCAGTTTAGTAGAAGATAATAGAACTGGAAAAAAATCCTAAAATGACCACTAATGCTGTTTTTGGGGAGAGGCAGTTCTCCTCTTTACAGGATGTGAAAAGGGGTAATAGAGTGCTTTTAGACAGACAATGAAACAACTCTTAAAACATCCTAATGACCTCAGAATACTTTCTAGCCCCCCTTTTTCTGGTTCTTTATGATCCCAATCTCTTTTGAGTGAAAATGCTGCAATGAAATATATTATCCCTTTTATAGAAATGACAGAGATAGAACACTTACCAAGCGATTTAAGAGACATAACTGAACCTAATCACTCCTGAAATCAAAAGAACTAAAGGCAAAATTCTTTTCTCTCCTTTTCCCTGGTAATGAATGTGAATACTTAGTTTTGGACTCCTTTCACCGTTCTGCCTCAATAAATGAGAAAAGGCAGGGAATAGATCTTTACAATGCTACACTGCTCACAGCTCAGTGCTGCTGCTCCTTTATCCTCTGCTCCATTTCTCTAGTGTGTCACCAACTTTTTAAGTGGGTTTGCAACAGTGGTTATCAGTTGGTTTAGTTTTCAGAATAGTTCTTCTGTACCTATGCTGATGAAAAATTAAGCATGAGAAGGAAAACGAGCTTGTGTTTCATGGGAGTTGATATTCTGATATAAAAGTCCCTTAAATTTTGTTTCATTTTTTCCTGTTTGCATAAATGGGTTTAAACGTCCTGGTTTTGTCATTCAGCTTTTCGCACAACAAATTCTTGTGACCATCACTGCTGTTCTTCCCAAAGGTTAACTATCAACTAGTTAGATACAGGATACCTTAAGCAGATCAAAATTACTTGTTAATCTGCGTCAACATGATGGAATGACTTATGTAAGTGGAGATAAGGACTGCATAGGATTTTTGCTGAATTCTGAACCAGGCATGGGCTTTGTAGTAGTGTTGGTGCTAGAACCCTCCCATCTGGTGCCCATAAACAGGAAGTGAAAGCAAGGACAATGCAAAAGTATGGTACTGCGATACCTGCTTCTGTTAAACCTTCCCGCAGAAGGGCTGTTGTTTCTGCTGGCCTTGTGGTGAGCAGGACGCAGCCAGCAGCTCTGGCAGCAACAGAAGGCAGGTGGTAAGAAGACAACAAGATGTTGCACTGATCTGTTCACGGTATTTTGTGTACTTCAGTAACCTGTGGAAATTGGCACAAAGCATAATACTGACA
Organism: Gallinago undulata; assembly: GCA_026546715.1. Taxonomy (NCBI): domain Eukaryota; kingdom Metazoa; phylum Chordata; class Aves; order Charadriiformes; family Scolopacidae; genus Gallinago; species Gallinago undulata. The sequence continues at coordinate 17,503,554 of JAOTQQ010000063.1, read as the reverse complement.
TTTTAGAGCAGATTAAGCAACACTTGTATAATAGACAATGAGACAACCCTTAGCAGTTGGCTGGTGGGAAGGAAGCTATTTGGAAGGGTCATATGCACAGTACACTGTATTTGATTAATTAAAATTATAAAGGAATCAGCAAATGGAACGTTTTTGGTGGTTGGGTTTTTTTTAAACACCCAAAATCAAGGGAACCATTCAGATGCTACAATAAGATTTTTCTCAAAAGCCCAAGGGAGAAAGGAAATGGTTGCTTGATACAGTGGTATCTTTGCAATTCAGATGGATTCTAATGATTAATAGGAACATCCAGAAACACTTATTTTGTTTTATTTTCACTTTTAACATGTCTTCGTAATAAACAAGCCCTATGAATAAATATACCTGGTGGAACAGTGAAATATATTGTGTGTTACTGAGAATGTTCCTCCCCCTGCAGTACAGTAGCTGGAAAATTATTATACAGCCACAGTGACATAGTTCCCCCCCATGGAGCATTTTTGCAGCAAGACAAGTTAAAAGTAAGAATAAGATAAAATGTTATTATAGGGCCATTGATCTTCTGTTACCTAAAAGGAGTGAATGTAGGTGTCACAGCTGACAAAGTGCTAAGCTCTCCCAGCCTATGCAAAACTCAGTACACAACAATGAAAAACAGCCTTATCAGATCTTTTCCCAAGTTAAGGGGGAAGGTCCTTTAGTCCTTTAGAACCAACAGGACTATAAAAGCTGTCAGGTTCCAAAACAAAAGCTTGGATGACAGTTGCAAGTACATACTTCATGAAAATATAAATTCTACTTTAAAAAAAAAAATTGCTTTCAAGCATCAAATTTACTTGCTAAGCAATATCATGGAGTCAGATTTAATTACCTAGTTATAAAGTCCTCATACAAAGCTTCTGGAATAGAAGTGTTCACACAAAATGATCTATAGAGATGCCAGCAGCGCTGCTGGAATGGTGGGATTCAGAGCTGAGAGAAAGGCTGTCGTGAGAGCTTCCTACAGCCCGATGGTACCAGTGTGCACTGGGGACACCAAACTATGCTACTCAGTCCACTGTCTTGTCACAGACTGGTGTGTATGAGCAAAAAATCCGGATGCTGCTGTGTCATAACGCCATTTGCAGTGCAATTTTGGTTTTATCCTACTCAATGGTAATAACTGATTCTTGCCTCATGCAGTTTGCATTGATCATTTCTTTTCCCTCTTTATTTTCCTTCCCCTCCTCATCCCTTACAGTGTGAAGATCTTTCTACCACATGTCTTTTACTGCAGAGATACAGCAGGTCAGGACAGTGCATACCTCAGGGCTGGGTTTCCTTCCTTGACTACTTGGTAAGTCTCTTTGACAAAAATCAGTGTTCTTTCTGTTCTGAATATACTTTCAAAAGATTTAGTCTGAAGCTTACATGCAACACTTGTGCCACATATTCAGTGCTGACAGTCTTACCAGGGTTAGAAGTAGAGCAATCCACTGATGTCAGTAACTTGGAATTAAACTGAGAAATTTTATATATTTTGACTTCTTTTGTTTGCTTACCCGTGAGTCATTCAGGAACTGACTATTTTCAGAAACATGCCTTATTTTCTCTCAGACAGGACTTGTTTGCAAACTCTTCTTTCTGCCACCTGGTCAGATAACTGGGTGTCATTTTAATGAAAAAGTGGAACTACTGGCTCAAATAACTCTTCTTTCCTCTAAACCTGTGCTTGCAAAGGGGATTCTGTTGAAGGAAAATACCGTAAGGGTGCCCATGCATACTCTCTGTTGAAGGAGTTCTGCTTTAGGAAGAAGTATTGTAGTGTAATATCAAAGAGCACAAGGTGGGTTCTGAAAAATGAAGAGCTTGTTTAGTCCTCCCACACTGCTCATCAGAGAGAGGATGAGCCTCCTGCATCACTCTGACACCTTTGCCCAGCCCAGGCATCCTCACTGTCAGCGCCTGGCAGCCTGTTGTGTCGTGAGAGCACAGACATGTGCTGTGCAGGGGTGATAAACCCAAGTGCCTGGCCAGGGCACGTGGCCGGTGGGTGCCACGGTATGAGCTGTGTCCTGCGAAAGGCTCAGCAAGCAGCCATGGGACTGCTGCCCAGGGTGAGGGCATCCGGGGAGAACGGCAGTGACTGCCAGTGATTTTCATTCAGCTGTCAAGAGACGGGTCTAATCTCATCTTAAAACTCTCCAGTGAGAGGGATTTTCTATCAGTGTAGGAGCCCTTGCAGAGGAATGGGCCCAGCTGCCAGGATTTAGCTGCAGTCCAAGGAACACGGACCTCATCGGAGGGACCATCAAGTATGATGCTACCTTGAGACTCTGGCATCAGTATTTCTAGAACTTTCTGCTCTGTTTTGCTTTTTAAAAGCATAGAGTATGAGGAAAACATACCAAAGTATTTCTTGTGAGCACAAAACGTGTATTTCCATTTAGTGGGTACGATCAAATTGTGGGTAAAGATAAACTAGCACCCGGCATGCAGAAACACCCTACCCTCTATTTATTATTATATGCCAACTGAAATAAATAGCACTGGCATGTAAAGTGCATAGGAAAGAAATGTGAGAGCAGAAGTGGTGAGCCCAGCATAGCAGCAGGTCTCTAGCAAAGGCTTTCAACCCACGTCCTTCTAGCACCTGCTGTGTGGACCACACCACCCACCAGTTCGTGTTGCTTTTCATTGAGGAAATTCCCACATAAATAAACAACTGGTAGGTTCTGACAACTAACCAAACATCTTTCTCACTGATTTCTTATCATTGTTGTGCGTTTATATAGCAGTTGTTGGGTTTTGCCTCCAGAAAAACAACTCAAAATAATATAAGCGAGTTTTCTTATCGCCTGCAAGAGATGACGTATCTTTATTATTCCGTCTAGGTTGGGATTTACCTGATGTGTAGAAGCACAGTGATCAGGTTTTCATTTGCAGCAGTATTACTTAAGAACAGACGCTAACCTTGAGCTCTTTAGACAGCATCTGTTCTAACTGCATCTGAAAGAGAAGTATCTGATAAAGCTTCTAAGACTAAACAGCCATAAATGAGGACCTTTGAACTTCTGAGCTGCACACAATAGCTTTTAAATACCAGGGGTTACAAAACTTAAATCATATGCTTACGGATTTTTTATTCTAATACTTATCCTATCAAAAAACCAATCCTATTGTTAATTACTCAACTAGTCTTCCTTTGACAGGAATACTACCAAAATACAAGAACTGTTATTTGTGGCCATGACTCTATGTAGGAAGAACTGATGCTCAAAATCCATATTAGGTTTTTTTATTTATGTCTCTGTGTCAGCTCATCTGAGGAAACCTCTTTGGATTTAATTTTTTAAGCCATTTTAGGATCCAAAATTTTGTTTCTATATAAGCCTTTAGACAAAGGAAAATGCTTTTTGTTGGGTGATGAACATTTCCCTCTCATGGGAAAATAAGCTTTCCTTTCTTGTGGCTGTCCCTAGTATTAAATACCAGATATGAAATAGAGAAAGTACCAGCCAAAGACTGTGCTGAAGTGAAATTCAGTGTGAGACCACTCCCATCACTATGAAGTGTTCAAGATAACTCAAGCCCATCTAATGCAATGGAGCCTGAGTGAAAGATGAGTTCACAGACTTTTATATTCACTCCAGCAATCTGATTTTGCATTTCTGTCCTCTATGTGCAAACTGAGCAGCAAGAAAAAACAAAAACTAATTAAATCATGTGATTATATATTGTTTATCCTTAGAGAATAGATTATAAAAAATGAAAATAAATTATGTGAAGATGCACTCTGAATAATAATGAAGTAGTGTAGTTTTTGGCTGCCAGTAGCCAGCTACCAGCTGAGTCAAGATGCACCCTCATCTCCTGCTTGCTGCCTTTGAACAGCAGTTATGGATTAAGACTGACAATGTGAAAATAAATGGGAGAGTGTAACTGAAGGCAAGCATTTATCAAGCCTGGTTGTATTCTATGCAAGGCAAGGCGGATACAATTTAATAAGCTAACAGAAAACTTAACGCTGTCTTCAGGATGTCAAAATATGGATTTATGCCCTGTGCCAATGCTACTACTGTTAACTTGATGAATTTTAAACTATTTCAGGTTTTGGGTTAAGCATCCACAAGTCAGTGGTGCAATACGAATAATTTTCAGATACTGAATTCAGAACTGACTACCTGTGCATCTGTATGGCAGGAGTGTTCAAAACCGTAAGTTATCGTAAAATGGAGGGAAGAACTGGAGTAAGCATTGGGACAACAGGTCTTCTGTCTCATTATATGTCATACTGCACTTTTCAGTCTTCAAATACTTCATTGCAAGAAGTTTAGGAACTAAACCTGTGAATGCAGGAAGAGAGAGACCAACAGTAAACTAAAAGAACATTTCCTTATCTTTTGTTGCCCTTTTGAAATTGGAGACATCTGCCATATAACCTCTTTTCTCAGTTTTTCATCAACTTCAAACTGAGGAAACTCGGGATGCCTTAATCAACAGAAAGGTTATTTCTCTATCCCTCATTTAATATCCTCAGGGGTTACCAAACCTGCAACTAAAGTAACATCCTGCCTTGTGAGTTTGGTGACTTTTTGGTGAAGAACTTGGTGAACCTTCCCAGCAAAGTACATATGGACCTGGCTGCTGCCAGGAGCATTTCTCTCCAATGAGAGAAAACTAAACAATTGCAAGTGGATTTCTGCCCCTTCTATGTAATAAATACTATCGAGATATCAAGTCATGAGTTAAGGTAACCTTTTGGACTACATAGAGAAAATCCCTATAGTCCCTCAATGGCTATTTATCATTCTTTTCAAGAGTGATTTTAACCCAAATGGATTGTTTTCTTGTGCTACTCTATCTTTATGCCCTAGTCCGTCTTTAGCATATACTACAGCACTATCTGTTCTTGAGAGTGCAAGGACTTTGATAAATGTACTCAGTCATCAATGCTTTTTCATACTAGGTATCTATCGATTCTTATAGTATCAACTTTCATGACTTGCATCATTTGTTAGAATTCCTCTGTTTCGTTTTAAAGGCCGTCCACATTGATATACAAGCAATTGAGGTTTTTTTTTTTCTCAATAGTTTCTTTCAGCATTCTTTATGTCTGCTTTTATCGATTGTATCTACCTGCCCCAGTTCAGGAAGGACATGCCCCAGTTGCTCAGGCTGTTCACTGAAGTACAACAGGACTGGGTCCAAAGATTCTCCAGAGTCAGGCCTCTTCCCTGAGCAGAGGGAAATGGAGTAAGTAGGTGATATTCCTGAGCTCAGTTTTCAGATACCCCGTGGAACAGGAGGCTATGTTTAATATAGAGAAGTCAGTAAGTACCTTTTGTCAGAGAGGAAAGGAATGGCTTTGCCTTGATCTATTTGAGAGATGATCAAAGAACAGATTAAAAGGCCTGAAAGCTCTGTTCAGCCATCATTCACTGGTGTGCTATATAACAGCGCTTCCCCTCTCAAGGAGGTAGAGGGGTAGCTCAACTTAGACCACCTTTTTTCCCCTGCAATGATACCGTTTCCCCCACCCTTCACACATTTTCATAATTCCATGCATAGAAGCTAATTGAATTTAATCAGTAAATGAAATAGGTGTCAACTAATAGGTGTACAACTTGCATCAAATATAAGAACTGCTTTCTTGATGGGGTGAAGGCTCTTCACACATACACTGGGATGGACGTAAGGCAGGTAATGAATAAGGAAGATTCTCAGTGAAATAAAATGATGCAGTGTTGCTGCATAGCTTGTCCTGCAGCCAAACAAAAGCAGTTCAAGTCTTAAGCAGCCATGAGCAGCCTAGTGTTTGGAGACCATCGGAGAAATAATTTGGAAGCCGGCATAAGAAAGAGTAACGTTCAGTCGAGGGATACACAGCAGTCATACCTTTATTGTGTTCAAGAATAGGGCAGTTGAGCAGCTATTCTACATGCAGGCACCACACCTTCCCTTTGGATCATCTGCTCTTTGGTTGACTTACTGGCTTAAAAGTATACTAGCCCCTGATTAAAATGAATAGAACATGATCTTCCAGTACTAGTTCATATAATAAATTGCCCATAATAAAACAGTGGTTTTTATCACCACCTACTGTACGGATTGCTTCTCTGGAGTTTGACGTATAAGGCATGAGGCTATTGCCAAGATCTATTTTAATCAAAGGAAATGAAAATTTCACTATTTTTAAATGCATTTTTTTATTAATTTATAGAAATATTCCTAAGAAGCTAGGTCAGGTCTTCCACTTTACTAGTAAAGCACCAATGCCTGTTGCTGACAACCCTCTTTTCTTTGTTACATTTATGCAGATTGTATGCATTTATCGTTTCATAAAAAAATTGGTTTTCCAAAACAAGTTAAAAAAAGGAACGTTGTAAATACTAATTCAGTTGCATTGCAGTGAGAGAAAGACAATAAAAACCAATGACATTTACAATAGAAACTTTTTCATAAGTTCAACACTGTCTCCCTGTGCATTCATTATCCTGTGAATTGGAAAAGCACTTCTCCAAAACAGAGTTTTCACTGTTGGTGAAGAAAGTTCTCCAAAAGAAATCTGTAAGTTGTGAGGAGACCAAAGCTGACAAAGGGTGAGGGCAGTAAGTGGTGAGTAGTGGCATTGCATTTCTCCGGAAGCACAGACAAACCAAGATGCTCGTCTTGCTCAGTGCGGTAGAATATTTTGGCACTAAAGAACAAGCTGAATGAGGTCTCTTGTCCCTGAATGGCACTGATTACAGTCAGTAGGATAAAAACCAAAATACATTCTATTAAAAGGGTTTTCTTTTTTCTTTGTAACCATCTTAAAGGAGCCAAATCCTTCTAATTTGGCTTGGGCCGATCTTTATGTACTTCATTTTAGTTTAAAGGAGCCCCAAGTTTGGTTCACTGGGATCACAGGCTAAACACAAAGTTGAATACAGACAGGCCACAGTTTTAAAGAAAAATGACTTAACTATACATTCTTATGTCTCACATTTTTAAAAGCGTATTTCTCTATTGTGTGAGAGTATTATCTATCCTGCCTGAAATTCTTTTTTCTTTCTATGCAAGAACAGAAAAGGCAAAGGTGGCTGGGGTCTAATATCTCACCTGATCTCTTCATAAAAAAAATGATATAGTCAGAGTTATACCTCTCCTGGTAAAACTATGACAAAAGCTTTTGACAGGGAACAGTTAAGTTAAGAAGCAGGAAGGCTCAGGGGAGAAGTAGGAGTTGGTGGGGCTCCAGTGACAATGAAGCAGGTTAACTTGTTAAAATACTTTGTATTTTCAGCTCACAGATCAGAAACCTGTAACCACCTTAGAGAACCAAGAAAGGTCTTGGAAGAAACAAAGAATTTGATGAAGGATGTTGTAATGACAACCTAGTCCTGTGTGCTGTATCCAAGCCAGTGAAGGAATGAATGCAATATGATGCGTAATTCAGGGTAATAGTCAACGTTACAGAAGCTGAATGAGAAACTGGAACTGCACAGGATGCACAGTAGCCAACATTGCACATTGTGAAGGGATCAAATATTGTATGAGATAATTATCTGAACAGTTTTCAGGTGAATATAATGCACTGTTCAACTTATTGGGAAGTCAGATAATTTAAAGAGCACGTACTAGGAAAGTGCTAGTAACAATAGACTGGCAGTTAGACTTTTATATTTGAACAGTATTAGGCTGAACTAGCACCTCACCATTTTACTGAGCACTGGCCTATTGTAAATCACAGATAACAGTTCAGAGAAGGAAAGAAATACAAATAGTAGGATTTATAGAAAGCAAGTAGGCATTTTGTCTATTAAAGGAGAGTTAAACTCTGTGCACTGGAAGAGTAAAATCAATATGCTATGACTTGTAAAGGCAATATAAAGGAAATACAGGATGAGATGAAGGTGAACTCACTACAATGATGGCTTTATTTTGAACACAGTAAGCAGTCTAGTGGTTTCAGCAGCAATGATGAGAAGTTTGTAAAATGTAGTAAAACTCTCAAAACCCAGACTTTTTTGTTGGCTCACAACAGAAAATTTTTGGAAAGTGTCAGCCATATATTGGGTCATTTTCTGTTTGAGATTCGAGTACACTTCCCTATCTTGGATCTGTGTCTTCTTTCAGGAAGAACTGGACTATTAGTATTTTCTTCTTGGTTTAATTACTCATAGAAAGAATGAGCGTGATTTCTATTTTCCTCTTCACAGGAATCCATGCAAATGAAGGTAGGTAACCTTCCTTCTCATGATTAGTGATTTCAAAGGGATCTTCTGTCTGGTGTTTGGGGTTTTTTCCTACCCTGAATGCAAACCCAACAACCACATTATGCGCAGTTCAGAGAATTTTACTTCACGTTGACTTCAATCTGGTCCCGGGGACTAAAATCCCATTAAAAGCTGGTGCTCCACCACATGAAGCAAAGCACAGTAAGTGGGGAAACTTAAGTTCATATATATATGTTATAAAACAGTAAGTTTCCCCACTTACTGTGCTTTGCTTCATGTGGTGGAGCACCAGCTTTTAATGGGATATATAGGTTTCTTAAGATTGAAGTACCTAAATTAATAAACATCTTTAAATAAAGGAAACCAAGTAATGAAGATCTCGAGATCCTGAGTACTAAGAATCACTGAATTTCATGCTAAATCTTTATTTTAAAAGGTTATCTTCTGTTTATTCCTTTACAAAGCTGTCTGAATAATCCTGTTTTAAAGGTAGCATTCTAAATTATAGTACCAATTTTATATTTATTTTAAATTTTTCCAAAATAGATTTAAACTGTAATTCCTTGGTCTCGCTTTTGAATGTCTTGATAAGAGTATTATTATTATTTGTTTGTATTGCAGCATACAGGGGTCGGGGAATCTATTGTGCTAGTCACTGCAATAGCCAGAAAGGAAAAAACATCCAAGGTTGCATACCAAATACAAACCAGTTCTTGATATGTGCAGAATTCAAAGGAATACCCTAATTCCTAGAATGGGTACACTCTGTACACCCACAGTCTTACTTTTGGTGATTTTGTTGTGGTATCAAAGTAGTTTTGTTGTGGTAACAAAGTCTCTTAAGGAGGCACTAACAAGAAAATAACAAAAGATGCGTCTGTTTGGGGTTTGTTCTTTTGGAGGACATAAAATTCCCTTGTGTGTTTTTTAGCCAAGGGGAAGCCATGAAGAGGAAGCAAGCAGCACATAAGCAAAAAGGTACTTATTTCTCCCTGAAAAAGACTGTGGGTAAAACCCTGAAATGGCCTTGTTATGTGTTTTTGTAGAAAGGACCTCTAGAGTGTGAAGAACAGCGCAAGATGAACAAATGTGTTTGTCCCTAACTCCAGTAAACAGCTGAACAAGCGGAGATCAGAAGCTAATCAGTGGTGGCATTTGATGTATCAGTAGCTCATGTGAAATGACGAGCTGGAGGAAAGGCCATAAAGGCATGTGACAGTCAGGTTATCTGTGAAGTGACAGAAATGGGAAAAAAGGATACAAAGAGAGGAAATGCTCCCTGCAGAAGTATTTCAGATGGCTGTCAGTAAGGCAAATCTGTGGTTGTAAAATCAGCAGAAAGATGTTGCAGACTGAAGATGAAAGCTGGTCAAAACCGCATGGATGAAATAATATGGCCCACATGATCTGAGAGCTTAAGAGGTCCAAGCCCAGCTGAGGTCCAGGTGAGGGACCTCAGCAAGGAGAATGCAGGAATGGTTCTCCTGGGTCCACTCAGCTCATGGCCCAGTTTCTGAGAAAGAAAAGTTGCAGATTCTCCTGAAGAGAAGCAATATATAAGCAGAAAAGGCCAGGAGGGCAATACTGACCACAGAAATATCTTGGGATACTTCTTGGGACAGGGAGGGCTAAGCCAAGCTAAGCTGGAATCCTCTTGGATACCTTTTGCCACCTTCACTTTTAAGTAAGACTGCAGTGTGAATAGAAAGTCAATAGCTTTCTCCCCTGTCCCTTTACAACATAATCTCAGAGGAAACTGTGACTCTGTAGTTCCCTAAAGAATTCCCCAACAAAATCAAGAAATACTGAACTTAGCAAAGATAATGTTTCTGAAAGCTAATAGAGGGAGGGAAAAAAACCCCCAAGAACAGCAAGCCAGCATTTTTCACACGCACTGTAAAGAAAAAGAAAGAGATACCCATTACCTACCATTGTAGGTCACTTTCCAGTGCTTCATCTTGGTATGAATAGATCCCTCAATAGTTAACTTAGCCAAGGGAGGATTCAGATCAATCCTCCTCACTCCAGCCATGCCTTCTTCTAAATCAATAATGGCTGATGAATACCTCTGCCAAGCTCACAACACAGACACAATGGAAATCCTGCTCTTTTAGAAAGTGCCTTTGCAAGCCCTTTGGATAAGGGGTGCTTTACTGCTTCTCTGCTAAATCTCAGCAATGAAGCTGAATTCCTGATGCCATTCTGCAGCACTGCACTGGTAACCTGCACCTTTCTGCTCTTTGAGGATTTAGCAAGAGCCGTTTGAATTCATTTGGAAACAAATTCAAGTGCACATTCTATACAGCTTTCGTCTTTAATAAAGACTTTTTTTGAGTTAGACTCCACTTTCACAACACATGCAACTTCTTTTGTCAAAATATCTTGCTGATAATTGGGTTTAGAGTTCTGTAAGCAATGTGAGCTATCCAAATTAAAATTGAGCGAGGGGGCTCATCTCCTGCAAAACTGGGAAAAATTAAAAAGCTGGAAAGATCAGGTGGATCTTGCAGTTTTCATTTGTAAATTAAATCCCTTAACTGCACTAAAGCCCTAAAAGGAGAACCACTTTTGTTAGCTTGAAAGATATGATACGCTTTTTTTTAAGAATTCAATCCCTTTTGATTTAGATATCGCCAGTAAAAACTATGCCCGATTATAATCCACAGCAGCATTGTCCATAATTAAAAATATTTTACAGGATGATTTTCAAAAAACCCCAGGAAATAACAGTAAGCATCTCTTTTCAATAGCAGATGAATCTACAATAATAAAATAAAACTGATGTTACAAGCATTGCTCTTTAGACTATGCAGACAGACTTGGCAGTTCTAAGTAGAGATTTATGGCTGGAAGGATGCATTCTCCTTGAAGCTGTTTGTGCAACCTACTTATCAGAAGAAAGAGATTTCCTGGAGATTTCCTTTAATTAGCTGGAACAAGCCATTAGTAAAACAAGCAACTAAAACTGTAAGTAAATAAGCTATTAGTCTTCTGGCATAGTTTATTAAAAAAATAATTTAAAAAATATCCTGAAATTCTACAAGGGAGTGGCCAGGTTCACTAATAACCACTTGTGCATGGACAACAATGTTTACAGGATTCTAGGAAAGGAAAAGTTAGCAGCCTGCCAGTAAAGATAACGAGAGGAGGGGAAGCACATGAGCCATGTTAAAGTGCTTTATGTCCCTCCCTTTTTAAGCTTCTGAAAGGCTCCACTTAATCCTGTGGCAATTAGGAGTAATCATCACTGCCACTGATGTATTTCTATTAGGTCATCACTACAATACAATGCAATGTTATTTCCAAAATTTTTGAATCAGATGAACTTTGAAGTGTAGCTATTTTGACTGTTTACTGGAGTAGCCACTGCCCCATGTGCTTTGCATGTGAACTGTGAGGTGCACTTGCAGGGGCTTACACGAGGCAATAGATGTGTTTCTTCTATTAACCATAATGACAATTGCATGACTCATTCCGTTCACACCAGGCTAAAATGGACCCCTGTGGTTCTGTACTATGTATATTGACTTGAATGAAACTTTGTGTAATAAGATTTAAATTGTAATGACTCATTATGTCAACCTTTTTTGCTGGTATTTTACATAGTAAGTCTACTGCATAGCACGCAGTTGCTACTGCAGACAATCCTATCAAGTACGGTAAGTTGGCACTGGGTAGGTATAAAAAAAAGGAGAAAAAAACCTACTGTGAAAATTTCACAAAATCTTAGCATGACCACAGTTTCAAAAAGATGATTTTTGTGTGTGTGCTTATTATAGCCATCATCATCAGTCCGAGACACACTCCTGAATCCATCACAGTTAGATATATGTCCTCATTTGCTTTTAGTGGGATGAGACAGTCTTGTTTATACAGGCTTGAGATGAATTATGTCAAAGTATTATTTTTCAAGATTGTTTAAACATTCAGACATGCACGCATACACAGAAAGCTCTTTTCTAGTAATCCTTTTATCACCCTGAAGCTGAAATAACTTTCTTTCTTCCAAGGATCTGTTATTGAGAGTTTCTTATTAGTAACTAGATGCTGACATTGATTTCATTAAAAAATAAGCACAGTACCGAAGAGCTTTTGATTATTTTTTTTAATTGCCTAACATGTAGAGTATAAACACAAACTGCTTTGCTCAAGACTGTACCTCTGTAATTGCTAGAATTAGAAGGATTTCTGGATCAGCATTTTCTCTCATTTTTCAGTATACATTAGTTTCGTGTTACCAAGGTACCTCTGAAACCTCTAAGGCTGACTGGGGCAGAAAGATGTGTGGAAAAATGGTTTACGTCTTCATTGTAAAGAACGCTAAAAAAAACACAAGCAAAACCCTTTAGCTTTACAATAATGCAGTAATGGCTATTTTGTGCAAAATCAATGGTAGACTGATTCATCTAATCATTCATCTAATTAATCTAATTATTCATCTAATAATTTCTGATACAGGACCTAAAGTTAACATTTTGCATCCAGTGACTTCTAAGAAATAAACCTTGTCAATCTACACTAAATAGTAATCAGATTCTAAGCCTAGACTGTGGCCCTTTGGTGTCAGCTTTTTTAAGACAGAGGTTAACGAAACTCTTCATGAAACAAACACACATGCTCACAAACGCCTCTCTCTGAGTTTGCATTAACCTATAAAGCATTATTCTCCAACTGGTTTCTAAATTCCAGTGTTCCCTATTTAAACATCTACAGCAACTATGAACAAACATGCTTCTCTCCTTCTGCTCACTACTTCTCTGAGAATTTAGAATCATCAATTAAATCTTTTAATACTAAAAGAGAGCAGGTTGGGAAAGTGGGAGAAGAACCAGAAGATTGACAAAGAAATGGGAAATAAAACTGAAGCTTAAAGCTTCTTACAGTCCATCACAGCAGCTCACATTACTCTTACATTCAGACTCTTGCTTCTCTTAAATACCTGAGTGTTTACAAGGTGGAGACCAGAAGCTGTAATTGAAAGCCTCAGAACTGGCAAATATCTGTATCTAATAGCTGGTGTCCTTGCCCCTTCCCTCCTGTTACATATTGCCTGTGAAACAACATCAGTGAACAAAAAAACCACAAAGCTGGTATTTTATTTTCCCAACTCATCCTTTTCTCACCCTCCCAGAAGACCATTAGGCATTTCAGGACTAGTGTGCTTGTCTTTTTCACTGGCCGCTCTACCTGCTCTCGTTAGTACATGAAAGTCTAATTGCGCTGGGCAGCTCTGTCTTGGCAACTTAAAAATTAGATGTGAAATGGGACAGGAATCTTGGAAAAGCCCAGCACTAGGTATCATTAATTCTACTCTCAGCAGGTAAGTTTTTCTCAGGTGAATGACGTGCTCTGCTTCTTACCTGAAAACACTCTTTGTATTTTTTCTAAGCCTCCTGCATTGTGATATCAATTAAGATAATATAGGTGAGAAAATCAGTACGAAATTTAGAGACAGATAAATACAGTAGAGAACTAAAAAATTAATTTATGCTCAATCAAGTGACTCAATATCCAGCTTATTACTTCTGTTTACTTTTTTATCAGTATCTTAATTAAGGAGCAGCCAGGGAATACATCCATGTTTTACTTCTCTTGTAGAATTAGCTTAAAGAAAAAAAACTCCACCCAAACACAGCATTGCAGACTCACCATTTTTTCCCTGAGAGGATCATAAATTATTGAACGTTTCTTCATCTTCAGAATGCCCAGATGAATGTGCTGAAATATTCAGAGGCTAGAACCTAAGACATTATACAGGTGATTCGATAATTGATAGTAACTGAAATAAAAATCGTAACTTTACATTTTAAGTATGAGGAATGAATATTTCTGATTTTCCCTTGTATCAACAAATCATTTAAGATACATCTGTATTAAATGAAATGACATAAAAGATAGCTGAAATGCGTTATCAGTCCATTTTTTATTTTCCTTGGAAATACTTTTTCACTTTTTTCACTGTTTGCTAAACTCAAAATACAAATACTGCTTTATGTGTACACTGGTAATTAAGTTTGGTATTCATATTTTTTCTATTACTACTTCTCTTGTTGCTTTTTTAAGAACTTTGCTTGCAAAGTTCAATACACAATGTTTTTCAACACTTGTATTGATTTTCATTTGTCTTTTAACAGACAGCAACCTGTACACAACACGGAAAAAATAACAAGCAGCCGGTGCTCTAACAGCAAAATCAACGTTCTTGTTAGTCTAATGACTGACTACTATGAGCAAGCCAAGATCCAGCAGAACCCCATCAGAAAAAGAGAGTCCGTTATTTCTCAAGTATCAACGATACAGGGTGAGGGGGTGGTGTGTACGTCTTGAACCTAAAAAGTAAGAAATATTCAAGTGGAAGCTCTTCAGCTTTTTTTCATTCATTAGTAGGCTTTTCAGCATACGTTAGTTACTTGAATTCAGATGCCTGTGCAAAGATGGGCTGCAAATACATTAATCGAGCAGGACATAGAAAATTAATCTTGGTTATAAATTAACATTGTCCCTATAGTCCAGATAGTCAAGATATGGGTATGCAGCTCAGCTCACGGTGCACACAAATGACAATGTATCACAGCATTTTGTGTTTGCACATTTCAAAGCTGAGTTGTGTATCACACCTTTCTGCATGAGTTTAGAGGCACCCGTGCATTCGGGTGGAGAGCTGAGGAGTAAGTACCTGTTGAGAGACAGTGTCTAAATGCCCTCCAAGGTCTGATAAGCTCTGGAGGCTAATGGGTCTGGCTGAACTTGCAAATATGGCTAAAATGTCAGAAGTCTGCTGAATTTGTCCAAAGTCACCAGTACACACTACCATCAACAACTGGCTGTATCGTTTGGACCACATCCAAGAAGTTGGTGGCTGCTGCATTCACACAGATGCCAATATCATATATACACGCCTGAGCACCTTCTGCACTCACTAGCAGCTGTTGGTGTCACCATGACTCCATGTTTCTGGCCTCCCAGCTTTGCTCCATCTAAGTAAGCCTGACTTACTTCATGGGCTTGTCTACGAGTGAACTGTTTGGGGAGTAAGTGGCTGTATAGTTACCTGCAATTAATCAAAAAGGCTGAATTCTACTAATAACATCAGCATCATTATTTTTTTCAGCTTTTATGAAGTATTAGTAGAGAGCTGTGTCTCCCCCATCTTGATCCCCTACCAGGGACTTTATAATACTTGAACATTTTTTCTACTTGGAAAAGACAAGGGATGAGGCATTCAATACAAGGTCTGTTACGCGGTTGCAGAGAAGACCCTCTCACTGAAGTAACTTCATTTCCTGAACATACCCATCCATTATCCTCTATGAGCAATAAACACTTTACGATTTCTTTTTAGTAACATCTTTATGAGCCTTCAGTTCATGTTAAGTTTAAGAGGGTCACGTTCTTTTGTATTTTGACAGTGCAAAGGATTCTGATTTGGTTTTTTTTCCTTTTTAAATCTTAACTGGAATCAGAAGGCTGGATCATCAGTAGATAAAATGCGTTATCATTAACTTCACGAAGCAATTTCTCTTGTACAATTTTGCTAGTGCAGACATTCTAGCTTTTAGTTTAATTGAACTTGTTGAAACTTCTGTCATGACATGCTTTCTATATATGGTCTTTCTACAGAAAAAGTATTTCTGTAGAATAAAATTCATTCCTTGAAATGGATTAGCACAAGGCTTGTACATCATTTAATCACATATTGAATTGGCTTGTAACAAGCAGTAAGAATGACTTAGACTGGCCGCCTGTTCATTTATGACTTTCCCATTAACATTTGCAAAGTGGCCAACGAGAAAAAATCACGGTGAAATCATACATTTTAGCAAATGTTTTCATTAAATATTACCAACATTTTTCACTACTGAAAATGGAACATTCTTATCAATAAATCCAGTAAACAACCGCATTATTGTCTGCAGTGCCTTTTCTATCAGAATTCCAGTTTCTACACTTGTCCCCAAGGCCAAGAAAGAGCATGACTTTCTGTTGCCGATGTGCTGTGTTTCATCAGGTTGTGCCTCAGTATATACATGTTACGTTACATCTAAAGAAATGTGACAGAAGGTAACAGCCGATGCTGTGGTGCTGCAGTGCCAGCCTGTGCACCAGAAAGATGAGAAAATGCACTGCTGTAAGCACGCTGACTGGAAAGCAGAAAACAAACATAGGAACATCTAGTCTTCTGACAGGAAGTCAAATAATTGGAGCGCACACACTCCTTCACTGCAAAAAACCTGTGACTGCCATGAAAATAATAATGGTTTGCTTTTCCTTTTGGATTGGCAGCGAGTGATTATCACCTTCAGCAGAAACGAAGCAGAGAGCGAGTACATTGTATAAACAGGAAGAAGTGACTGGGGCTACTGGATTTAAGACATTTTATTACTGCATGTAGTTTTATGGATTTTAAAAGTGGAATCAATTTTCTCTTTGTGAAATCTGATTGTGATAATTTTTTATTTTTTATTTAGATGAGAATGTTATTGACTTCCTTTGGCATATTTCTTGCTAATAAGACTGCCTTGGTTATTACAGTGCTACATTTCATATCTCTGACCACAATACAAGATGTTCCATTTACTTAAAGCTTTCTTGATGTTATCGGACTGAGAAAATTTACTTCAGCAGCCCTAAAAGCCATTCCAGGAATAAGACTTGATCCTTCACTCAATTATCTGTACACATTCCATCAAACATCTGTAAAGAGGTTAAACAAAATGTAAGGACACCCAGGCCTTAGATTAGCCAGTAAACGTTATCTGGGAATTGATTTTTTTCTTTTCTCCTAACAGAACAAAAATTAATGCCAGCAAGTCTGTTGGCTGTATCAAAACCAGGTTCACCTTCATGACTGCCAAACTGCTTTACAGAGCCAACTATCAGTCATTTTAATTTCACTGTATTTCACAAAAAATGCGGAGGAGGACTCACATTTCAGACGAGGATGCAATACCAGTGTGGTCATGCAGAACAGCATTGGCCTTAAAAGTTATTAACACCTGGAAGAAGGGAAATAAAATTAAGTCATTTTAATTCAAAGCCCTATTTTATTTTTTTATTTGGCTTTTGGTAGTCATCAGCCTTATCCAACCACCACACTTAAATCCTCTCTCACTTGCTAATTATGTTTCTGTAAACAAGCAAAAGTTTACCTTTAGAAATTTTTAACTGGATGGCTTCTCAAATTTTTCAAGTAGACTTCTTCAATGAAGTGTTTATTTGACACCGAGTAATTTGGAGTAAAACAGAATGAGTTCCCATACCTTCTTATGGTACTAAATAAAGGACTAGATGCTAAAGCAGTTATGAAAGATGAGACATCTAATGATGAATCTGGTGACAGCGCCCACTTCCGTGTACGGTGCATTTATAACAATTTCTAAGGAACTTTTAGCATAGCCTAAAACAGAACATTATCATCTGACACTAGCAGTTAGCCAGGTATGCCCACCTGCATTTGTAAGCACGCTAATGCCTATGACAGCACGAGGCAGGGAGCGAGAGCTTAAGTGCACAAGTTAAATGGAAATACAGTAAATAACCTTAAGGATTAAAGAAGTGCATCAGATTCTTACAGCGAGTGACACAGGCCTGCTGTCAGTTATGGGAAAAATACCTCCGTGCCTTTCATGAAGTAGCTCTCTGTGAGGTTTCAAGGACAAAACGAAGAGGGTTTGGTTTTTTGTTGTTGTTTTGGGGTTTTTTTCATCCAGTTTCTAATATACTGGCAGGAAGAAAAAGCAGGCTGCAGGGGTTTTTTGACCTGCAAGCATCTTGCTGTTTGGGATATGATAAACAACTACAACACTCCAATTCCCCATTTGGGGTACATATTAATAGGTGCTAGACCTGAAATAAAGGCACGTTTGGCAAGAGAGTTCCCAAGTTTGGTCAGAATGGAAACTCTAAGCAATATGAACAAATTGTTAGCTAGTACAAAGAAAAGCAATGCAAGAGAACAATTTAAAAGAGCAAGTAAGACTGCAATTAAGCAATTCTTGATGCTTCCTTTGTTATTTGTGTGATTATCTGTAAATATTACCAAGTAAAGAACCAGTTTAACAATGCTATTTGTTCCTAGTAGAAGGAATTTGTGGCTTTGTGCTTTGCCCCATCCTCCACAAACATACATCACTTTCCTGGTGATGAACAGTAAAACTGTAATATCTGCATTCCAGGACACATCAAAAAGGAGAGGGTTTCAGTAATATTTTTACCATCTGCCATAGAAAAGTCAATTTTGGGACATATTCAATATTTGGGACATAAGGCAAATTTTTATCTAAAATCTGACTCCTATTTAAGTGCAATATTACCTCTGTGGAACAGATAACTTCTTTAAATCAGATAGCTCACAAAATGCCTTTTATAATAATAATAATAAAGAATCTTTCACTATCTTAACCTCTACGTTGATGCAGAGCTTATTCTAATCTATCTTTACCTCAGGCGTTAAAAGGATCTGTCAGAACATAAAATGAGTTTTTGAGAAGCTGCGCTCCCACCCCCTAACCATGGATACTAGTGTCACTTGAGCCGATTGTTTCTGAGACAGAAAGCCAAAACAAGTAGGAAAAAAGAGTGTGATTTTGTTTTTTTCCTATAAATCTAGCCTTTGGCTTAATTACAAAAAGACAGCTAGATTCATGCCTACACAACCACATCCTTCTTTGCTGTTTACAGACTAAAACCAGAAGTGGTACATATTCTGGACATTGAACATACCTGCACATGAAACTAACCTACAAATTTCAGGTGTGTTACAGCACTTCAGCTATCTTCTGGAACTGCTAGCCAGGATTTTACAGAAGGCGGCAGTTACAGGTCAGACGCTTTATTTTGATGGAAAAAATAAGTGGTTTTGTATCTAGCATGCTGAAATCCAGCAGATGTTGTGTTGGCTCATGCTCTTCAATTTAGATGCTTGTAGATACCAATCTTGACTGATCTGCATGCTGGACACCCATGGTAATCCAGTGTCTAGATCTGCAGACAATCCCAGTTTAAGCAGGCTGATGCAGAGCCAGGTTTCGTGCCTGCGGCCTCAGCACACAACAGGATAGAGCAATAATGCTCAGTGACTATGAGAAAGCTGAATGCTTGTGTCACAGACTCGATGTCTTGTTCATGTGGGTTTTGTACAGCAGATTACACTGCTGTCAAATGAAAAGCAGCCTTATGTTTCTCAGGAGTGTTGGCAAGTTGGATGGGAGAGGGTAGAAATATGCTGTCTTCCTGAATGTTGACAACGTGCCCAAGGACCTGCTGAAGAGTAGCAGGAGGATGGTTGGGAAATTCTGGTTGACTTCTAGTTTGATGACAGGAGGTCCCTGAGAACTGCTTTCTGTAGTTGGCTTTCTGTGAAGAAACCTTGGTAGAGCATGCACCTGTACATTCCTGGTGAAATAAGGAAGGACCCAGGGGGAAGGCACATGTCCAAAGACAGCTCCTTAACAGAAAAGATTCCTTGACTACAACACCACTGTACCTCTTAAATTTAGTGCAGCTATTGCAATGCCATTTTTTCGGCTACAAGGAGCAATCTGCCTTCATCCAAAAGGGCAGAAAAAATTCCAAGTAATGCAAAGACAATGTAAAGAACACATTAAGATTTTATAACAAATTAGCCACCTGCCTGTGAATCTCATCCAAATTGTGAATTTAAAGCATATTCCATTAAAACACTTCTTAGCAAATAACCTTTTGAATACCATTCAAAGAAGTATGCTTTCCATCACTTTTAATTTCTGTAAAAAAAAAAATTACTTGGCTTGCCCTTCCTACCCACAAATCACAATGAAACAAGCAAACAGAATACATAAACTGTGCATGACTCAAAGCTTGCTCTGTTTGCCCAGTAGGCACTACAACATCTGAGGAAATGGGAGCCTAAGACAAAATAACTACAATTTAACACATGAAGATTCACCCCATGTCTCCCTCCTACATTTCTTTCATGGTCTCGGACTTTAGCAAGTGTCTTAATCACTTCTTGTATATATGGCCAAAGATAACTGCCATTAGTAGGGCATGTTTGTTCCCACGACGCTGAATGAATTCAGCTCCCTAAGATGGAGACGCACACTCTTTCAGAAGGCTACTCTACCTCTTCCACTTAGTCACAGAAACTGAAAAAGCAGAATCAGGCTTTCAGTGAGGTTACTCTGCACTGTAACTGTAGTCTCCTTTAGAAGAAGTCTTACACAGTTTTAAACTTTGCAATGATTCTGGGATTTTTATTTTTTAACATGTGTCCATCCATAGGAGCTTGGTTTGCCTTCCTTCAGCAGCTATAGAATGGCTTGGTTTCATTTTTATTTAAAAGTATAAGAAATTATCCACGCCTCAAGACAAAAATGTTCAAAGGCAAGTTTTTGATCATTTAAACATCAATACCACTGGCTGCACAGATACTATTCAGAATCCGTTCACAGGGTTGGCAGAAAGCAAAAATACTTTTCACAGTACTACTATCAATTAAGTCTCTAGCCTCCCAGAGGCAAGCTCATGCCTTTAGACTCATCCTGTCCCAAACAAATTTGGTCACAGTCAGCCTTAAACAGAAACAAGAATGTCTTCATACATTGATCTCAGTTATTTGGTTGCATAAGTTATAATTAGCATTCTTAATGTAACCGTGTAGGCTATACTGGACAATGCAGAAGCTTCACGGGGAAGAAATACCTAATTTTTCCTCCTTAGATGTAAGGACCACTTTGCTATTTCTAGCCCTTAAACCACTGTAAACAGTTTGCCCAGGACAAATTTATTAACAGAATTCATTTACTGTCTGGGTAGGCAACAATCAGATCTGGGTATGTGCAAGGCCAATCCCAATTAGCGTTTTTCCAGGAATGTTTTTGTTCTGTGCAGCATCTCTGCACTCAAAGGAAAAATTCAACAGCTTCAGCAGGTATGATGGGCAAGTCCTAAAGAGATCATGTTCCTTGATTTCACTTAGCAAACACAGAGGAACAGGAACAGTCAGTAATTCTCTCTCTCATGTAAGTGGTTCCAATTCCTCCATTTCTAGAATGAGGAGATACAAAATGGAACAAGCCCTGCAAACTTATTATCTAGTATTCGTGCTTGTCCACAGAATGTCACTGTACATCTACTCTTGTTTCCTCTGTTAATTTAACGATGCCCATGTCACCTCCAGGGCACCAGCTAGAAGCAGCCTAATAAAAGCTCTTCTGAACTGTTTCACTCACTTACTGTCTCTCGGCACATCCAAAGAGCCTTACAGCCCAACTGGAGCTCAGGCTCTAACTATGAAGTTACTAACCAAGTAGTCATTGTCATTTTACTATGTGTGTATATATACGTAAGTTTAGCATTTCATATATATGTATACATGTTATATATTTTATTCAAATACTGTCATTCTTTTTAAAAAATATTAACACATTAAGTGCCTGAATGTCACTGTAATACCAGGAGCATCAGGTTTAATTAGGTAGCAAAACAGAAATCAGAATCTCGTCAATAGCTTTGAAAGCTGATCTTAATTGGCTTATTAGTTGGAGATCAAGAAATAATTTTTTTTAGACATCAGTTTAAGTGAATACTGAATAAGTTATTCAAAATAACTTTGAGATTCAAATAATTAGACAAATAATACACAGTCAGTAGCATTTGATCATCAACAAATGACAAACGTATGAACAATGGAACAGTATTATTCTTCTAGTTCTACTTAGCTGCAGAGTTCCTGTGTATCCATCAGACTAATTGTTTATTCCAGTTACTATATTCATTCAAATGTATGAGAAAGCAAACCATTGATTTACTGCCGTCAAGGACTACTTAGTGCAGCAGTTTAAACAAAGGATGGCTGTCTCCATATATAATTCATGTTTATTATAAAAGTAAAGTAGAAGGAAAATGTTGCAAGAGTATGCGTAGGCTCAGCTATGTAAATTCCTGTTGTTTCTGAATGTAATAAATACAATGTTTACCTGTAGAAATAATCAAACAGAATTTTCCTGCACTGAAGTAATTTCCAGAAGGAGAGATGGTGTTATTAAAAGCATTCTCCAAACACAGATTGCTTCATTCTGAACTAAAGCACATCATTTGGTATTTAAAAGCTGTCTGGATTTGCTGCTTTGTTCTTAATATGCTTGACACATACACCTCACAAATCTTCAAATGGATCTAAAACGTGTCCTGGATTATTTTTTGCTGGGATAGCACCAGTTTAGAGAATGCACAATGGTGCAATCTTTTCCCCTCTCTCAGAACCCTGTTCTTCCCTTATTGAGCTTGTTGTAATTCAAATAGTGTTCAGATATAAAAAGGGCATTCAGATCCTGTCACTCTCACAGACCCAACTGTAAGGCTGAGTTACATTTTGGATTTAGGCTAGTAATATATCAGTGGTTATGTCGAGTCTTCTTCAGAATTTTGAACCTGTAGTTCACTCCATTTCATTAGCAGATGTTTTCTCCTTTCCCAGCTGTGCGCACCACGTAATAGCAATGAGCTCTCCCTTTCCATGAGTCTGAAATGCCCTCACTGGATATCCCCCACTTCTTATCCTAATAA
Organism: Gallinago undulata; assembly: GCA_026546715.1. Classification (NCBI taxonomy): domain Eukaryota; kingdom Metazoa; phylum Chordata; class Aves; order Charadriiformes; family Scolopacidae; genus Gallinago; species Gallinago undulata. The sequence goes on along the minus strand of JAOTQQ010000063.1, from coordinate 17,480,806 downwards.
AAAGTAGGAAACCACTTGGGCTTTATTCCTCAATTACATGTTCACAACATAACGCTGATATAGGAAAAGTTCTAGCTGCATATTTCTAATTAAAATACCTTTCCAATTACTAAGTTGAAATCAGGATCCTACTGTGCAGTAGTTTATTATTAAATGTATCTGAAAAAAGCAACACCGGGCAATACGTAGCCCCTTTTTGTCCAGTGATTTCAGCAAAGCAATAGGCCCAGAACACCAAGCTGTTCAGATACAGTACATCAGAGCGAATGAGAACGTGTACAAGTCCCTTGAAGGGCTAACAATGATACTGCTTTTTAAGGTCACCATCTTAACTCCAAACTACAGCAACAGCTATTTAAAAATTAAATTTACAACCAAGAATTTGGAAGTAGCACAGTATTGCAGTGTATTTACAGACATTATCTCTTGTCATGTTACGTCTACTTAAAAAAAACCACACCCAACTCCAAACTTCAACTGCAGAAACCAATTTAGACCATAGAGAACTACCAACCAGAAATCATACACATTCTGGATAACAGAAATGACCAATCACCATCCAACCACCAGAAAAGGTAGGTTGTACGCTTTTAGAGGCATAGTTGCTGTGTTAATTCCTGTCTCTTTGCCTGCAAGGTCTTCAAAAATAATAAATCTGATCTTGAAATAAATAAGGTTTGAACTTCTCTTATACTTTATTATAATTCTGAGCAGATTAGACTTGGTAAGACTCTTAGCATTTTAAATCTTAAAATACAGTCTTTAAATAAGCTTGTCTTTGCTGACCTGTCACCTTTAAGTTATTTGCAGAGAACTTTGATTAAGTAGCATTAACTAAGTCTTCTCCTTAAATGATTTGAAAAATATAACTTTAAATAGGTCATTTAAAAAAAAACAAAAAACAAAAAACACACACTTCCTGCACTACTTTCCTCAATTCTCTCCCCTACAGATTGTCTTAATAGGTAAAGCACTGTCTGCATTTGCCAGAGGTTGCAGCCTTTACTGGCAACAAAGTCAGCATGTTCGGTGAGACAGATTCCTACAGAGACCTCAGAGCTTTCATGTGGGACCTCTGTCTCTTGGAAATGATACTGTATTTTATACAGAAAGCACCATCCTCACTCCCACGCCTGCAATCACTGCAGAATTTGGCTTTTTGTAGAGCACACTCAAAAATCTCTGCAATCCTATTTAATCAGTGACCGAGGTACCCTCCTCAGCTATAGATTGTGCTGAAGGATTTCACATTATTTTATCGTTCTTACTTGCTGCTAAAAACTTCCTGTTTCATCAAAATACATACAAGGGAGTCTCTCTTGGAAAATACTTCTTTTTCTGTATCAACGACCCAAAGCTCAATTTTTTGTGTTTTCCAGTTATGGTTGGGATGAATAGCTTGTTACAGACTAATAATTATGACAACAGTAATGGTATAAAATGGCTTATGTTTTCTCTGACAATCTACAAACACACAGTATCATCCTTACACCCACTATGTGAACTTAAATAGGTCTGCAAAACTGGCCTGGTCAGCTTGTGAAGCACATCTCTTCTGAATGCTGTTTTCCAGAATGCTAGAAAAAGCTAAGGAGTAGAGTAGCATCTTAACGTTCTCACATTCTCGTTTTTGGCAGAAGCATTCAAAAAGAAATGTCTCACTTTTTTTTTTTTTCTTTCCCGAAAAGCCTGGGCTAAGGACTTGAGCTTCTGTTATTTTTGTCAAGTCACTTTTCAGTAGTGAGTCACCACTGACAGCCTTCAGTCACTACTAACGAGAGCAAATATTTATGGAAGTTTTTAAAGCAGTATCTAAAATCACGCCCCTGCTGTGACAAACTGGTGACCTAGAACTGAAAGGCTTTTGTGATATTGGTAACTCAGGATCTCCTGAGAACCACCTGTTAGCAAGGCCAAGACTCAATGATACACCATTTCATTAGCAAATACATTTCTCTTGCATTTGAGAACTGCATATACAGCTAAAATTTGCCATTTCAGTTTATGTGGCTGGTATATCACACTTAATTCTGTTAGGTCATGCACTGGGAAGTAACCTACAGCAAAAGTAGAGCAACTAGACTTATTTACTTACCAATAAAAACACCCTTTTTTCTTGGAATGCTTTCAGCTGACCTTTTTGGTCCTGTTAACTCAAGAAGGGGGTGTTACTGAGTTTGTTTTAGATGCAATCATTGCTTAAACATGGCATTTAGGACTTGCTTAGAGGCAAGATGCAGTAAGGCACCTTTTCCCAATCAGTAAGTAGTGTCTTACATTTCTTCCCATGCTTCTTACCCTCAACTGTTCCTAAACACATCTCATACACAAGCGTGCAGCAAATTTTCAGCCTGTAGGAAGTCTGAGCATAGCACTAATAAAATCTAAACACTTATAGTCAAATCTTATTCCTGATGCTGCTAAATGGGAACTTACAGCTTAACATAATAGGCAATTTAGCATGTAAATGTGCCCCATAAAAGCAGGATGTTGGCAGTGCAAAACTATAAATGTTAACCTTTGGGCAAGCTGTTACAAATGTGCTACAGGCTCTTTCAATTTTAATGAACTTGTTTGCACGTATGAGGTTTATTTTGTACTAAACACTAGGATCATACGCTCAAAAAGAGGAACACCTTCAGAAATTCAGACCTGTAGGATTTTATCACGAAGGTCTGGCATAATACATTTTTTAGCTAGCATTTAATTTTTAGTAAATCTTGCCATTCTGAATTTATGTCCTACTCGCCTGTTACCAGAGGTTTGTACCTGCAGCAAGGATGATGGCCTTTTTACCCTCAGAAATGAGACTCAGAAATAAAATACGCAACTCTCCTAACAGTGTTAGAGAAGCCAGGAAGTATTTTATAACTGTAAGGGTTTGTAGGCAAGACTGATATCCTGGACAAGTACAGATGTTAATGAATGTGATTTTCCTGAGATGTTATTTCATTATTTTTTACAAGTTCCTGCAAAGGCAGAGAATGTTGAAAACATGAGAAATCTATAGTAATTTCAAATCTAAATCCGGGCTAATAGTTATCTTAGGAACTAGTAGGCACCTGTGACCTTTTGTTGAAAGTAATCTGGGTTTGACAAATCAACATCTAAGCACTCTCAAAATCAGATAATCCTGCAGAACAACCAAATTACGTTGCTCTATTTCAGGGAAGCGCTTGCAAAAACACACATTTTCAGGCAGCTTTGCTGATTTATCAACACCATGCTCATGATCCAGCCTCAATGGCAAGCATGTTTTCAGTCCAAGTCTCTCATGTTGTTTGGCTAGGATAGGCCACCATTTCAAAGCCAAATTATTCAGAGTTACTCTTTCCAGCTAAATGTGTGAAAGATAAATCATTAAAAAAAGATGGTATTTCATTCCTATCTGGCTTCACCGCCAAATTTTCTTCACCTTATACCCTACGATTTCCTCAGCAAAATAAGTTTTCAGTTTGCATTCACACTGTTGAATAACATGGTGTCTACTGAAACACGCATAACTAAGACCCTTTTTACTTGCTTATTTCTTCATGTAAAGAAAAGGAGCTCAAAGAACTTCCTTTTTATTAGGCTGTGAGGTTCTTTTTCCTTGGTTAACAACCTTAGCTGCCAACAAAGCATGGATGTACGTTGTAAAGAGAATTCATGCAGAGACAGAAAAGTACTCATCAGTTATTACTCCCCTCTCCAGCAACTTATTTGATTCCTCATTGTGAATATATGTATCTGTACACACATAGGTTAACAATCTGGAGACTCATTAGGAAATAAGGACTTTCATAATAACTTACATTATTATAAAGCCTAAAAGTATGTATGTATTAAAAGGAAAGTTGAAACATGAAAGAAGGAGAGTGAAAATGTAGGGAGTGTAAACTGGAAGTCTGCATTTTCAGAGAACAGCCAGTGAAAAAATGTTTCTTTGACATTATGCTTCAATATGCAGTATATACTCAATTTGGATACAAAAATATTAGAAAATATTCCACTTCACGTTTATTTACAAACAAGCTCAGAATTTCAGAGTTTCATTACAAGTCCCTATGAGGATAGGACAACGTGCCTTTACACATCTCTTTCCCATTATGATTCTACTGAAAATTTGCTGAAGTTCTCAAAAGATTTATGTTATGTTTTTTACATTTCACTATAAGGAAGATTTATTAGGTCATGCTTCCTAATTCAAGCAAGCAAACAGTCAGGAGTCTTCTTCCATCCCCACCCATGTAAAGCTAAAAAAGTACCCCAAGGAAAAATGAAATTTTACATTAAGAGCAAGCACTGACTACCTTACAGTCAGCAAGTACAGTTTGCCTTGTGGAGTTCCATTGCTTTGCAGCATCGTTTTCCTCAAAATGAGAAAGGTTGCTCCTCTTGCAAAAAGAATGCATCAGCTAGCACTCTCGGTTATTCATCTGAGCTTAGATGATGGGCTAGGAGACCTACACTGCATGTGGGGATGCAAGTGTCTGCTGCAGACATAATTTATTTTTTTCCTCAGTTAAAAATACAAGCAGATCTTTAGTTATGATGCAGACCCTTCTAATAGTAGAAACAAGCAGTATAATTGTTAGGATTCCCATACTGTAATCCTTGATTTTTACTGCTGGTCTCAATGATGGCACACAAAGAGTCACAAGTGGAAAATACAGCATTTTCGGATTCCTTATCTAGTTATAAAAGAACCTGCTGGCCTATGAGTTAGCTAAGAATTAACTTTCCTGTAAGCCAGATCAAACAGGTTTTAGTGTATCAGATTTGGTTGACTGGTATGCACAGACTATATTGTTTTAGTAAAAAAATATTTTTCCCTTGGGTATAAGTACAGTACAATCAGGAGATAAGAATGGTCTTCATGTATCTATTCCAAAGGTAGCTTTTTTCTTTCATTCACGTGGCAATAATTTTGTGATCCTGGCAGCAAAAGGTTCAGTCTAAGCTGTAAAGACATGGAGAGGTCCTAACTACATGGCCAGAGTGTCACTTTTATCACCAGCCTGTGTGTGTGTCTTTGTGATTGACTTACTGTCACATTCCCTAGTTGCACATTGGCTACTTCATCTGGGAAGTAGCACAGAAAAATCCCTTAAATTGTTGAAGTATCCCACAACTTTTAATCAGTCCACTTATTTAAACAAAATGTCTTGTATAAAATAAGAAGACAATGCAGTATTTGTATTCCACTTCTACCACCTGAGTTATTGGAAAGAAATGTAATAACTGAAAAACAAAACAAATACATTCCTGAGAACTGAAAATCAGAGGTTCATTCATAGAAAAATTCATCTTCAATTAAAAATTATTTCAAAACAGTATGATTACATTGAATTAGTGGAATTAATATTATCGTACCCTACTATGTACGTACTTTGTGCTATCCTACTAAGTAGCACTTAACAAACAGATCTAAAAGATGAAATTATTTAGATTTGAATTCTAAGACCAGAACTTCACCTGCGCGGTTGGTTGATTCTGTTGCTCTGTATTACGCCACCTTACATACTGTGAAATATATCCTTGACATTAATCTTCTGTAGAAAACAACTAGGAAAATTATTTGCATAACTGTAAAAACAAAACTCCTTCACGGCATTAGTATTGAAAAATACTCATGTTCATTTAAACTTAGCCTATGGAATGTACAGTTGAGTGCTTTCCAGTTGGAATTTCTTAGTTCAACCTAATCAAAACTAATGGTGCAAAGGTGATTTTCTGTCTTCTTCTAAGTTAAGAATGTAATAGAACTGCTTACATTAGGAAGACAATTTATTATCTGTACAATGACAGAAGGCGGCAAAGAAAAAGTAATTTATGGGGGAGCCTTCCATACTTATTCTATTAGTTGCAGCAGAGGTTAAAACTTCCATCTTCTTAGAGAACTGAGAAATATTGTGAACACACAAGATGGAACATGCACAGTAATGTAGAAATTACAGTTCTTGCCTTTGTGTAGCTGTATTTATGTAACAGATAAAGGTTCTTTTTTTTGTGTGTGCATATTATTCCAGTAATCTTATGTTTTTATGGTACAAAGAGTTACCCTGAAGTACAGAAGGAAAATCCTTGGGGCTGTATTCTCTTTTTGAGGTTGTTGCCTATTATGATCCCTTGGGAAAAACTGCTCAGTTGTATTGTGGCTCCACTTATGGCAAAAGACAGAATCAGGACAGGGATATATTTCTTATTGCTCCTATTACTCTTGTGGAAGATACTCAATGTCAACAGGACTTGAAGGTAGCACAGAGCACACAGCCCCTCGGATGAATGACATAAGCCTTACTGCCTCTGCCTTTTCTGAGTATGATTAGTATATCAAATAAAACAAAAAACAGAGATATTTTTCATACACATTTTCTGAAAACTTCCCAGTAATAATGGGAAAAAAACCACTCTTTTTCAGTTTCTGTTTAGGAAACCCAGTACTTTTTTGCCATATTACATCTGTACATTGTAAGGAAACTGGGACCCTGAAATACAGCAGCCTATCTTTGGCTCATATTACTGTAGTATTTATGGCTTTGTCTATTTTCTCCCTATGTGCCAAAGTGTGTTTGTGTTTTTGGCCTCCAGCCTCTCTCACCTTTCTGATCCCTGAAACTCGCATGTTAAGATTCACAGGGAGATTGTGGATGATGCTTGACTGAGCTTGACTGATCTATCATTCAGATTTTGAAATCTGTTAGTATTTTTGCAGACAATCAGCAAAACGTTTGTCAAATTTTTTTGCTACCTTAGAAGAACAAATTTGGCAAAGCCTTCAAATTCTAAGGCAGTTGTCAGCTGTGTGTTCTCATTTACCCCAAACATCTCCATTCCTTCTCTCACCAAACACAGTCATCTTTGTTTGCCATAAAAGCAGATTCTTTGTTTGCACTCCCAAACATAGCAGCTCTTTCATGATCTGATTATCCTAATTATCCTAATGCTACTTTTATCTTCATTTTCAAAACATGTTAATGGTAAAATTCAGACAAAAAATAAAATACCATTAGGTATACACACGTGATACCATTAGGTTTACACAGGTGCAGGAAAAAAACCCATGACCAATACTGTAAATGGCATCTTACCCATTCATTTTGTGATGCCAACTCCTGAATCTTATGCAACATTCATGGAATCAAGCACTTCCACTGCTGCATGAAATGCACTATCCACAGCATCCAGTCTCACTTTAATCAAGATGCATCACCTTTCAAACCAGAAACATCACCTGATCGAATCAGATACATTAAGAACTGAATTTAATACATGGTATATCACCCAATGAAATTGACTTATGATTATAGAATAACGCAATGACATCCTCATCTGGCTTGTCTGTATCTTTAAGAAACCTTGTTTGTGTGTGGTTTCCTTACGCAAATTTTTTAATTAAGAAGGTCTGTGTTTTTCAACAAGACCATCAAAGCAGTGTGACTTTTCAGAGCTGTAAGATCATATTCATCTAGATACATTCAGGAATACTGGTTAAAAAAAAAAAAAAGGCAATTATTTTTCACTGTGTAACTATTTTACTGCCATAATTTTTTTACTGCCAATCATACCTCAGTGACTTCTTTTCTAACGTAACTACATTTTTTTTTCCCCAAAGTGCTGATAATCGGTTGCCAAGCTTTCCTATCTACTGTTTGGTACCATTCAATCAAGTGCATTCATTTTACTAAACAAAAACCTCTGTGAGATTCTGCTTATCAGAAAGAGGGTTTCTGAATGCGTTTGGCTTCACTTTTATGGTCCTGCTTCAAGACTAGCGCCTGTCTCTAGACAGCCCAGAGCAGTGATAAATACAGCCAAGGGTTGTTTATTACAAACATTTGCTATCTTGAATGTGCTCCCATCCCATTATAACATGTTTCAGCTTCTGCACGGTCAGGTCTCTTATTTACACTCTACTGCAGTCATGTAGTAGAGGTATTTAAGGTGGTGGAAAGCAGAGTGAAAGGACACAATTTGTAATAATTTTAAATATTACATTTTCATTATTTTTAATATCTATGTACCAAAAATGTAGAAGTTTCTGATTTTGGGATTCTCAGACAACGATGGTTATAAGATGGTTATGGTTAAGTTAGAGGTGATAAGACAAGACAAAATGGCCTCAAGTTGCACCAGGGGGGTTAAGGTTGGTATTAGGAAAAATTTCTTCACTGAAAGGGTTATCAGGCATTGGAATGTGCTGCCCAGGGAAGTGGCTGAGTTGACATGGTACCTGGGAATACGGTTTAGTGTTGTTTTGGGGGGGGGGGGTTGGGTTTTTTTTTAATGGTTGGACTAGATGATCTTAAAGGTCCTTTCCAACCTAGGCGATTTTGTGATTCTATGGTTAAAGCCCAGAACCAAGATAAAATTTATAGTAGTCTGAGCCACCTGAGCTTCTGGGACCTATCAGCCAACCAATGCATACAGACAGTGAATAGCACAGATTGCTTTTACCTCAGACTCCCAAAGAAAGTTTGAGGGCACTACAGTTACCAAAAGAACTGTCATACTTTGACATTTCAGACAAGAAGGTACAGCATGTCTTTTTTATTTCTGTCCTGGTCTCTATAATGTCATTGTGTCATCTGTGTTATAAAGGCACATGAAAAATTTTACCTATATAGCTATATACAGCCTCAATGGAATATTCACAGGTAGATAATCAGGGCATACTCTGTATGCAACACTTATTTTAGCTGTACTCCCAATGAGCTCTGTGAAGAACTAATTTTATTATCATATATAACAAGTAATGAGATGATAGTTAATTTCTGGAATTCCTTAAATAGAGGAAGAAATTACTTTAAAAATAAAGCAAGAGCAAAATTTGCACCTGAAGTGCATCAGCTGTTTGAAGTCTGCCTAGCAGCTGATTAAAAGTGGCATTACTTAGAGATAGCAGGGCCCCTCACGTTTCACATCACTGGCTCCCTGGATGGTGGTTGGAAGACACCCTGTGCAAAGTTATAGGTGACAACGACCTGAAAGACTGCATTGGCTCCCTAGCTGCCCTTGCTGCCATTCAGATGGATCATAAAGACTGAAAAAAAAAAAAAAAATGAACCAACAGAAGCCTATCAACAAGGTTCAAGAATGGAAAATGTGAAGACAAGTACTTGGCAAATCACAAGCCCATGCAACAGTACTGGTAGGGCATTGACTGACCAGTAAAACATTGGAACAAGGGCCCAAAGAAGCTCTAAAATCTCAATTATTGGAGATACTCCAAAATAAAAAATGCTGAGCAACCTCACCTAACTAAGCCTTATTTTTAAGGGCATAGACCCAGATGATGTTCAGAGGTCCTTTCCAACCTAAAATATTCTGTATTTCTGTGGTTCTAGAATGTTGCATTTACAGATAATTTGTTTGCTTATATCTCCAGACATAATTTTTCTATCAGTTACAGATTTTCCCAGTGTTTGTTCTGTTCTTTTCTTCAAGGAAGCTGGGGTGCTGAGTTTTTATGCTGAAACTACCCTTAGCGTCTATTTCTCACAATAAGAATCTGGTGCCAGAAACATTCTTCAAAAGACATTGACTGACTGAAATTATTCCGTATTACAGATTTCCAAGGAGGGTAATTCACGGCAAATATAATGCTTTCCCCATGCTTCCTATAACCTATTTCTTCAAGATCCAAATAAATACTGTCAGAACAACGAATAAACTGTTCTTCCAGAATGTGAGAAGTGCAATCTTTCCACATTATACTATCTCACTCTCTAAGGAGCAAAAAAGGATTTGCTTCAGTAAAGAAAGCACTCTGTTATATGACTTTCTCTTTTGTAGTCTCATATCTTATGTTTCAATGGGTAAACTTTGCAAGTCAGATTTATATTCAAGTCTGAAGTTATGTTTTGTTGCAGTAAAATCAAAGGAAGCAATGACAGATTGATCTATGGAAGAACAGGTGGGAACTGAACAGACCTTATGAATCTTTTTTCTACTTAGTGGCACTCATGTGCCTTTAATACATGGAGAGAACTTTATCTGTTCCACATAAAGTTAACCTTCAATAGGACTTAGATTTCTAAGTCTCAGATACAACTCCTTCTGAGTTACTAACTTGCACTTTTTTTATAATTTGGAGATTTTTGTAACATCCCCTTGTCCTCAGTGTTCTCTGCCCAGCTGAACATCATCTAATGGGGATCCCCTTCTGAGACATCTCTTCCCTTGTTTGACATCTGCGGCAGTGAGATGAACTCTGTTTATGAAAGAGAGGCCTCCAGAACTAAACTTTCAGGCATCACAGTCCATTATCTAAGGCATTTTAGCAACTTTACAGTGCGTGATAAAGAATTTCATCTTCCTGTTGAAGCAATTTTATTTCAGTTTAATGCACAAAAATTAATTGAGCTAAATATAGGCTAATTTAAGCATGACACAGAAGTCTAATGACTACAAAAGGAATGGGAGGATCCTGTGTTCAAGCACCCACTACCTTGTGTATTTTCCATGAAATTGTTTTGGGCAAAATACAAGGCATAGAGCACAGACTGACATGCCTCTGCTACCTTTCTTTAGCTGCCCATCCAAGAGACCAGAGTATATAGCCAACCTGTAAATTAGGTCAGAAACTACAAAGATGACATTATTAGTATAGGCATAAATATTAGTCAATTGCCATTATGCATGTTAGGCATTTTTTATTTATAACTACTTAAATTTAACTAAGTTCAAAATATTACCAAGCAGTACCTTCACTGTATCACTTATTTCCTTCAAATTAGAAGGACACATTGTTATTTGTTTTCTAATTTAGGCACTGAAAAACACAAGTGAAATTTTGCTGGATTACCCAAAACCCACACAGCCCTGTACATAAAGGCAATGTTATCATGATGGTTGACCAGCCTTTATCATGAGAAAAAGTGAATCAAGGTGAAAGAGATGCTATAGGGGTGTGAAGACCTACGTAAGTCACTGATTGTTGTTGTCTTTCAGACAGAGTTTCAAAAAATGCATCTACTGGCGTTAATGCCATTAAAAGAACTTAACAAGTTAATGTAATAAAATTTAATTATCTTGATTTGAGTGTGTCTCTAGTTTTTGCATTTACATGATGAAAGCGCTATAAGGCTCATTATCTTAAATAAACTCCTAATTTTCTACTCACAGTTGCTAAAAGTGTTGTTCCAGAATCAGCAGCACCAAAATGAACATTTCATTCACTTCCGCATGGTTACAAGCCTTCAAGCTTAAAAGCTGTAACCTTCATGCCATGACTGAAAAGAAATCATATTTTTGTGGGAGTACAAAATTGCCATTGCTAGTAACAGGCGATGGCTTCCTCTCAAGTTTGCAGAGTGACAGAACTGAGGCAGGTCTGGCTCTGTCCAGCTTTTTGTGAACTGCCTAGAGGTTTATTCTTGATTTTGCCGCAGTAGCAACTTTCTAAATATCTGGTACCTACGCCTAATTTCTTTCAGTAATCTTTGTATGGTACAGCCTCTCTTTTTATATAGGTAACAGTCATGAATAGTTTAGCTATTGTGTACTATGAGATATATATGACCGCAGCGTAATAATTTCATGCAGAGGAAGGCAGGCCTGGTATGACAGCACAGGCGCTAAAGGCACTAAGAAGTGTGGACACAGGATGCTGTGTAGAAGTGTACAGGCTTGGAACGACAATCCACGGGCACTGGTTGGCCCTGGACACTCTACAGCATTGTTATATGCAAACATCTAAGCTTCCACCCCTTTTTCTAGTGTGACACTCACCTTCCACTTTCCTTTGGGTGTCCTAATGCTTCAGTTTGTTTGAAGAGAGCTAGAGGAGTGGGGCATGCCATCAGCATCCAAAATCCTTTGCCCTGAGGAGTATGATGCTGATGTTGAAGATCTTTTTTTAACTTCTTTCCTTCCTTATCTTGCTATTTAGCTGCTGCCATTTTTAGATTTTCTAACATGTTTTCACATCTTCCTCTTTTTTCATCAACCTGCAGCTGCAAATTACATCAAAATTTATTAAAATACAGTATGTCTAACATATACCAGCTATTTGTCTCTTCTACTCCTGAAAACATTTCTGTCCAGCTCCAAGTATGCCTTTCTCTTACTGACTATCTGATTATATGTATGTTTCTTAACTTCAATAACCAAGACAAGATCCTTGAACCAGCTAACTGGAGAAAGAGTGGGTTATCCTGACCTCACAAAAAAAACCCCACACAAGCAAGCAATTGGGAAACGGGGCCAATCTGTCAATCAAACTAAATAGATTTCATTAAACTACTTACAGAGAATAGATTATTTACCATAGTCTGGACAACACATCACCTTGTTCTCCACTCTTTTAGCAGTCATATGTCGTTATAAATTTACTGAACAAAGACAGACAGATATAGTCTTGAGACCATAACAATTTAATGTGTTAGACAGTGGCCAAGTATCTTCACACTGTTACCAAATCATTAATATGCTACACTAACAACAGAAATTCCTCATTTATTCTCCCTGCATATCAGCAGGATTAATGTCAAATGCTCTCCAGCTTCCTGAACAAAAGGTTTCTTGTTTCGGATGTGACAAATGAGAAACAAATCTCAGCCTGAACTTTTTCATGAGCTGATTATTTTATATTGTGATTTGTATTTTTTTGACAGGCCCAAGTTCCAGGTGGACCAGAGGTAATACCGGTCACCTATCCGTGTTGGCAGAAAGGCAGCACCAGACCACAAAACTGTAAAAAATGTTAACTCTCAATATTCTGTTCCCAGTCTCATGAAAGTCAGGTTTTCTTTGCTGTGCTCCAAGTTACAATTGTGACCTGATTCCATTAAAATAAAACTAGAATGTCATGACACTCTTTAAGATGCCTGGTGCAAAGATCACTCTTCTTGGAGGCTGTCAAGTACACGAATCCACGTTATGAGGGACCGTGTGATATAGCACCTACATCTCGGAGACGCAAACAGTACCTCTGTTTGCTCTTTCTGTAGAGGATAGATTCAGGTCCTCCCTGTCTGGTCTTCAGAAATGTGCAAAGGCATTATTAACACAGATCTCCCACTTCATTCAGGGGTTTATTATAAAGCTATTTTATTGAATTGTGCCCAGAGTCTCTAATTTGCCTAGACCTAATATCCTGGTGGACAGAGTTGGTAGAGTCAACTTTTTGTTCAGCGAGAGAGGCTCTTGCTTATCCTTGTTGCTATGGCAACCGGGGTCAGCTGACTGGCTTGTTCACCCCATGGAGAGGCTGCACCTGTGGGGAGGAGTGGACAGGTCAGGTGACCCAAACACCAACAGGGCTTTCCATCCCATCAGCCATGCTCAGTATAAGAGCTGAGGGATCAAAGGGCATTAAGTCAGCTCCTCTTCAAAGGCTCTTCTTCAACGCTGGGGACCCTGTGAGTTTCCCTGCCTTTGATTCCCATCAGTGAGTTCTGGAATCCGGTTCCCATCCACCGGTCTGGAACTTCCCCACTGCCTGCTTGGTATGTCTTCCTGGGAGCTTGATATGTTTTCGTATATATTTATATATACACTGCATCTTTTTTCCCCAAAGTCATAAATCTCTTTATATCTCTTCTTCCTCTCTTTGGAGCGAGAGGTGGGGGAGAGCATCTGCTGTCTTGTCATGAGCCAACCTGACCCAAACCACAATACCTAACCATGGCATGAGTTAAAAATAAAAAACAACTTGTAATAAAAATTCATGAGACTAGTCCAGGATAAAAACCATGGTGTATAAGAACTCCCCTTACCCAGAACTATGTAGCATAGCTAGGAAAACCAAAGGAAAGTACTGTATATTAAACGAAGACCAAATCCTGCATTCTTCTAGCCTTGCAAACTTTATTCCACAGCATTTTTATGCAGAGAGAATCCACATCTAGAGTAAAGGAAATCAATTATTTATGCAGAGTTTTTTTTCAGATCATTCTGCTGTTCTTCAGAGATCAAACTAGAACGGGAAAGAGGAATAATTTTAAGCTGAGTCTTAAGGCTTCTCTGCTAGGAATTCCCAACTTTATTCATTTTCTCTCACAAGCAATATAATTTTGCTTTGAAATAAGTTCTCCTTTAGTGTCATCTTCATTCTTTGGGGAGCCTTTAAGGCAGTTCTAAGAGCTGCATTCTGCATATTCAGTAAGAGGAAAAGAATTATCTAACTGTGAATTTACTAATGCCGAGAAGAACGCCTCTAAAATGAAAAAAAGCTTATCTACTAACTATTGCCAGAGACAAGGCTACAAGTTTCAATTCAGCCAGGCTAGATAAAATGCTGTTTATCAGGTACAACCATTTGGAATAATCAGAGCAGTTAAAACAGAAGAAAGAAGACTGCAAGAGAACTAGAAATTTCTTCCTTTCTGACTCGCCAGACAGCAAATCTCATTCTGCCACTACAATTTCCAGTCAACACATGCTAGGTTTTTGATGGCTAAACACAGTCATTGTACAGCCCCAAAGCTGACTTTAATTTTAAGGAACCTAAAAAGCTACACCTTGTGATAATGAAGTTATCAGCATAGGTGTCACTGATGTAGCATTCAGGACCTTCAGTAAAAATTTCCAAGAATAATTTTTCTAGGGAAATCCACAGAATATTTGACATGACCTGTCCTAATGCTTTGCTTAGTATTTCATCTGCCAAACATCAGTACAGCTACATTAAGCCCAGACCTTCGAGTAATCTTAGTTGGCTTTTCACCAGTCAACATCCTACACCACAGTTCACATACTGTATAGGTGACCCTGTGTGACTTTACATTTAGACTACCCATCCTGTGTTGCTTCCTATACTCAAATACATTGGCCTGTGAATTAAATAATGGTCTACTTAGATTAGTAATTTGAAACGGATCAGTTACATTTGCTAAACACAAGTGTCTCTATGACAACTAATTGGATTGTATATGAAATTTATTGACTTGTAATTACAATATATTGGTTTGTATGTAGGAAAGTGTTTACACTATGTGCGCCGTCTGCTGTGATCAGTAATCATCACACTTAAAACAGATGGGACTGTATATAGAGCATATTGGGTTTTGTGTACATTATAATACATTGTAGCAGTTTACATGCTCAAGTATATATATGAAGTTACAGAACTCTATTAAATAAATGTTCTTTTTATATCCTCCAGCAACAGTTCTTATATACTTCATGAAATAGTCAAGCTATTAGAGATGTTTATCTATGATTCTATTTATTCTATTCTCATAGTGCATCCAAGTGAAAGAACTACACCCTACTAGCTGTTAATGAAATGAAGATCCTGCATACTGGAAGAAGGGGAACATAATTCCAATAGTCAAAAAAAGAAAAAAAGACAACCCTGGGAACTATAGATAGGCCAGTCAGTCTCACCTCTGTGCCTGGCAAAATCATGGAGCAGATCCTCCTGGAATCTCTGCTAAGGCACATGGAAAATAAGGAGGTGACTGCAGACAGCCAACATGGCTTCACCAAGGGCAAATCATGCCTGACAAATTTAGTGGCCTTCTATGATACTGCCACACACTTGGTGGAAAAGGGCAGAGCAACAGATGTCGTCTACCTGGACTTGTGTAAAGCATTCAACACTGTCCTGCATGACATTCTGGTCTCAAAATTGGAAACTAATGGATTCAATGGATGGACCACTTGGTGGATAAGGAGATGGGTGGATGGCTACACTCAAAGGGTTGTGGTAAAGGGCTCAATGTCCAACTGATGGCCAGTAACAAGTGGCGTTTCCTCAGGGCTCTGTACTGGGACCAGTGCTGTTCAACATCTTTGTTGGAGACATGGACAGTGAGATAGAGTGCACCCTCAGCAAGTTTGCTGATGACACCAAACTCGGTGGTGTGGTCAACACGCTGGAGGGAAGAGATGCCATCCAGAGGGACCTGGACAGGCTGGAGAGGTGGGCTCATGCAAATCGCATGAAGTTCAACCAAGCCAAGGTCAGGGTCCTGCACCTGGGACGTGGCAATCCCAGGCACAAATACAGGTTGGGTGGAGAATGGCTGGAAAGCAGCTCTGAGAAGGACTTGGGGGTGTTCGTGGATGAGAAGCTCAACATGAGTAGGCAATGTGCCTTGGCGGCCCAGAGAGCCAACCCCATCCTGGGTTGCATCAAGAGAAGTGGGGCCAGCAAGTCACGGAAGGGGATTCTGCCCCTCTACTCTGCACTCGTGAGACCCCACCTGGAGTACTGTGTCCAGCTTTGGAGTCCTCAACACAGGAAGCACATGGACCTCTTGGAACAGGTCCAGCGGAGGGCCCCAAGGATGATCAAAGGGATGGAGCACCTCCCCTATGAGGACAGGCTGAGAGAGCTGGGGTTGTTCAGCCTTGAGAAGAGAAGGCTCCAGGGAGACCTTATAGCGGCCTTTCAGTATCTGAAGGGAGCCTATAGGAAAGCTGGAGAGGGACTCTTTTTCAAGAAGTGTAGCAAAAGGGCAAGGGGCAACAGTTTTAAAATGGAAGAGAGGACATTTAGATGAGATACCAGAAATAAATTCTTTACAGTGAGGGTGGTGAGACACTGAAACAGGTTGCCCAGGGAAGTCGTGGCTGCCCCACCCCTGGAGGTGTTTCAGGCCAGGCTGGATGGGGCTTTGAGCAACGTGCTCTAGTGGAACGTGTCCCTGTCCAGGGCAATGGGGTTGGAACTCGATGATCTTTAAGGTCCCTTCCAACTCAAACTATTCTGTGACTTTGTGATTAAACTTTATAAATTTAACATGAGCATATTTTGCCTTCGACATATACATTTACTCATATTAGTATATCCAAGACAATCTGATGATTGATTGTCACCTGGAAAAGTTGTGAAGGTGCAAGCAATTATTTAGTATGCAATACAGTAGAGAATCAAGGTTACTTCCTTCAAAACATCTTCTCAGCTTTCACAGTAAATGCAATCCATGAAGTAACAGAAGGCTCGTGTGCGATTGCAACAGTCCATTGTCTGTGGAATCCCAGTGACTAACAAAGAGCACACACACTGCCAGCCTGCTCGAGGTCCTCAACCTGAGGAAGGGAATGACACTGAAGTAAAAGGGTCAAAAGCTAGAAACGTGGCTTCAGGGAAACAGGCAGAGGAGCTATTTATGGGAAATTTGAGCTCTGCATGACATAACCCACTTAGAACTATGCTCAAATATGAACTGGCTGGAAAAAGAAAGGAATCACATCAAATTGGATGCATAGTGTATAGTGCCATATTTTTATCAAGCCTGCAACAAAGGCAGTTTTATAATAAAACATGAGAAAAAACTAAGCTGAGATTCTCTAAGAACAAAGTATGGTTTTGGTATTTTTCTGTATGCTCAGAGCCAGCATAGTAAGCATTGGACCATTTTCACTCAAATCTGTTGAAAATTCCTTTGAATGAAGTGGTCCTCAATATTGACACATCAATTGCTAAAAATGTTAACGATTATATAGTATATACAGGTTCACCATTATTGAAAAAATTACTTTTTCTTTTATGCTATTCTCTATGTACTGATATGTGCAAGGTTCAGTCGATTACTTCTAAAAGCCAGGTATTTGAGTACAAGGGTTATACGTGGCTAATTTCAATTAAGTAGTGAGTGCCCTCAAATTTTATGTGAGGCACTTGGTGCCCTGATAAAACAAATTGAAGCTATATATATGTACTGTAACAAGCCCTTAATGAGGAAGTGCTTGCTCATCAGTGCTTGGGAATTTATGGCTGTCTCTGGTCTTTATGGACTTCGCTGTTTCCCTGGTATTTATTCTGAAGATCTGCTATTCAATAACACAAACCCTGTAAATGCCTTTTCCTCAGATGGTCAAACTTCTTCTCAGTCTCTTATCATAACTATTCTCAAAACTTTGTAAAATCTTCAGAAGTAATTCAAATCTTGACATCCAAAGAACAGCTTTCCCAGAAAGCTGAGGCATAAACTAAATTCTACCCCAGTTACATATATTTACGTGAAGCCTTTCTGAACCAGATTCATTTTATCTAATACCTTCTGAAATCCTAGTGCGAGTTTTATTTATTGTAATTTATGTAACATTATTATGACTAGAACACTTATGCGCTATACAACATACCTATTATAAGGGTCAATAGCTTTTCATTATGACAAAATATTTGTATTATGTTGATGGTTGTGACATTGAGTACAAGAATATTTTACAACAAAATTGCAACAATCAAAAAGATACAAGCTACTAGCTGCTACTTCATTTGTCCCACAGCACACACTGTATCATTAAAGTTGTCACCTACTTCACACTTAAGTTAATGAGAACATTCCAATTCTATCCTAAATAAAATGGGGATCATATCTTGGAAAGATATTTCCAGTAGTATTTATTCAACAGCACTGCTTTTTTCTTATTTTACTTTCCATAAAGTTAGGCAAAATATTGTAGATTTCTTCGTGAAAAAATGAGTCTGCACTGAGTTTGGTAAACTATCTAGAGATGTTTATGGATGTTTAAGTGTTTAAGATGTTTATGTTTAAGGGTCATGTAATACTAAACCTCAGGGTTCAGTATCTAAAGAGGTTATGAAGACCAAAGACTATTATAGGAAGATGAGTTCATGGTTCACCAGCTAAAGTAGTAATCTCATAATAAACATTTTCCTCTACTCTTTATAAGTAAACTGTCCAAAAAATATCTATGATTATTCTGTTCAATAGCAATAAGCAATGAAGCCACAAGCTGCTACAGATTCACAGATTTGTCAGAGTTGGAAGGGACCTCTAGAGATCATCTAGTCCAACTCCCCTGCTAAGCGGAATTGCCCAGAGCACATCACTCAGGACTGCATCCAGGCGGGTCTTGAAAATCTCCAGAGAAGGGGACAACCTCTCTGGGCAGCCTGTTCCAGTGCTCTGGCACCCACACTGTAAAGAAGTTTTTCCTCATATTTGAGTGGAACTTCCTATGTTCCAGCTTATGCCCGTTGCCCCTCATCCTATCACCGGAAACCACTGAGAAGACTCCAGCTCCATCATCCTTCAACCCACCCTTTAGGAACTTGTAAACACAGATGAGGTCTCCCCTCAGACTTCTCTTCCCAAGGCTAAAGAGCTCCAGCTCTCTCAGCCTTTTCTCATAAGGGAGGTGCTCCAATCCCTTAATCCTCTTCCTTGCCCTACGCTGTACTCTCTCCAGTAGTTCCCTGTCCCTCTTGAACTGGGGAGCCCAGAACTGGATGCAGTATTCCAGTTGTGGCCTCACCAGTGGAGAGCAGAGGAGGAGAATGACCTCCCTCAACCTGCTGGCCACACTGTATAGGAACTCAAGGTGTTGCAGGATGCAAGATTTGATTTAAGTTTTTTTACTAACAACTATTTCCATAGGCTTTTTCACTAATATTAAATATATTTTTCATTTATTAAATGAAAATAAATCATCTATTTAATTTCAGTCAAACCAAAAGTTTAAGAAGTAGCACTTCTTTTCCACAATGCATAAACATACTTTAAAATAGGTTTATGAACAGAGTAGAGCAGTGGCCAGCAGTGCTGGAAAACAGACATAACATCCTAGATCTGGCAGAAAAGTAGAAAGCTTTCATCTCAACTAAAATGCTAAAAGTGTTAAGAAGAACATTTTAAAAAAAAAAACAAACACACACACAACCATTCTCAGCACAATTTTGTTAAATAGGACTTCTGTGGAAAATGTAAGTGGAAGTATCTCCATGTTTCCAGAGGCAAGGAGGGCACAGACATTTGAGTAAATCATCCAGTTTCTACCTGGGACAGCAGAGGGGAGATGACAAGTTTTCAAAGGACACTTTTTGTTTCTGTACATCCATTTGCAGAGTCCTGGAGCCTTGGAGACTTGATGATTCCAGGTCAGTAGGAAGCCTTTGGTTGATACCACAGAGATACTTAGTATGTAACTAGGTAAATCGAACTCAAATGCTTCAGCTGGAGACATTCATTGAGAAGACTACTTGTGAAAATCAAGGGCTATGAAAAGCAAATAGAGGATGTCCTGCAGCAGCGGGTCATTCCCCAGGCTATAGACATGACAATTCTCAAGAAAACAGGAAAATGAAGTACATATTCTCTGAAGCAGAGACTTTAAGAGATACTGAAATTAAATAGAACAGAGATGGAAGGGATCAGATAGTTCATCCTGCTGACAATTCCGTAACGTTCCTGTGAGGATTAGCATATTGTTCAGCATGGTGTTAAATATTCCCTGCTAGGAGCTGCTTTTTTTTTTTTTAACTTGAGACCATTTAAACTAGAACAGGTCTTACTACCAGGAAATAGTCTTTTCTGTAGCCTAAATATTCATATATTTCTTAATTTCATCCTATTATGTCTGCTTAAACCATGACACGTACTGCTCTGTCAAATAGCATCTTAACTCCTTCAAATACTGAACACCGCTCTAATGTCTACCATGGATTGCTTAGTCAGAAATCACTCCCATTACGATTTCTTTTCACACTTAACCTCTTCTTTCATGACTGAATTATTCTGCTGCTGTTCCCATCCATTAGCATCATATCAAATACATATTCTAAATTAAATAGAATATCTGAAATTTATCATTTATAAAGCAACAACGGGAGAACAAACTCCAGGGTGATTTATTTTATGTCAAATGTCATTTGCTTTCAAAATTCTCATCAGTCTGCCACAATAAAGCATGAAATAGGAGACATACGTTCCTCTCAAAATATCCCCAAAGGTTCAAAGTTAAAGATTCCTACTGTGCCACAGATCAGGCAGTCTGCCAATAAGCTCAATTAAAATTTTTGACTAAATTAAGTAGCACACAATCAAAGCATATGAATGAAAAAAGCATCCTCCAAAAGAATAGCTTTCCTGTAGGTACGTGTGTAACAAAATCTTTTCTTCCCTGCTCAAAGTAGGTCTCAAATTATAGTGGTGTTATTTGACTTTAGGAACACACAGATGTGTTAAGTATTTCATTGGGAATATAGTGTGGTTAGTTGGACAAGCATAAAGCATACATAATTAATTTCGCTCTTGCAGTGCCTATGCTCTTTAACACGATATTTGTTACCGTAGCAAAAGCAGCTTACTAGGCACCATGTTTAGCTGACAACATTGAAGGGAATTGTTAAAAAAAAATAAAAGTCTGTTTTCATTCCACTCTCAAATTTACACCTAGTTTCAGACTGTATGTCTGCATTTAGTGTTTTAAAGCAGGCACAAGAAGAATGGCAGGTTCCTGCAGAGAAATATGTCACTGATGATAAACAGCCCTTAAGTCAGTAGAGCAGATAATGCATTGCAGGTCAGAAACTACACCCCTGACAATCCAGCACATGCAGGTAATACACCAAATGTCACATCTGAAGGGGGTAATGCTTTCTCTACTGCTACATCCTCGACAAATTGTAGTACATAGCTGAGTTACTTGCTGACATGGAAGCATGAAGGATTTTTAGAAGGCAGAAAACACAGTAAGAGACTGAACAAGACAGACCACCAAAATAAAATCCAGCGAAGTTAACAGCCCAACTCTCATCAGCAATATAAGCCAAGTAGTAAATCATCTTAGATTGTAATCGTAACCTATAAAAAAGTAATTGTTCTTTATAGCTCTGTAATAAAAGATTAAGCCCTCTAGACAGAAAGGCATCAGACCTTAATAAGGTTAAAAATTCCTTGCTTGTTTGTTTTTAGTCTTGACACATTTTATCCCTTATGTGCAGGATTTTAACAGCACCTTTTCCCTTTCAACAGATGCAGCTGAATTCATCCATGTTGTTTATAATTCTTACATCCTGACTTATATCTTCACAGAACTGACATTCATTCATTCTTACCATACATAGATGAGCTGGAAATGTGAGCAGGAGATAGCACTGGAAAACCTGCTTAAAATCATACTGGCATTGCTACTGGCACGCAGTGTTCCTGCATTCCACTTACATGCTCATTCTCCAAGCCCACACTTCCTCATCATCCTCTCGGAGTACTGAGGAAGACTCAGACTGTAGTATTAATTCACTGTTTTTAATATAAAGCTGCAACAACCACCGATGAGCAGAGGTACCAAATTAAGTTTCTCATCTGGACCAAACTTTTCCAGCTCTTGGGTGATCATATCAGAGCTCAACACTTGAATATAAGCACGTATGCATGCACAAGCATGCACACACATATAGAGCTAATGCAGCAGCCTCTAACCCAGAACGAGGTGGGGAGAAAGAAGCACTACCAATTAAATAGACCCCCTAAAGTCACAGGGCAGCCTAAGGAACAGGTTTTAAAGGGCTTTCTTTTGTTGTACACAGTATGCAGCTTCCAGATTAGCTCCACATAAAGCTGCTAAATTCAGCAGACCATTTTCAAGTACGAATACTTTAAAATGTAGAAATATTTTCAGTAGCTCTGGCAGGATGGCAGGTCTATTTTCTATAATGAGTCACTTCTTGGTGATGTGAGAGTTTTCACGTCTGCAGCCAAGGAGAAACATGGAATATTTTTGAATCGTCACCTGTCTTAGTCAGCAGGTAATTCTACTGGTAGCTTACTGGCCCAGTCTTGTGCTCAGAGTTTTAAAGATCAGAAAATCTACCTAACAGAGCAACATGGCAAGCAGTCTACTGCAGCACAATTGAACACTGTTAGCATTTCTCCATCTATCCCATAATCAAACAAGCACAAACTCTTGATTTCTCAGCCAGGGGTAAAAATTTACATGAAATTTGCCAAAAAAGTCATGCCATTTTCCATGGATAGTTTGAGAGCTGACAGGGATGGGTCAGATGATAGGAAGACCCAGCAATCCACTATTTTTGAGAAAAGGAAAACACCACCAAAGTGCTCTTCGCAGCACATTCTAATCAGGTACATGGTGATTCCCAGGGTTTGTGAGGATGGTACCAGGAGCTACAGACATGATGGAAGTTGGCAGCAAACCCTTAACTTTAGTTATTTCTATGGTATATAACATCATACCCGATTCTGCAGCCTTGCAGACTATTCTGTGACACCTTCTTACCCTAGATTTTTAATCTGCAGAATACATAGCAAGAAAATGTCTACCAAAAGGGAGAGCCGCCATGTAAACTGCCTGAAATATTTTTTTTTTATCATCCAAGTGGATGTTCACAGCAGTGTTACACACTCTGCACTGCTGTAGCTCCCAATCTAGCAGGACACCAGAGGAAAAAGATCCATCTTTGGAACAGCGAGTTAACCAAAAGTTTGTTGAAAGAAGTAACATGCTTAATCTTCTAAAGCTACTGAAAGACAAACATTTTATTGAAGCCATATTCATGGGCTTGTAATATTCAGGGACTTCAGGTTTGTTTTTGGTGAGGAACTGATGAAGAACAGAGATACTGCACCACAGATAAAAAACCTTAACATACTGGAGGAAGAAAAACTAAATTTCTTACTACACAGATGTACTTTCAGTGGAAAACGAGGATTTATGTGGATAAACAACCTACATTTACCTACAAGACCATAATGAGGAGGCAAATTTGATCTGGTATATGATAGGGCTGCATCATATGGCCAGCAGGTTGTTAGTGGAGAGCTGTTTGTGCATTCCCCTTTACATTAATATTTATTAAGAAATCTGCTACAGCTTAGTGTTATCAGTTATCATTAGAAATTCTTCCACTTGGGCAGGATGACCTAATGCAACATGCTGTTTGTGCTACCACTTTTTACCTTTCAGTGTTCACACATTTTTCACTACTGAAAGAGAAATCCTCATACATGTATGCGACTACTTCTTTTAAAGGTATGGAAAATTTGCAAAGCCTGGCATGTCAAAGTCAAATATAAAATATGTGATATGACAATTTCACATCAAAATGGCAAACTATATGTATGACAGCTGTCTGTAATAGTCTTATCAAGTGCTGAAGTGATGGTTAAATGTTGATACAAGGACCAGGTAAGGAATCATGCTTCCTGACAATACTTAAAATATTTCACCTTACAAGTCAAATTCTGCCTTAATTTACAGAGATTCAGTTGATGTCAACTTTTGAGACACGATCAGAAATCTTTTTCCCAACTCTTTAAAAAACAGTGAAAAATACAATGTACAGCAACAGTGCAAAATTTTTCAGAGAAATGAAATTGTCTATACACAAAGCCTGCCCATACTACAGGCATAGAGTAGCCAAGAAACCAAACAGAACTGACCCATTATAATCCTCCTAATACTGTAATTGTGCAGCTGTTCCTGAACGAGAGAATAAGTGACTAAAACCATGCAGTTGGGTTTCTCCATACTATTTAGCAGCTGCTGCAATAGACTGATGCCCACCGACTCCTAAATCAAAGAATCCTGAAACCTAATTTCAGAGTTTCCAATCGAATATTTTCATGCTGGGCAATAGCACTTTCTGTATGTCTGTCAAATCATTAGAATTATGAAAATATGCTGCCAGTCAACACAAACAATGGATTTATTTGGTATGAAATAACATACAGGAGCCCAACTCCATACTAAACTGGTTCTCCTTTTATGCTTTGATAGTCAGTTTTCTGCTACCGCCTACTTGGTGACCTGCTTTTCTCTAAACATCTCACAGTCTTTAGGATCCCATTAGGACAGTAAGAATCGCAAACCAGATGACAAAACTAAGCCCACGTCATCTTAAAGTAAGATTTGTGTCCCTTTCAAAGGAAAATTGATCTCTTAGTTTAACACCACATTTTGCATTTCACAAGCCTGGAAGCTGAAAACCACTTGTCACTGACAAAACTGCCTCACATTGTGATCTCACACTATTCAAATATAGAAAACTTTTCCATTAAAATTAATTATCTATTGAAAGAAAGAGACACAGAATACCAGTAATCACTATCACTGTCCTGACTAATCAATTCTACCACAATTTCAGGAAAACCAAAATGGTATTGTCTCCTACACAGCTTCTAAAATGACTTTGCACCTTACCCTGTCCTGTAGTTCTTCTCCAGGTATCAGGAAATTTAGACAGAGAAAGTATCCAGCTGTCTGAACTGTGTAGCCTGATGTGAAATCTGTGAAATGCCTTTCATTGCTCACATACAGACTAGGTGATTGCTTGGATAGCAACAATTCATACTGCCACAAAGAAAAACTTAAGAGGATGAGAAAGATTTGAAACATTCCCGAGTGAAGGGTTTTACAGGATAATGACTTCTTTTTCTCACCAAGGGGAGCCTAGTAAGGAAATCTTGAAGGAAAAGATTTGTCATGTATCAGGAAAGGAAATTAAACAGCCAGCTTTTTCCTCTAGAAAAAAAAAAACACCAACATTTTCTGTCTATAAGCCCTGTTGATAATTTCCTGTCAATACAGTGATTTGTATTTTTTTCTGCACAACTCAAGATGTAAACTCTCTTCACTGAAACAACCCACTCACTACTCTGTGTCTGGACTTCATGTGCGTCCACTCCAATTTCCATTGTGCTGACCAGCACTGCCATTTTTATTTTTTGACATGCTTCTTGAGCATAACCTGTTTCTCCCCTTTTCTCAGAAATGGGGTATCACCATTGCATCATCCTGAGTTCTGTGATACAGCTGACCTTTCCCAGGTTCCTCCAAAGGTATGAGTACACTGTTTCCTGGAGTCCTAGATTTCAGCACTCCTATTTCTAGTCTGTCTCTGGACAGACACAATGGGCTGACGCACTTTCCACAGACATTGCAGATTGGCTTGGAAAAATAGTTTTCACTTAAAAATTAAAACAAATTCATCATGATGAAAAAGTTTTCATCTTACTTCTTCACCCTGCTGTGCTATCTTGAAACATTACTTGTATTGAGGAAGATGAGCTAGAGGTTAATGAGTTAGTCCTTTTTTCAAGTTTTATGTTCTGTTTCTCGTTCCCTCTGCTTTTCTGTAAGTATCTGGAAGGATTCCCCTTTTATAAAAAAAGATGGAGTGGGATAGAGTGCACCCTCAGCAAGTTTGCCAATACCACCAAGCTCTGTGGTGCAGTCAACATGCTCTGGGATGCCATCCAGAAGGACGTGGACAGGCTTGAGGTGGACCCATGAAACCTCATGAAGTTCAAACAAGCCAACTGCAGACTCCTGCACCAGGGACATGGCCAGACACAAATATAGGCTGGGCAAAGAATGGATTGAGAGCAGCCCTGAGGAGAAGGACTTGGGAGTGCTAGTGGATGATAAGCTCGCCATGAGTTGACAACGCACACTGGCAGCCCACAAAGCCAGCCACATACTGGGCTACATCAAAAGAAGCATGGCCAGAGGTCAAGGGAGGTGATTCTTCCCCTATACTCTGCTCTTGAGAGACTCCATCTGGAGTACTGTGTTCAGCTTTGGAGTCCTCAACACAGGAAGGACATGGATCTGTTGGGACAGGTCCAGCAGAGGACCAGCAAAATGATCAGAGGGCTGGAGCACCTCTCCTGTGAAAACAAGCTCAGAGAGCTGTGGTTGTTCAGCCTGGAGAAGAGAAGGCTCTGGGGAGACCTTATAACAGCTTCACAGTATCTGAAGAGGGCCTGCAAGAGAGATGGGAAGGGACTCTTATCAGGGAATGTAGTGATAGAACAAGGGGCAATTGTTTTGAACTGGAAGAGGGGAGATTTAGATTAGATACTAGAAATAAATTATTTACAGTGAGGGTGGTGAGACACTGAAACACACTGCTCAGAGGAGCTGCGGATGCCACAGCCTTGGAGGTGTTCCAAGGCCAGGCTGGATGGGGCTTTTGGTCTAGCGGGAGGTGTCCCTGTCCATGGCAGGTGGTTAGACCTTGATGATCTTTAAGGTCTCTTCCAACTCTAACCATTGTATGATTCTATGAAGATCATAGAAGTCTGGTAAGATTCTTCAGGTGTCCAAAAGGTGTGTAGTTTAACATGGTTATTAGCCTATGAGATGCTATTCCTAAAAGGGCAACAGTATGCTAAATGCAAGGTGTTCTCTTAAAGTTTCTTAAGTATTTTGACCTAGTACAAAGGTGTGCCCAAGAAAAATCTACAACTATTTAACACTAAGACATGACCTCAAAATGTTTTTCTTTTTTTCTTTACTAGCATTTTTGAAGTGGGAAATTAACAAGAAGCCATGATCCTGTAACTCTTAATTTATGGTTCCCAATGCAGTTTAATCTGTTAGTATAAACAATAATAGGTAGGTGCATATTGGTCATCCGAGTCATTGGTATGATTGTCACAGATCAAATTTCAACTGAATTTGTCTCTCTTGCACCTACAGAATGGTTTTACTTTCACTACTCCATACTTGGCGCATAAACTAAAATCTGTGAAAGACTGAAGTCAACGAGAAACACTACCTGGCTGCATAAGGATTTTGTATCATGATTGAAAAATGAGACACAGATATAAAACCAGTTTCATCTGTTTGGCAAAGAGTATAATTTTCATGCCTATTATCTTGCACAGATGTAAAAGCACTTTCTCTGTCTAGTGAGTTACATGTGATTCAGTTGCAAGTAAACTGCTCTGGAAAAGCAGAATAAAGGTGGATCCAAAAAACATGTTAGCACTGTCTAGATTTACTTTTTCAACTGTCCTGCTGAGGATAAAGTTGTCAGTGCACTGTTAATATCAGCACACCCTCAAAGTTACAGGGAAACTAGACAGTCTTTTAAACATTAGGGAAGTAGGACAGGAATGAACCAGGCAGCCTTGGATAAAGACTTTCACTTGCCTGTAGAGAACTTTTTCTGCTTGCCTTCCTTTTCTTAGGAGAGATATCACAGAGGATGTATTTGGATGGGTCACTGCTCAGTATGCAGTCTGGCAGACTCTTGTTTGTTCCACCTGGCCTTGCAGCACCATCATGTGGTAGTGGTGAGGAAATAAGATCGCCTATCACCAAATACCACCTGCTTGCCATAAGCACACATGGCATTTGTAAGCAGTCTAGTATTAGAGTGAAGCCTAACATAGAGGAGACATGGGAATAACAAGTACTCAGAATAAGAAACCTGTGTGCTTTCTCAAGATCATGTGGTTTATTCCCCCTCATTACAGGATCATAGAATCATTTGAGCTGGAAGGGACCTTAAAGATCATTGAGTTCCAGCCCCCCTGCCATGGGTAGGGACACCTCCCACTAGAGCAAGTTGCTCAAAGCCCCATATTTGAGATACCTCTGCTCTCTCTGCATCTCTCTCATGTAAAGAATGATACTTAAGTCTTTGTTTAGGCTTTCTGAACATAGAACCATGGCTGATCTTCACTCCCACATTCCACTTTAATGCATTAGAACTTTTCTGCTCAGTTTTCTGAGCACAGAAAAAAGTATAACAACTGGAATTAATGCAGGCCCTCTTCTGTTTTATTTGGGTTTGTTATGTGGTTCTTTTGGGTTTGGTTTTTTTTTTTTTGGGGTGTGTGCAGGGCGTGTCTTCTACTGGGAAGACAAGATGGGTTTTATACATGTTCATTCTCTGAAAATTCTTTAGGTGAATGATTAAGAAGCATGTTTCCAACAGTATTGTTCCATATATTCTAGTCCCCAAATTAAAATGCTTTAGGCTTACTAAAGTAAGAACACTAAAAAGCGTATGGTTACTGTATGACTTAAAATACGTAGACATGCTAACTCATAAGTCTAGCAGGCCCTTTGCAGTGTTAAATGTGATAAAAAAAAAAGACTATGACATTCTGGTTTCCCCCCCAGTCAGATCTACAAGGTTTACTGAACTATAGCATCAATTCTGGCAATGGACAATAAACCTTTAAAGTAAAGTGAAACATAATCTGGCCTTGAACTTAGAATTGCTTCTGTGGGATTTTTACTCCACCTGGCCTAAAGAAGGGAGAATTTCTTGATTTCTAGCAATTTGAATCTAGCTGAGGGAGAGAGTAATATGCCTGTATCAGAAGAAGCCTTTGGGCCTATCACATTACAATTTCTAATGTCACAGAAGTGATGTAACTCTGACCAGTTCAATATCTACATGACATCATACGTACAGTTCTCGTACAGGAAGCAGGGAGGGGAAAGCAACTTGATTTTATACCAAAGCACACTACTTGCCTAGAAGCAGCACTGAGAAAAGGACAATTTCAGAATCTGTATGTAACGCCCTGAAGTATGAAAACTGTTAAGCTTGATAACAGGTCTCTGCCCCTGTGAGTCCAAGTACTTGTTCCTTACCTAAGAAGATAGACTGAAGGATTGAGCTAAAATCGTAACAGTGCAGGTGGTATAAAAGGCTACTGCAGAGAGGAAGGTCATGCTTTCCACATTGACAAGAGCACAATAAACAGCAGATCACTTTAATTGCAGCAAGAGAGACTCAAGTCAAACATTACAAAAAGCTTTGTAACAACTGGGACAGGTATTTTTGAAACACATTGCCTAGACAGACAGCTGATAACACCTTACAGGAAGAGGATGGTCCCAGTGACTTGTCAAGCTCTTTCAGGCTATTCTCAATGATGATGTCACTTTCTGACTATTTTGGCCTTTAATGCCAAATTAGCCAAGCTAACAGAGTACTGGAAAATAATTTTATTTCCAGTCTTCATATATCCTTTTCTTTTAAACTTTTCACATTTGTTTCCAGACAAAGAATTCAACCATTTTAAACAGATAAGCAAGGGACCTGACTTTAGTTATGTTTCTACAGATAGTCTTCAGTATAGTCACTGAAATAACATTGCTAAACACTTCAGTGATTTTGACAGCTTCCCAACTATCACTTGCTGTTGCTTTCACAACTGAAAATCAAAGTTGTTATCCATAAAATATGAATGATAAACACAAATTGTGGCCTTCCACAAGTTCTCAGGCTTTCACGGCTGTCTTAGACAACACATGGCACAGTGTACCAATGAGGTGATCAAATTGCTAGTTGTCTTCCCTGATGCTTTTACCACTTACCCTTGGACTGCAGCAACAAGCCACTGCTGAAGCAGCAGACTGAGAAATCATTATAGGCAAACACTTATCTTCAGCTAGTCACGTTCCCTTTTAGCCAAGTAAGAGTGTGTTGGTCACGCTACACACAGCATTTGGCCTGATAACCTTGTAGGACTCAGAACACGCAGCAGAACACAGAACACCAACGTACTATTTCATGAAGTCAAGTGAAAATTAACATCACAAACATTGCCATATCTTGCTATACTTCATTTAAAGATAACTCAAAATATAGATTTCCAAATTTTAAATGGAAGAAAGATAGCCACATTATGCATGTTGCCTATTAAAATAAATATCCAGCTTAATGCAAGACCTTTAAAGGGCAGAAAACTGCAATACAAGACATGCCTAATACCTTTCCTGAAGTTTCTAACAACTTATCAGTATTTTTTGTTTTCAAATTCAAACCATTTCTTGTTTTACTTCTTGTAGTACACAGAGTATTTCCCTTTCTTAACCACGTTAATGACATATTAGTCCTGTAGACTTTAAAGACATTAGTAGCTTTCTTAAGCAGTAGAGTTGGTGGGGAGGATGTGGCAGAAATCAAGTGTTTTGGTACTATGAAAATACAGATTATTTAGAATATTTATTTAGCCACAGATCTGCAGACGGATTTTTTTATCCATTAAGATTTCTGCAACTACTTACCGAGTTTTATAAGTACGTGCACAGGGCCGTAGTTACACAGATCTATGTGAAAGACAAACTGCAGATACTGTTATTTCTACTGGTAAGAGAAATTATTTTAAAATTCATACTACACATCACTAAACTATTCCATGATATCCTTGTGAAAGACTGGTCTAACATGAGGCAGTATCCTCAAGAGTGGAGACAGTGCTTGTTTGACTGATGATCTTCTCTTAACTTACTGAGTGGGGAAAGGTTTATTAGTTATTTTGATGCTGCCGGAAATCTGTACTCAGATTTTGTGTGTCACCATGAGGACTGAGCTGCTAGGTCTATTTCAGGACACTGTTGCATAAGCTAGATCTTATATCCAATCATGTTAGCAGCGGCCAAAACAAGAAAAATCAATAGAAATTCCAAAATACAATTTAAAAATGCCTTCCCAGGAAAACATATTGGTATTCTCAAACCAATATAATTACATCACTGTGTTAGTACAGGTCTCTATCTTTGGAATTTAGCACTTCCCCTCCCCCCCCCTTTTTTTTTTTATATATTTTTGGTGCTTTTGCTAAAACTGCACCACTTCCAAGGAGACACGAGTAACACTAAATGATACTGTAAATCCTGAAACAATGTGTTCATACT
This sequence comes from Gallinago undulata, assembly GCA_026546715.1. Taxonomy (NCBI): domain Eukaryota; kingdom Metazoa; phylum Chordata; class Aves; order Charadriiformes; family Scolopacidae; genus Gallinago; species Gallinago undulata. The sequence continues at coordinate 17,449,711 of JAOTQQ010000063.1, read as the reverse complement.
GAGAGTTATATCACTATAGTTCTATCACTGCATTTTCCCATTTCAGCATTCCCCATGTTACGCTTAAGCTTATTTAATATCTTATAGCCTATTTTGTTCATAAGGTAGTATAAAGAACAGCGGAACTAAAAAAAACTTGTTAGAGATGACTGCAACTGTCACAGTGAAATACTAGACTCGAGTCACTAAAAACACTGTAATGCAATGCACAGAACTGCATGATTTGTGCAGCACACTGCTCATGTATTCCAAAGCACATTTATATAACTCTACCCCCTATCTTACAGGAATCAATAAATTAAAACTTTGCTGAACTATTCTGTCTGCTGTTTGATAATGCTCGATTTAATATTATGATGATAATACAAAAAACCACCTTTAAACATGCAATCAAACACATTTTAAAAAGCAAATTGTTTAATCTTCCCAGGACTCCAGATGGCACCATCAATTTTTTTTAGAAGACTGTAGGGAAGTTACTGTACACGTCTGCTGGTTTACTGCATTTCTTAACATCTTCTGTAAAATTGTTGGAAGAGCAAAGGCTTTCCTGACAGGAATAAAATACATATGAAGAAAGAGCAGAAATAAAAGTGAAGGGTTCAGGAAGTTCAGACTAATTCTCTGGCTGAGGCTTTCACAGATGGTTCTTGGTACCAGTCACGTTTACATGAATTGCATTCAGCTGTCATTGACTTGTCATTGATTTCTTACCAATTTTTCCCTCTCAATTTTCTTGACTTAGAATTTCTTATTCATTATATAGAGAATCTCTCAACAAATGAGAATTACTAACCTCCTATTAGAACTATTAAAACTTGGGAGACATCAAGCAATGCCTTCTATTTGATGGAAAACATTTAAAGAAACACCAATACTAGTAGGTGCAAAGAGAAGCTTAAATTTACAAATCTTTTTCTTTAAAAGGAAAACTAAGAAATTTTCTTTTATTTATCTGAGCCTGCATCTCAAATAGCCCTGACTCTGGAGTGACAGTAACTCATAAAAAAAAGCAGCAGGTAGAGCTAACACATAGTCTGAATTTAAGATAAAAAGGACTCAGCTAACCACTGGTCAGAGGACAGGTTAGCAATTTATGGCATGGAAGACAGGCTGTTCATCTGTTTGACAACCCATAGTAAGACTGCTACAGAACAGGGAGCCATGAGCCATGGCACACTGAACCAACTTATGAGAGGCAGCTTCTCTTGGTTTTTGGCTTCCACGCTTTTCCAGACCCACCAGAGGGATAATATTGGCACTATCTACCTCTACATTAAAGAAGAAATCAGTAGCATCTTGTTTCTTGAGAAGTAAACTCAGCAGGAATCAGGAGACTATGCAAACATATAACCTCTAATTTGGAAACAAAAATCAAATTTAGCACTTACACAAGGCTGCCAAAGTCTAGACTGCAGGCCAAACTCCAACTGTTTTGATCAGTGCTGTATGGGAAATGAACACAGTCTGGGATAGGGGAAATGAACTGGCAATGGGATGATGCTGAAAATTCTGACAGGCTCAAGGGTATTACACTCAATAAGCAACTGACTGCAATTTTTTAATTGGAACAAAGACTGGCACATATATGTTTGTACACACACAAAGTACAAAGATAAAGTGATATTTAGAGAAGTTCAAAATTGTTAAATCATTCCTACCAAATTGAAGCCAATGCTGGTCCCCTGGGGCCTGGAAGGTCTATCTATTAAATGAAGCCTGTCTACCTCCCAACGGAAGAAGTATTAGGAGCAAGACTAAAAGTAACATGAAGCCAAATATAGTTTTGCACAAGTAATCTATGAAGAGATCAAGAATTGATGCTACTAAGAAATACAATTTTCCTCAATAATGAATCATGACATAGCTCAGTCTTCGGTTTAACTACATCCAAATGATAAACTAGTGGTTCACATTTCATTTTAGTTTAATTCCAGCAACCAAACTAATCCAGCCTTTAGTTCATCTTAGTGACAAAAAAAGCTGTCTACCTCTACAGTGGCACAAACTCAGACCATGTAGACTCCAATATACCACAACCACCAGGTCTCCTTGTCATACACACTACCAAATCTTTCACCTTGTACAATAAACTGCACAACCACCAAGCAAGTTCTTGCCATCTCCAGCCCTCACTCTAAACATTAGGACCTCTGCAATAAACTGAGCCTTCTTTTTCTTAGCCCAGACTTCACCGAGTACCAACCACCTACACCCTGTAGAGTTTAGCACTATGTAATCCATCTGTAATCTTACTTCAGAGTCTCTCTTCCTAAACCCTGGGCTAATCCTTGGTCCCAGTTCTTGATTAGTCTCATTTTTATTACGCGTGTACTGAAACCAGACATACGTCACGAACACTTCCTTCACTTGCCCTGCTGTTGATCTAGGAGATTCAGTGACATGCTATTACTGTACTTCTCACGCCTTAGTAATAATCCCAAAGCCATCTCCAGCATCAAAAAGCATTAGCCATGACTTTATTTACTTTTGATATCAGCTACTGGTGTTGATAACAGTAGGCTTCTCTCTAGGGTCTCCAGGATTTAAAGCAGCCAACAACAGCCAGACAACACCTAAGGGGTTTTAAATTTTATTACAGAAGTAGACTGGCACCATGGCTTGGATCAGACTATAGATGTGAGATCAGGCCTTTATTTCCTTTTTTAAATCAATTTTTTGAGGGCCTGTACCAGGATATTGCATGGATTTTTCTTCACCACTGTATAATCAAAGGTCATACATCTGTCTGCATCATTCATACATGTATCCTTAGGGATACCTCTTTTTACCAAAAAGGCACTTCTAACTACCATCACCCAAACTTGTGCTGTAGGTAGCATGTGTCATGCCAAAGATGTAAAAATTAAACTATTATTTTAGCTAGACAGGAAGGTTTGAGATACAGAGCTCACTGTTAACCAAAATAATTGAACACTACATGCCTGAAAAGCTGTTTTGGAGATAGCCTGACTGGAGATGTCGAATGTAAGATAGAAAGCCTTGGTAAACTATGGTAAGTAGAAAAAACAAGTAAATACCTGTAAAGCAAGCAGTTTATATTCCAAGTTCACATGATCTTCCAAGAAAGCAAGCTGAACAAATACAGGAGTTTGTTTTTTCTTCCTACAAAGAATTTATTAAGAAAAACCTGAATTCACATTTTTTGTTTCAGTTGAAACTTTTAATAGGAAAGCACTTCATGGCTTTAACATTAGGGCTTGAAGTCTGAACAACTATTTACTGTTCTACTGATAAAACTTCAGAACCCTAGGGAAACTAATTTACAAGACAGACCTGAGATCTAGACAAGCTACTGCATATCTAAAACTAGTGATCCAAAATAGAAACATGAGAGAATTTCAGTTTACCTGATAGATTTATCTGAATAGTGATGTTATAATTAATGAACGCTAACAAATAGAAGGAAATGATACCCACTTCAAATTCCTCAATTCATAACTCACCAGAAATGCAAGGAAAACAGGTTTCAGGGTAATTTGATGTTTTGATGTATGCCATGTTGTAATGAAAAAGAAAGCATGACCGACTATTAAAGCAATAAAGGAAAAGGACTAAAAAAAAGAAATGAAAGTTGCTAAATTGAGCTTTGATCTCTCTGATTAGCTTTAACTAGAATCTTCAGGGTGTTTGGGGGTAAGTTTTATTCCTCATAGTCAATACATTAATATCACTTAGACTGTTAGGAAGTTATCATGCCCAAATTTAGCAGCATATTTAAGCCTCCAATTAAATCCTTTCCTATTCAGCAAAGAAATGTACATACAGATTTACAAGCCTGACATTATACAGACTATTATGCAAAAAAGGAATTTCAAAAAAATGACCTTTAAAAAGAATCCATTTAAATAGCAGAGAGGAAACAAACATGTTTTACTATATTCAAACATGCTTCCATTTTCTTAAATATCTTAAAAACGTTTTAGCACTTTCTGGAAACAATAAGGCATCCTGTTAAAAGTGAAGGGAAAATAAACTTTGGTATATTAAACATACATACACAGTAAGTCAACCAAAGAATTATTCAATAAACAGCAAGCTAAAGGAATTGAAGTTAACAATATTGTCTTTATGAATATCAACAGCAGAAAACCTTTTTAAAAGTCTGTAGGGCCAATACATAAACTCTAGGAAGCATTCACAGAAGTCAACAGTATTTCAGAAAAGCCAAATTCTTTGCATCTAGTCCCTGTAGAGAAAGAGGAAATTCTTACTCCAGAATCCTTCTCTGTGGAGGACTCAAAGGATCTGTCTGAAGCTCAAGTGACTTAAAGTGACCTTGACATCTGAGCACTGGGGAGGGAAAAATACAGTACCAAATTTTAGAGGGATGCCAGGATAAATGTGAAAAATAACATGTCTGGAAATCTAACATCTGTAGAAACTGTAAAAAAAAATGTTAATGGACACCTTGGCAAAAATAATGTACTTTTAGAGAGCCAACCTGCCTTCTGTTAAAGGAAATTGCCCTGCATAAACCTCAAAGAAATCTCCAAAAAGGTCACCTCTGTGCAGCTAAAGTGATTCCATTGATAAAAGTCTACATATATTTCTAAAAGGCTTTCAACAAATTTCTCCATCAAGGCCTTGAAGGCAACTAAGAAGTTATAGCATAAGAGGAAATGTCATGGATAAATGACAACTTAAGAAGATAGGAAAAAATGTAGGAATAAATTATCTGCCCTCATGAAGAAGGGAGGTCACTAATGGCATTCTACAGGGATGTGTAACTAACTGTTGAACATTCTCAAGATGGAAAAGGGATCAAGTAGTTAGGTAGTCAGGTGATAGAAGTTCAACAATACAAAGTCATTTGAAGGAGTAAGAGCAAAGAGCAGCTGTAAAGAACTGCAGAGGGATTTTAAGTTACAGCAGCTAGATACTAAAAACCAGGCAAAACTCAATGAAGAAGAACACTGAGTATGTTGGGTGAGCAGCACAATCCTAATTTCAGATAAAAGACTGAGGTGACTGCTGTAATTCAGGAACAAGACACTGGGGACTATTATATGTAGTCCCATGAAAATACCAGCTCAGTAGCACCCTGAAAAGCTAAACAGATATTAATCTTAACAAAGCAAAATAAAGCACCACAAGTAATCCATGATTCATTGGTATCTTGCATACTGCATCCTGTTCTGATCCTCTCAAAGAATATGCTCTGAAAAGGTTCAAAGGAGGGTAGCAAGCATAACCAAACCTTAATGAAAAAGCTTCCTTAAGTGAACGATCAAGGAAGCGAAGACCCCTCTGTATCCTTCAGATACAACAGAGATTGTCAGTGGTATGGAGGAGGTGGCTCAATCACCAGCCCTTTATGTATAACAACTAGATGGCATTAAATAAACTACCCGTATGCAGGTTCCAACCCACATTAGACCACCATTAAAGCAACACATCACTAGGATGTAGCAGTCCTTGTCAAGTATCATGGATGCCAAAATTTAACACGAGTTAGGAGTCTAGATGAGACCATGGAAGAGAAATCCTGTACTAATTATGCAAGCATTTACAGCCACTCTGGGATGTGGAATTCTGGGCTCCCTGAACTTTTAAAACAATTCAGGGCAGCAAAACAGAGTTCATGAGGTGGTCCTAGAATGTATTTGTCCTTAAAAGGAGTACCTAGAAACACTTATCTCCACAGATATATACCCAAGGACATCCCGACAGGCTTTCAGGTCTATTTCTGTGTTCACTGTACACCACCTCCTGGTTACTCATCAACAGGAAATCTACTGCATCCTAGTTATCTAACATCAAACACCAAAACAATCCCCCTCACTAACCTCCTCTATTCACAACGAGAATGTTGAACCCTAAACACTGATCACAAAGATAACAAAAGGTAAATTAAAAAAATGCTATTGGTAAATTTATAATTTCAAAATAAGTTTGCTTTGGGGTTCTGGATTTTTCCTGACAGGAATCCTATCCAGAAATTTTTGAAAATCAAGCTTTCCTCTTCAGTAAGGGCAATCATGATACAAAAAACATGTAGAAAAAAAATATGTAAATGCTAAGTAAGATATTCAAATTTCAAATAGTTCTATTAATACTTTTATTCAAACCTACTGCATGTGTAGTAATTAAGAGATACATTAAAGGCTTGCCAATAGAATTCATAGCATTGTAGAATAATTTAGGTTGGAAGGGACCTCTGGAGCTCATCTAGTTCAGTCACCTAACTAAGCTAAGCAGATAAGGTTGCTCATAGGTGCCCATATGAGTTTTGGCTGTCCTAAAGGGCAGGTTCCACAGCCCCTTTGACCACCTGTTCCAGGGTCTAACCACCCACATGGTAAAAGAAGTATTATTGTATCTAATCAGACTATTCCCACTTTCAACTTTTGTCTGCTATATTTCAGCCTGTCCCATTTATTTCCAGAAAGAGTCCATCTCTGCCTCCTCTGCATCTTCATATCAGGTAGCTATTAACAGCTACGAGCTCACCCCTTTGACACCTCTTCTGAATGCTGAACAACCTTCTCAGACTCTCCTGAAGACAGAAAACAAGGCCACAATGCCCACAGAACAGCCCACAGCCAGTACTGTCAATCTTTCAGGATGATTCTTCTGTTTGTATAAACTTGAGCCCTTAACAAGGCTTATAACAAAAGCACCATTTAGCCCACATCAGAAAGAACAGAAAGAAATCAAAAGAAAAAAAAAAATTCCTCCAAAGTTTCGTATTGGGTATACCATAAGCAAACTGTGACTGAAAAATACACTGTCGCACTAGGCCACAACGTGCTGAACCACCCTGAGAGAGTCCCCAGGCCCTGCCTGCCACCCCAAGCAAGACAGTGGCCACCAGCACTGGGAACTAGTGCAGCACCACCACAGAACACTCACACACCTTCTAGAACATTCCACCACCCACTTACCACTACAGAGCTCTTCCACCACACCAAACCAGCACCACAGCCACCAGATGCTCTCCCCTCACAGGTGTTTTTATTCAAGAACCAGCCAATCGGGAGCCAGATAGCAACCACGAACCAATCACAGCCCACAGAAGCTGAGAGCTGCAGAACCTTCTAGAAGCTCCCATTAACAGCTGAAGGCACTGTTGTAGTGCTCAGGGAAACAGAACCCAGGGCAAATACAGAGCCAGAGGCAAACCAGTAAATGAACAAGTTCTAATTCGATATAACTGAAGAATAATTCCAGGTGCTAGAACAGGGACTAAGCCAGGCAGGCCTGAAGCAACTGCAGAATTTCCTGAGCTGACATTGTTGCTATGCATTTAATAAATAACACAGGATTTCTCTGAGGTTTTGCTATGGCCCCTTTGATCTCGTTAAGCTTTAAGCAGTGACAGCAGCCTGTAACCAGGAATGCCAGACGTGAACCACAACCACCTGAAAAGTCACCTCTTTTTACGTGCTTTGAACTCTTGCTAGTTTTTTGATTGGCAGTTAATTCCTCTTCACCTGTCAGACACTACTCATCATTTTCTAATATACCTCTAATCAGTCCACCTTTGAGTTTATTGCCACTTTACACATGTCATTTGGGAGTGACAGGACCTAATGAAGCCATGACTGCAGGGTAGGTGTAGGCCTTGGAGAGATTCAGGCTTCGCTAGAGAAACCTGTGCTGCAGCATAGCCTGCTCCTGAGGAAAGGTTTTGAGTATTAGCTTTTCTGAAAGCCCCAAGAAAATGGCCTCTCTTGTGTGCATACACTCCAGTCACTTGAGGACCTGGTTGGTGCTGTATTTGCTCCTGATAGATGAGCTGTATCGTCAGGTGTCATTGGCTTTTTAGTCTGGAACATCTCATGTTATCCACGGCTGATCTGACAGATGTTGAATGAGATAGAGGACAGTATTAGTTCGTGTGGGACCTGGCATACGAAAGCTTTCAGTATTAAAAATAGCTGCCCGTCTCAGACTTGTGAGATATAGCAGAAAAGAAATGAGTGAAGACAGGATAATGTCATCCTAATGATTCATGCCATGTTGTGCAGCTGGGCCAATTACACTTTATGACTGACTGATAAGTCAGGAAACCAAGATATTTCTCTCCAACACCGTCAATGCTTTGTGTTCTCTATATTATGCTTAAAAAGAAACCATATTTTACAAATTATTTCTATTAGGTTTTGAACCCCTCCCAAAACTTCTACATAATCAGGACACACCGAGCTCATCCTAGGAAGTGGTCCTCTGCCAGGCAGCCATTCTTTTATGCAGACAGAGCTCCTGCTGTATAGCCCCCAAGTTCAGCCTGTACCTGGATTAGATCAACATTTGCCAAATACTTCTCTCAAAATCAGAATATACCAAGATAGCATACCACTTAGCAGACTTGTCATTATTTTCCTATATGTGATCTTGTATAAAAATACACTGCAGCTAAAGAATTTTTTTATATTAAACTTTAGTATAAGGCCTGAATATTCTGAAATTAAAAAGGTGCTGTGTACGATACTAACAGCAGGGCAACAAACATACTAAAAATATTGAAGGCAGGAAGAAAGAGGACTACTTTTCAAAGTAAATATTAATATAAAAACCTTTTACTAACTAATAATAAATGTGTTATCTTTTTGTTAGGTAGTAAGAGGTGTATCAGGTTTCCCTGAAATAAAAATAAAGTTTAAAAAAAAGATGTATTTTTCACTGCTGTAAAAGAAGCGTTATTCATTTAGTATATATATGATTCAAGGACCAAGAAGAGCTGATGAAAATCTTTTTGTCAACTTCACTGGATTGTGGTTCTGATATCTCGTCTCCTGGCAATTCCAGCCCCCAGCAAAGCGTATGGATACAGACTCAAGATTTAAATGGGAAGATCTATATTTCACTCCAAGAGAGATTAAAAATAATAATAATCTGGATAAAGAATGTTCCTAACCTTTTATCTGTAGCATTCTACCAACTCAATCATTCATCTTCCTGCCACACTTGAAACAAGGAAATGTTTTCTCAGACAACTCTCTGAAACTGCAGCAGAAGTTTTATCACAGGTTTGAAATGGAAAGTAATGCTGCTGCTAAAATCTAGTCTCACTACCACATAAATTCACTGACATTATTGAGGTTGCCCTTCCAGAGCATTTCAGCGTGTTTTACTAGATTTATGATGAATACATGTAGATGGAAAAACAGATGAGACTGAAGAGAAGATGTGACAAATACATTCTCTCTGGCTCTGATTTGATCTGTTCACACCATGATCAAAAAGTACTTGTGTGCACGTATAGGTAAAAATGTATATCACCATTCACTGAAAATAATTTTTAATGAAATCTGTGTGTGCATGTAAACATGCTGAAAGTTGAGTAGAAAAATATATTAATACTTAAGTGACTCTTTCTTACATTGCAGATAAATCATCTAGAAAGAGCTTAGTATGTACGTCATTTCAGGTTTCCAGATTAATGTTAGATTCTGGAAGAAGTTTTCCAGAAGATATTTTCCAGGCAGAAGTCGCTTTTCTTCAAGATTATTGCAGTTTTTTTGATGTTTTCGAAACACAACCAGATAAAGTATCTTTATTCCAGAGACACAACACATAAAGCTAATGGGAATATAGGCATTTGGAGACATTTTGTTCCTTCAGGACTAAACAAAAGGAGTTCGTAAATCCCATAGCTTCAGCTTGTGGCTTTCCTCCAGGGAATACACTCTCTGAGATGAAAAAATTCTCTTCCTCTTACTCTTTTTATCACAAAAAAATTCAGTGGAAACAATCCATTGATTTCAATAGGAATGGGATCAGGTTTGAGGTTGCAAACTTACTACTTGATTTGAGCATTAATTTGATATCTCATAATAGGATCGTAGGTCAAGGTATGTCTGCCAAATCTCAGATTCTCAAATGGAAGCTGCAGTTTCAAATCCTGTTCAGAAGTGCACTGCTTCCAGGTTGTTGATTTAATTTAAAAATAGCTGTATGATTTATATTGCAGCACACAGGTTAAATTCATATTAGAATGTATAAAATACATTCATTCAGCATTGGCTTTTAGGTTTACATAAACAAAATTCTCTTATTATAAAGGCTGCTCAAAACTGTTCTAGGAGCTCTTTAACTTATCAGCCCCACTGACATGAAGTCAGTCACTCTGAGTGTGTCTGAAGCATCATGTTATTACTTTTCCAATGTTGAGAAATAGTTTGTATATCTTCTTGAAGATTTCTTCTTCCCCTCCCACCATGTCTCACCCTCTGAGAAAGTTTCATTGACAGTGAAATACTAGGAAGCCATGCACGTGTGGACTGGGCAAACTGAACCAAGAGGGAAGAATTGTTTATCTCAAGAATTCAAGACTGGATCACAGAACCACCAAGGAAGAGAATCAGGAACTCCATTCTCCTGGAGCAGTTCATTGCTTTACTGCTTTCTGATGACTGTTGTTACTTTTAAAATTTGACATTCATAATAGTTCTTGGGCAGGTCTGTTTGAATCCAGGAGAATCTATTAAATAAAAAACATCTAAATAAATCAGCACTTATCATGACATAATGTTCCACAGGATTTGCAAGGCTTCTATGTGTAATAATGAGATATTGCAGATGTATGTAGAAATATGGCGCAGCTTCGTTTGTTGTTGGTTGGTTTTCTGGGGTTTTGTTTTGTTTTTCCCAAAGAAAACTCTTACTTGGGAATGCAGATTTCTTTAGGGGGTACAGTATAAATACCATACTGTGAGCATACAGGGTGCTGTAGTGAAAAATCCTAAAGCAGTGCCAGAAAATTCATTGACATAAATGGATTGTAACAGGCAGGAAACAAACTCTGGCTGCAGGAGCTGTTTTTAATTAAATGCGTAAGATCTGCTCATTCCTGTCTTGCCCTTGATGCCATCACTCACTGATTCAAAATGCCACCAGCTCAGCAATGCTCACTTTCTCGCAACAAATAGCAGCATTTTTCAGATGTTCTTTGCACAGCTGTTTAATGATCGCCAACCTGCAGCTCACCATTAACGGAGACACAATTCTGTTGCACAGGAATAGAGTTTTACCTGCTTCATTTGAAGTGCTGTTCATTTGAAGACTGGTTAAAGATAACAAGTGCAGAAACCTACTCTGGACCTTTTTGCCCTTGCAAGGAGAGTAAAATAAGTACACCGACTAAAAATAATAAAAATCCCATTTCCTGTTATGAAAATGGAGTAGTTAGTATGACTAGAGACGCTTTTTGTTACATTGCAAGTTTTCTATTCACAATATTCAATTTGAGTACAAGTTGCACTATTTGAGGTTCTTTGAATAATTCAGGTGCATTCATTTACTCTTGATTAGTGGATCAGGTTCTTCAAAAAGTGAGTATTTATTTTATTTTACGACATGTAGCATTAATAATTTATTACCTTTAGCACAAGCTGCTTTTTAAAGAAAGCAATAAAAATATGCAGGAATACAAGACTTCTGAATAGATATTAGGAACCATGGAGCCACTTAAGCTGTCATTTTGAAAATAGTCTATTATAACTGCTATTTCTCAGGGAGGAAAAATACAATCTTGATAATGCAAAGGGGTGAGTAACCTGGGTTGAACAGATGATGCAATGCCAGAGAATTACAGCACTGCCTTCCATACAATAAATGACAGAGGGGCAGTCGTATTCCATGCCTTCACTGTGATGAGTATGTGTTTGGAGAACAGTTTTGAGTATTTTTATGAAGTAGTACGTGGAATTTCTCTCAAATACTGTTTGAAAATTGCAGTGGGAAAAGGCCAAATAAAATTACTAGGACCAGCAGTAATATTAGTTATGGCAAATGAAAAATAAATCACAGCTGCAAAGTCAGAACTTCAAAGCCTGCATTCAAAGAAGAGGAAGAGTTTTTGGAAACACTAACTTGTGTTGAAACTCTTCTGAAGAGGGGCTATTTCTGCGTACATATTAAAGAAGTGGCTCCTGGGAGATGTGATTAATCTTAGTGAGCTGTGAGCACTGCTAATTGTCCAGATGTCCTTGACAGACTGTACAAGCACATGAGAAATGCCTTACCTCAGTGAGACCAGAAGTGCTTCCAGCTCTGTGTTCTGGCTCTGGTAGGGACAGCTGGACATGCTGCTTGGAAGGAGCAAGTGAACTTAAGTTTATCTTCTGCTGTCCAGGCCATCCACAATTCTCCAGCACTCACTTTTTGAGTTAGGGATGTTAGAAGCTGTACCCCTGTCCATCCCTTTCAGTAGCTGCTTATAGATCTGTTGTCCATGAATCTGCCGGATCTCTTATTGATGGGTCTGTTGCTGTCTCCCTGCACAGCCTCCTGTGACAGACATGTAGGTAAGTTAATTGCAACTAATTAAAATGTTGCTATCCCTTGTGAATAAAATCTTAATATGTGTTTAATTCTTTTGAAAATAAGATTTTCATTCTAGCCTAAAATAGGAAGATGTGACAAGGACAAGGTTAAAACTAGCAAAACTAGAATAATAATTATGTCCCTTTAAGGATACAGTTTTTGTAACTAGAGACCCCACATGGGACCATCCAACAGTGTAAGAAGTTGACTGTAAAAGTTACCATATTAATATAAATATTAGTGCTATTTTAATTCCCTTATTGAATTCAAACCTGAAAACGTCATGATAGCTTTAGAAACCAGGATATCCTTTGTTGACAATTTCCATATTGACTGTCGTCCTTCAATGCTCAGTTAGCAAAACTGTTTTCTCTTAATTTCACTGGTTGAGAATTATATTAAGATTAGGAAGGCTCAAATACTTTTGCTACCTTCATTTCTATCATCACACTTAAATTACTCTAGAATCCAAGCTCCCTTAAACAGAAATTGGGAGAGAAATTTGTTTTCATTTTTGCTAACATCTCTTTTTTGTTGCTGAAATTGTGGTAGTTGTATGGAAAACCAGAAAGGAACTAGGCTACTATACTATCCAAGGAAATTTCCCAAATTTTTCCTTATTCTCCAGCTTTTCTTAACCGTGCTGGTTAAGGACAGAAGTATGTGATGTAATACTGATCTGTACAAATCACCTTTGTCGTATTTGCTTCAATACATATAATTTTCCGTAGTAATAGTGTTACCATAAATTAAAACTTTTCAGGACTAAAAAGTCTATTACAGCACTGTCTACTGTAATAAATACAGGGGTTTCTTTTTTTTTTTTTCCTAATAAATTACAATAACCTTGATTAATTCAGCTTTTTTATCAGGCTATATAGTTACAATCTACTTACATCAACTTTTTAGACTTACACTGAACAGCTAAAGCCTCTCTAGAGAGCCAGCATTCAACTGATCACTACATTTTAAACCCTTTATGCAAACTATCGATTATAGAGTCAATAATCACAAACTCTGGCTATTTAAATTAGTGTTCATGAACTGAGCAAAAATGGGCACATTCCTCTGCAGAAAAATCTGTAAGGCCTTTAGTTACTACAGCTGTCATAAACTCCATTTAAGAAATAGCAAATCAAGTTTATAAATTCTGTGTGAAATACAATATGAATATGTAACTTTATCATGTGCCTGCACTTCAAGTTAGGAATTGTAATGTAGCTGTATAAAATAAAAATTTTTCTACTCTGGATGTGAACTAACTTTCAACTTTCTGCACTGAAATCACAAGCCAAATTTCTTTGAATTTGTTATTACAGACCAGATGTGATGTAAAAATATAGTAAAGGCAAATTCTTTGAATTTGGGAAAAAATTGAGAAAACAGTAACTCACAGTAAGAGTAGTATTTTTGAGTAGTCAAAAAGCTTTATGATACAGAGACTAAAGTTGAGGGGAAGATGGAGAGGGAAAGATTTAAAAATACAAAACAAAAACCCAACACGGTAGATATTTACATTACTGTGCATATTAATGTCCAGCTGAACTGAGAACCAGGTAAATGTGACTTGTATTATTAATAATTTCCTTCATACCAGCATCCACACATTTACTACCTGTGCACATTTCTAATGTTAAACTTGTATCTCAGGTCATATATCATTTTGGAGCTGACTTGGAGAATGTTACTAAAGCTGCTTTGCAATCAGACTGAGATCACTATCGCACATCCTCAAACTCTCTACCACTGGTGTTACCACAGCTGGCGTTACTTTAAGTTGTTTCTAACTACAGCCAACTATGACCTTACATAGTAGGTGTTTCTGGAAATCTCATGAGTTGAGGGCCTTTCTGGAAAGCAGAAAGTTGCCAAACTTGGCGAACAAGTCCTAATTCTAGAGCCACATGCTCTAGCACATGAGGGGGAGGTGATGAGTAGAGCAGCTGCTATTAATTTACAGGCTTTTGGCAGCTCATTCTTGACCATGTGGAGAAAATGCAATGTTGACGGAGTCCAGTAATTAAAGAGTTAATAATTAGTAATAAATTATCAAAACCAATGGTGCAGGTTGGAGTAAACTTGTGAAAGAGTGAGAAAGAGTTTGAAATGTGCACAGAAGGAGGTGGTAAATATTGAAACATTTTACTGGAAAAATAGATTTTTGTACTTTCCCTGTTGTAAATGGCCCTGTCAAGTGTGTGTGGCTGTACCATGTGGATGATGGCATTTCAAGAGATTTCCAAGTAAAGGACTACTGGGGATATCACCTGGGTCAGTGCAATATGACCTCCTCACTGAAATGCTGTTTCCCTTCATGTGACCTTCCTTCAGGTGATCAGCTCTTAAACCGAAGCTAAGGGAAACCAATTTAATTGACATAATTGTTTCCTTGGCTTGTTGCAGCCACAGGTTCTTCAGATGTCAGCACTTAGCAAACAGGTAAACTCATAAAAAGAGCATGTCTCCTCACTTCAGAAGAATTTTCTCTTTTCATGAAGAGATAAGACTATTTACCAATTTCTCTGCATGATGGTAGTGCTTCTTGCAGATTTTTTTTTGCTCTTGATGTCTCTTCTACACAAAGAGAAACGTTATTTAATGTTTTCATTTGGTTCTTTTATGGTACAGGTGCGTATGCCTCAGCACAGTTGGCTCCCTGTTAGCTCTCCGAAAGACTTGTCACAGAAAAGAAAGTGATACGCCAGCGCAGCATTTAGCAAGGGAGTGAAGAAAGGGAAGTAGAAACCTGGCAACTGTACTTACCTTCTTAAATAGATTCTGTTTTACACTATAGGGACACGCTTACCTGCATGGCTGGCTCTTGTGCTAGTTAAGCAAAACTTGTCACCGTAAACAAAAATATTTGCCAGTTTGGCTTCAATGCAAAACCTATTCTTTGTTCTTTTGCATACATCAAGTGTCAGCCTCTCTATAGCCCTCTGACAGAAAGCTGGCACAAAAAACCAAAACACAGCCAGGTGCATCCTGGCAGGTTAACCATTCAGAAGAGGTTAGTAGTCATGCTTGGTGAGAGAAGGGTAGCACTTGCTTTATTTGATACCACCGATCACATTAATTTTCACACTTAGAATCTATAATATAATCTTCTATGTAAGTATTAGGGTTTGGAATAATTTGATTTTAGCTATCTAAAAGGCAGACATGTATTCTTCATTTTCTAGCTTTTCTTCATCATCAGCTGGGCACGTGCAGATTCTGAAATTTTAGAACTGAAGGAGTTACCCCTGCAGGTACGTTTTTCCCGATACTCAGAGATGCTGTAGATGATTAACTTTGACAAAACACCTCCCCTAAAATTAAGGGTGATGTATCTTGGCTGTTGTGTCTGGCTGTTGTGTCTAACTAGAAGTACCCAGAAAGATATATTTTTTTCGAATATGTAATAGGCAAACCTGTATATACATTAATATGTTTGTTTCTGTTCAGACTTCTGGCTAGATTTACTTTCATTGTAATTACATTCAGGTACTCACTTTACCTCAGATGTTACGAGTAGAGAAAACATTAACATTCCTGAATTTTCATTACATTTCATACATCCTATGAAACGTGCAAATTCACTCAAATTTTAAAGCATAAACCTTCAATATTAGTGTTTTCTTGGTCCTTTCTGCATATTTTAGTAGCATATTTAGAGGGAATTTCAGACAAGCGTTTCTAAAAGAGTAATAGGTTTCAAGAACTGCCTTTTGTAGACTGAAGTGGCAGCTTTCGGGTTGGAAAATCTGATCTATTCTTTAGTATTCAGTAGTATTACACTGACAAAAATACATTTATGATCCAATAGGCTGAAATCTGATAAAAAGCATTTAAAAATCCAAGGAGATTGATTTTATGTAATCATTGCAAGAGAGTGAATTCAGCTAACAAAAGGGCTTTCTTACCATGCTTCACTGTGAAAATTTTACTTTTATATGGATATAGCTGTGCAGCACATTATTTGCAGCACGCAAGCTGCAAACATGACCCTTTATATTATTTTTCTGCATTTAAAATACTTGTTTAGAATTTCAGAGACTTGCTTTTTTGCCAATTTCCTCAGCATTGTTTTTATGAGCCAGTCAGCTCAGAGAGTCTAATCTTTTTAGATGTCAAGGTCTTGTATTATGTTTCCTGTATTACCAGGCAGGCACAGTACTAAATGACTCCACTGCAATTAAAACAAACAAACAGCAACTTGTATCTGCGGTGATGGGCAGCTTTGACTTTGTGCACACTTACATAATAGAATGAATATTTTTAGATTATATATACTAATTGGTGTGATGCTCAGTGATGACATTTGTCTCTTGTACAGAAGTGAAATTTGAAAACAAAGAAAATTAAATTGACACCGTGTATATTTATGTCAATTGATTACACATCCTTATTTTCTCATTGAACTTTAGTTTTTAAACCATTATGATCCATTCTGGTCTCTGTAGTTAGAATTAGTTGAAAGCACTAGCTCTTGCACAGCAACAGCTAGAGTCCCTTTATATTTACTAGAAATTAGCGTGCAGGCCTACTTAGTACATGGGTCTTCTTAAATAGGCCTAAACATATTCCAGATATGTATTCTTTGCCATTTGATCATCATTTGCCATCTTGATCATGTCGGTTCTAAGAGATATTTTATGCAGGAAAAAATTTATCTACAAAATGTTAACTAATAAAATTAGCATTGCACTGCAAGTCTGCAGACAACTCAGTGTATCACAGCATGTATGTTAGCTGGACAATTCACTGATTTTACCTGCTTGCCAGACTCTTTACAGTATTTTTCCTAGAGTATTCACCTTTTTCCTTGCCCGCCCACCCTGCTTATAATCATTTCATTTTTCAGCCTGATTTTAACTTTCCTCTGTTCAATTAGTCTCCTGACAGCTATGCACTGGCTTATTGTAGTTCCATACACCTGTAAATCAAAGCTTGATCTACACAGCAGGGAAGCGAAAAGATACCTTTTATAGAACAGTTGACATTTGGAAAGTTTAAGCAAGCTTTGGGGTACAGTCTTTTATCATCCCTGATAACTATGTAACAACTCAAGCTAAATACAGGTTAAAAGCAATTTCTCTTAGTTTAATCTCATTATGTTAATCAACTTTTTAATACATACGCAACAGCTGCAGTAGCAATGAATAACTTGATTTCAGTCCCTTAGAAAATGTCTTTTTCTTGCACATCCTACTCATCTACTCTAGAACATATCACAGCTGGTAGCTTAAAGCTATGGGTGGAAGTGTAGTCTACTGTGATTCCAGGCACTTAATTTCTCTGTCTCTTTGATAGGTGTAGTTACTTTCTTTTTTATAAATACAGACTTCTTAATCCTAGTAGAGAAAAACTGTAAGAGGAGGTAGCAACAATTCTGTAGTTGAAAGCTATCCAGAATGCATGGACCTACATATTTAAATTCCTGCTTTGAATTGCTTTGAACTAAATATGAAAACGTAGCTTTTCAGATCATAAATGCATTTACTGTTAGAGCTTTAGGTTTAAGGATGAAATTAGCACCATTAAAAGACCTCTAAATAATAAATAATACAAATGGAAATATACCATTAGTGTCATTGTAGTCTAACAGACATGATATATTTTCATACTAGATCATGAATGCAAGGACCAAGCCAGAAGGATTAAATCTTGGAGAAATACTTGTTATTTACAAGTGGAGCCCGGGTGTACCTTCTTAAAACATGACTTTCACCACCACACAAGGGAGGAGAGCTGGTTTCTTCTCGCTGTAGGAAGTACTTTCTTGCTCACTGCCGCCTTCTGCTTGATACACAGCGCTTCTAAGGAGGAGCGGCCTAGCTGCTCTTCAGTCAAACTACAGCTCAGTCCTACGGTCATGCCTGGAAGGAATCTAAAGAAAAGTCAAGAATGCTGAACGATCATACACTGCACCAGCCCTCCCTCAGCACTGCAGTGCTCTGGTGGAAAATATGGCACTCTGTAGAGCTACACAGCAAATACCTGGGATTCAGGTGTTTCCAGTGTGGACAGAGAAGTGTTCCAGGTATTCCTTGTGCCCACAGGGAGCACCACTTCTTCAATCCCCACACAGTTTTGCATAGTGACACCAATGCTAAAATTATGCACATCTTCAGATACTGGATATTTTTGTCTTGCTCTGTCACACTGGTTTGTCAGATCTCTGTGAGATTCCAGTTTCATTGCTTCCTGAAAGCAACCTCCTTTCAAAACATCACTGAACCCAGCCTGAAAATTTACCATACAAACCAGAGAAACCCTCCATCTCCAGAAGTTTATATCCATTTCTATTTTTTTTTTAATTTTTAGGCTGAACTCATTCTTTAGAATAAAAACTAATATTTCAACAGTTATTGTCAGTGAAGGAATATACTTGTGCACAGTATATGCCAAAATAAATATTATTTTTCTGCTTGAAAAGGTCCCACAGACAAGAACACTATGCTCGCAAAGCCATAACTGCATCAAAGACTAAGATATTACTGCCTTAGTGGCAGGAAAACTATCAAAAGAGTTGCTTTTTAAATATGGGCTTATATATAGAAAAATGCATAAAACAGTGTCCATGATTAGTTCCTCGTTTGATGCTTATTTCATTATATCACATTCATGGTGAGAAGATAATCTCTTTTGCTCAATAACAACTTATTAACCATGTTCTCTCAATTAGAAATAGCTTGTTTTCTGACAGAACAGAACCTGTAAACAGTCCTGCCTCCAGCTCATAATGATTTTCTGTAAGTAAGTGTATCAGAGGCATAGTATAAGGAGGGAGCTTGGTATGAAAAGAAGTGA
The DNA here is from genome assembly GCA_026546715.1 of Gallinago undulata. Lineage (NCBI taxonomy): Eukaryota > Metazoa > Chordata > Aves > Charadriiformes > Scolopacidae > Gallinago > Gallinago undulata. The sequence continues at coordinate 17,430,622 of JAOTQQ010000063.1, read as the reverse complement.
AATGGAAATGGAAGATATTTCTGATAATATAAAGCTAGATTGCTGTACACATCATGTACGAATATTTCTGCTGTTTACCAAAAGCCTGCTACTCTGTTGCATGAAGGAACTGCAAATGAAGTTAAATTTTCTTGACTTTCTGACAGTGTGGGGCTTCACAAAGAAATGAGTTTTGGAAAGCTGAGAATGGGAGAGAAGTATAGCTGGAGGAACACTTTTAAACCCCTTGTATTCCAGAAACAGAAAGAAGACAGTGCAGAGGAGAAAACTGCTTTTGTGGATCTAGTTTATTAATAAGTATTGTAATTAACAAGACAACATGCTGTACAGAAACCTGAAATAGAACTACTGGAAATTTACTGGACTTTAAATGCTGCTGGACTGCAGTATATGATGTCCAACTGCATGATTTGTAAAGTGTGGTTAGGGCTGTTTCAATACACAGACATACACTGCTCACTCTCAGATCCTGTAGTATGCCATAGAGCAGGGAGATTTCCCAGAAATACAAACTCAAATATTTACAAGAAATTGTCAATCTCTTTCTTCACTAGGGATAACATAAGTTATACACAATTTTCCTATGTATACCAAATAAAATCTTTGCCTTCAACTTTACTTTGTGTCTGCACAAACCAATACCTTCATTTTTATTTACCCAGCTACATAGTGGTAGTAAACTGCAGTGCAATCATTTAATTGATAATCATTCAGCAAGGATTGGTAATAAAGCTGCAAAAGCTAAACTTCAGCAAACAAATAGAAGTCAAGTGTAAATTTTCAAGCTTTAAAAACTCAAACTTTATAAGCTTGAATCAACCAACCTTGAGCTAATCAACCCTTACTGAGTAGAAATCATTTTAGGTTTGCTGTCTTTGGCTTGAGCAGGCTGGAAGCAGGGTAACAGTGATTGCTGGGGGCTGGTGGGGCTCCATGCTGGATCATAGCTTACTCAGAATCCAAAAGTAAACTTTCACTTCTCTTACGAAAACCCCAATTAGATCTGTACACACCAAGTTCAGAGATGTCTGATCCAAAGCAGCTGCTCTCCCTCCGCCAGCCCTACACCAAGCAAAAAGACCTGGCTGGATTCAGAACCACATAACTAATGTTATGTCAAGCTGGCTGTCATGCTAACGTTCATAAGCCCTCAGGTCCTATTAGCACGGGCTCATTGCCATGATAATTAGCTAAATGACCTGCATCCGGCCAGCTCACAGCGCAGAGAGAGCAGGTGCTCCATAGTCTCTGTCTGGCCAAGCAGACATGCCTAATTACTCTTTCCTTAGAATTAAGTTACACTTCAGAATACAGCACAGTTTAGGAAAATAAAGAAAGAGCACATTTTACTTCAAACTCCTGTTCTTTTTTTTTTAAGTTTGGGTGTGGTATTTTTTTTAATAATTGACTGCTTTACAATATGGAAAAAAGTACCTTTCCTGTTGCCACCACTACCCCTAACTTTGATGCAGCACTTAAAAGTGCCACAAGCTTGTACTGAGTTGGGGGGGAGGGAAGTAGTCTAGGCTAGACTGTGTGACACATTGCTTTGAAGGCAAAGGTTTTCCTTTATTGTTACACTGTATGAAACAAATCTAATCATGTAACTACGATTTTACTGTATATTGTATATAGGATTGTTTTCTCCACAAATTCACACAAGTAAGATAAAATAAGTTAAATGACTAAAAAAAATTACACAAAAATATACAGTCTATGTACTAGATAAATTATTTATATATATGGCAAGATGTGTAAAGAGTCTATAGTAATGTTATTCCTCTGGATACTGACATGGAACTCAGAAAGACGTTGCCTCAAATTCGTAGTTCTATGTATCAGATGCATAATATATAAGAATGAGGGAACCATTTCAGTCCTGACACAACATGTATTTATAATTAATTGTTCGGTATCTTGTTGACAGAATTTTAGACTATCACAACACAATTTAATGGATATACCATTTAATACTTTATATAATCAGATTCATCTTTACAATGCTTTTTGTTTAAGCAATTTTTTGTTGTTTGGTTTTGGTGTTTTGCTAGGGTTTTGTTTGTTTGACTTCAAGATAAAGGGGGGCCGTTAATTGCTTCAGTACTTTAGGGGGGAAAAAAAAAACTAAAAAACCCTAATAAACATTCAAATGTTATGTTTGTTTATTGTGGGTTTTTTTCCCCCAACCTATGAAAAAACACTAATTCTCATTCCTTTTTCCTATAAAAATCCTAAAATTGTACAAATGAATTATTTGCCAGGAGATTTCAGTTAGAATTTTTACCCAGAAAGGAAATATTGCAGGCAAAAAAGAGTTTTCCAATGCAGCTGCCAATTCTGTGAATATTTGGTATGGCATGTCTCTGTAATAAAAAATAAAGTCCTCTGCTTACAATAGGAAACATTAGCTGTCAGCATTATTCTAAATTTGCACAATTAATATGTTTGGTAAATCTGTGTAAACTACAGATAAGCTTTTTTTGCGAATCCCTGAAAAGGACTGACAAATTTTCTCATTGTGATGTCTCCAAAGCAAACAGCAAAGGGCTTTGTATGTATTAGGTATGAATTAATTTCTCAAATTTTAATTGTCCTGGAATTGGAAATGAGTTGTGTCAGCTATTGTGTGTCAGTACCCAAAGGATTTTATTTTTTTTCCCATGATTTACATGCAACTGGAAGCCAGTGTGCCACATCTTTTCTAAATGTTATTGAAAACTACGTTAAAAAAAAGGAAGAAAAGAAAACATCATTAGATCACCTGATGTTCATTAATTAAATCCTATCAGTAGGTTAAAGTGAAGCTTCTTTTATTTTGCACATAAAATCTAAATGTAATTTGAATAGATTTACAGTGGGGACAGCGATATATAAAGCTACTTATACCTGCTGGGCACATAAGAGAAGCTCTTTTAGCATTCATTGGAAACCCTCAACAACTTGAACTTCTGTAAATTTTACAAGCAGATAATATTACAGCATTTTTACAAACAGTTTTGTTCATAAATTACAGATTTAAGTTACAATATGAAGCCTACATAGAATTCTATCCATAGGAAATATTCACACACTGTCTTTTTTCCCCTCCATACAACTTCGATTGTCTCACTTAATGTAACAATAAAACCAAAGTTACGCATTTTTTTAAAGAAAAAAGTTCTTGGTATGTACATACTATAGACAATGAAATGGATAAACAGCAATAAAATACTAGAAAGAAAATGTGGATTTTTTTAATCTATAGATTTTCTCTCACTATAGAGTTCACCAGCTTTTTTCTGCCACTAATAAGGCTATATCCTCCAGTATACAGAACTCTGAAAAAAATCCCTCATCTTTAAAGAGTCATCTTGAGACTTTATCAAATAATGTAATTGGGATGTGTTTATAATTACATTTATCCAGCCTTCACTACCTAGATTCTTCTTTCTTTGCTGAGAACTCTGTCATTCTCTAATTAACTAAGCCACAATGGTGAGTACTCCTTCATCTAATAGGTTTACGGTGAAGTAACTAATATTATAGCTAATCTTTTACTGAATACTTACAATAGGTCAATATAGCTGTAAATAAAAAAAGCCATACGCATCATCGTATAATATTCTTTTAAACACCAGTAGCTTGCAGCCACAACAACACATCAAAAAACCTACCCCATTTTCCTACTGTTTTCAGCAGTGCCCATGTAATTTTCTACTAACAGGAACAGTAGCCAAAGCAAGCTCTGCAAGATGAAAAAAAAAAAAATTAGAAATAAACATATGGCTTGAAATGCATAATATTTTTAATATTGTCGCTTGCATTATTATAGAAAGGAAAATCTTGGAAATGATGAAGTTATTTATCTTTTTTTTTCCCAATTGTGATCTTGCATATCCTATCATTGTCATGTCGTTTATTTCACACAGAAAAGCCTAGTTGAGAGCTTTCTATTTCATCTATTGAATTATTTCAAAGAAGAAGTACTTGTAGATTGAGCCAATAAAAAGTAAAATCAAAAGCAGATGTTGTGTCCTTACGTACATTTTCCTTAATTACATAAAAGATACATTTTGATAGAAAGATCCTTCTTAAGACTTAGATTTTAGGATCTTATTAATTCTATTATGTAAGGTAATCAAATGAGAAATTGCCCACTTGATCTCTATTGCTAAGCAAATGGAAGATGAAATCTATGAATATGCTATAAATAACAACAAAGAAAAGTTTGAATAAGCTATATTTAGACTGTAATATTCTCCAAACTGTACTAAGAAATTGCTTTCAACAAGGAGGAAGAACTGCTGGCAGATATTTGCACTATATGGCCCATATAAGAAAATGAACAGGATGTTGTGTTTTTCTTTTTATTTTTTTCTGGGTTGTGGGTTTTCTTCCCCATTTTGTGGATTTTACCAATAGCTGTGGTAAATTTCTTTTAACTAAGTCCTAAGGATTTAGCTTTTCAATTTCAAACTTAGGATTCTATATACATAAATATTCACAGGCCTAACAAGTCTATATATGCACGAAGAACAGTGTTAGGCTGTGACTATGTACAGTCACACTTAAAGCCTGAAACAGCGGATTTGTCAGATAGGCATTTATAGCTGGTGCTCGTGTATAAATGTCGTGCTACTCCCAGACACCGGTGCCTGGTGGGACGCGGCGAAATTTGCCAGAGGAATGACTTTGACGGGATCTTCGCTGGCGCAATGTCTTTCGCAGGTGTTGTAGAACTGGGGCCGGGGCCCACCCTGGCCTTTGTCAGTGTCATCCTTTGGAAGGGGCCTCCCAAGAGTGTGTCGTCCCTCAGGCCTGACTCCTCGGCCCCAGCCTTGCTGGAAGCCAAATGATGGCAACGGGGTGTTGGACTGCTGATACTGTGTCAAAGAAGCTGGCATCCAGCAGTTGTCAGAATGGCCTAGGATGAGACACTCCTGTGTGCAGGTTTCAGAGGCTTCAGCCAGGGCTTTCTGAAGATTGACTTCGATAGCTGGGAGGGTGGAAAAAGACATTATCAGAGGTCGGAAGACTGATGTGCACAGGGAATCAAGGCTAACAAAGCAAACCCCACTTCTACAATAATGGCCACAGTTTCGAAAGAAAATACCTCCAGGTGTACGACTTAAGGTTTAGATTTTGCAGGTTTGGCGCCCATAGTGTTGTTACTAGCTATCGTCAAGAAAAACAATGTTTAATGAACAGATCATCAATACAGCTATGTAACTAAAGCCCTCAGACAATCTACTTACAATGACCTTTTCACTTTTTCAAATTGCCATTTGTGTAATAAAGCTATAAGCCTTATAATAATCTAATACCATAATTGTACATATTTGCATATAACTACTTGAAAAAATATTACAATTAGGATTTTTAAAATGTTCTCTTGAAACTGGATTTTTGGATTTTTTTGCTTTGCTTGAGGCAAAACAAAATTAATTTGGACACAATAACCAAAGATGGTACATTGACTTCAAAGATGCACTCCAGAGCTTTGAGAATGAAAGACAGCGTAACAGCTATTTTAAAGAGAATTGATTTCTCCACGCATTCCATACTGGAAACCTTGAAAAATCAAAGGGTAATAGCAAAAGAAGCTGTAACCTCTGTAATTTACTAGTAATCAAACCAGCAGATGCAGGGTTTGTGTCCTTGAAAAAGGATGATAGAAATTATAATTTGTTCAAAGTAAACTACTAATCTGAAAAGATCTAATTTGCAATACATAAGCAATCTTGATAATTTTTATTTAAACTGTGGATTTACCATGTTATGTAAATTCAAATTAACAGAATTAAACTTCTACAAATCATTCCTTCAAATAGTTTTCATAATATATGTGTTAATTTTATATTTTCTTGCTGTGTGCAGGGTTGAAATACATGAAGACTGAAGAAGAGTATCCAATTGGATACTTTGCTGTGGTGTCTTCACAAAACTTTCTAATGAAACTTACATGTGTATTTTTAATATCTGTCTTCATGAAAATAACTTTTAAAATCGGATTCTGGCTCATAACTACAGGAAAAGGTATGCCGCTAGGAATCACAGCAATACCAGTTCTGAGTAGGAGACACCCTCTGAGCTTTATGCTGCATTTCTGTTTTAATAAATACTTAGCATGTTGAAATCTGTGTAAAGCTACAAAGCACATATTTCCATGTTACATCTCAATACAAATGAATTAAGTTTTTCCTTCAGGCACTGAAATATATATATAACTGATGTCAAAAATATAGGAGACATCTTTTTTAATTCTACCAAGTTTAAGTAGACAACTGGTTGCTCATTGTATTATGAATGCTATATTCTTGATTATTTCTCCTTAAGTACATTGTACAAGTATGTGCCAGTTAGAGAAATGATTGTTTATAAATGCTATTTTGCCCTATTACTGGCATTTAACATGTCTTCAGTCATTTTGTCTCAGTATTTTTCAAGGTAATCCTGACAAAGCTTTGGCACCTTGCTGTTGAAATACTAATCCAGTTTTGATGGGCAGCAGGAGACATAAATACGGAAATAATTCAGCAGAGGCAAGAGTTCCTGCAAAAAAAAGTTACTAGCAGTAGATTAGTCTAATCTTTCTGTGTCCTCCTATCTGCTATTAAAGAAAGACATAAATCTAAGTATATACAAGTCTTGTTAAGCTCTTTAATTATCCAGGTTTGCTTCTCTTCTGATCAAGGCAATTCACTGAAATCAGGTACAACCTTGACAGAGTGTTTCGTTATATACAGAAACTGATCTTTTTTGTGTTTATTAAAAACACCTTTTTGATACCTAGTACCTCAGTGTTTCTTCTTATCTTGAGGCTTTCTAATCACTCTTAAAATGCTTTTAATTCAGTTCAACTGAATAATTATTTAAAATTCAGTTAAAATGAATACAATAAATATTCAATAAAACTAAACAAAAACCCTAAATATTAGTAAAACTAAAAAATATTCAGTAAAATATTCAGTAAAACTGAATAAAATAACAATTGCTTATTTGGAAATAATACTTATGCATTTCTAGCTCTTCACAGCAAGCGGTTACAATACTTAGATTCTACTATCTGTCTCAAACTTTACTAAGAGAGTAAACAAAGCTAAAAAAACTTTGTAAACAAAAGCTAAATTTGGCAAGAAAAACTTAACATTTAAGCATTAGTGAAGGCAACCGCAGAACTGAAAGGTCACTCATAAAACATTCTGTACCGCATCTCAGCAGATCAGTAGGACGGCAATTTTGTGCCATGTGTTGCCAAACTACCTGTAGACTTGGAACATGTTACCACGCTAAGAATAACAACATTGCCAGAATGACAGTCTTGTTTATTCTGTTAATAGAGAGATATTTTTATCCAAGTTTTAGTTTTAGCAAAGAAAACTAACAAAAAAATCCCCCCAAACAATCCCCCCTTTACAACAATCCTGGGCAAAATCATAAGTTATGCATACAAATTATTTTGAATTTGAGTTGGGATTTCATTACACAGCAATCAGCCAATGCAGGATTGCTTAGAAGATACACCTTTTGTAGCAGTCATAATCTTTCAGTGTTGATATGTGGTACACATAATCTTGACTGTCAGAGTACATTTTCCATCACTGCTTATGATTAATAACATGTAAAAGATACAGTTCTCATTAACTTTGAAGAGTTAAGATCCTTTTCTACTGAGCACCTCTGCAGTGATGCAGAAGAGCAGGAAATAAAAAAGAATTTAGCAAGTACAAGTACTTTTCTGTGCTTTGTCTCTCATTGGAAAGTAGGCGATTGTTCTCCATACTCCTGTAAGTACTCAGTGGTAGGAAACATCTGTGACATCTGCCTCTACCGATCAAGTAAAAGAAGGTTCCTGTTCTTTCTAAATATTTTCAGAAGAAATGAGTTTTCTCCACTGAAATGCAGTGTCTAGTAACACTGTCTCACCTAAAATACGCCAGGTTTATAAATGGAAACAGAAGTTTAGATATCCCCTATGTATTATGAATAAACAATACATTCCATCTAACTCCTACAATCTACCTTATTTCTTACTTCATTCAGTAATAAACCCTTAATTTTGTATGTTTTTGTCACACAACATGGAGACTCTTCAACTACGACATGCAAGTAGAATGAAAGAGAATTTTTAATTCATAAAATAGATAACACCCATGAGCATGTGAGTTTAGCACTTTGATTTGAACTCTGGATTGTTTTAGGAATGAAACCATTTTTTAAACTGTCTGCCTAAGAATTAAGAACATTTTTAAAGAACATGTCTGTCAGCTTTTATGAAATGTTTAGATCAGAACTGTCAAATATAACTAAAAGCACAATAGTTAAAAGACTTTCTTCATTGTTCCACAGACTTTATCATTTATAGGTCAAAGCAGTTAGCAGTAAGAATATTTATTTTCACTTGAGAAAATGTGGAATTCCAGCCTTGCCAGGTAGCTATCCTTCAGTCAAAACAATTATAAAAAATACCATTTGGTAATCTTTTTCCTGTTTGTTTTGGTTAGATACTTTCTGTGGATATAAAGCCTATGTAGGGTTTTATAAGTAATAAATAAAAATGTTGGCTATTATCTTTACTTTTGAGGACTGAAAACTGAAGAACTCTACAATACTACTCTCCCTCTTAGTCTACAAAATATGTGGCACAATATTGCATGCATTGGCATTTCCAGCTTAATATTACATTCCAGTTTTAAGAATATTTCTTATAGAGAATTCTCAAATGAAGACAGGCTTGTACTACAGCTGTGTTACCAGCAGTTTCATAATGTTGACTGGAAGCATATACTTGGTGTACAAATGATACACTTTCTTTTCTACCCCCATACCCTCTCCTCCACCCCCAAAAAGGAGACATATAAGCATTAAGAGGGCTGGTTTCTTTCTCAGTCTGCCACAGAAGTCATTGCTTGCATCACGAAATCACAAAATGATAAGAAGACAGGCTGGAAGGGACTTTTGAAGATGAAAGCAGGATATCTTGGTCAAAATAGAATAGTTTTTCCAAAAGTTTAGGCCAAACTTTTAGAATTGCAGATACTCCCTTTACAAAAATCTGCATGTATATGTTAAAAAGGAAATGGGCATTTGTAAGAATTGAACAATCAAGAACATGAGCTTCCGGAGAAGCCTTAAAACGTCTCCACCTTTATCTGTATGTATAATAATGATCAAAAGACATTTGTAAATGTATTCATTAGCAAAGTACTCAGATTCATTAGAAGTTCAAAATCTACCAGACTGCACTGTACTGATGCAGGCTTAGGGGCTTATAAACTGGGCAAAGAAAATGTCAAAAACAATTAAAAAAAAAAAAGAAAACTACTTACAACATAGAATACAGAATGCTTGAATTTTAAAACCACGTAGCTGAAGTCTTAATGAAAAGCCAGTATTGAATTTGACACATTTTGGATGCAAACCATCCAGTGTTACATTTAGAGCACTCTTGTTTCATAATAAAGCAAGCAACAATTAGCAAGCAATTAAGCAAATTGCCCATAATTATGCCATTGCTGAGCTATTTTTCATATTTTCACAACACAGCACATATATGAATACATGGCTTGCAGTGCCAATGCTACTCTGTCAGCATCCAGAAGTGCCTCTCATTTACTGAGGCGTTTCATATTAAACAGCTCCCACCGCACATTCAGTGCTCTCTGCTCAGCAGGAACCCACCAGAGTGATGAAGATGACAACCTTATACTACTCATCTCAGCCAATAGCTCCTAAGGAATGGGTTGTGTGTCCCCCCCCTCCCCATTTTTTGCCCATGTATATTTACTAAATGCGGTACTAAATCTAAGCAGGAATTCAAGCATAATATAGGGAAATTATAGTCTAGAATTACCCTGGTGACCAAAACTGGCCACTTGGGTAACATCATTTAGCAGTCTCCACTATGTGAAGAGAACAGAAATGACAATAACAATAAAAAGAGCAGAGGAGAATAGTTGTTAGTGTGAACTGGGTTACTTTAATAAGGTCAGGAGGAAGAAGCTTGAATGTAGAAACCCTAAATAACTGCTGCTATAATATACTCTGGTGGGGTTTTTTGCTTTAGTAATAAAATGCCTTTGGGAGAAGTTTCTTATGAATATTTTATTTCCTGTATATGTCCCAATAAATTAAAACCCTAAAAGAGTTAATTAAGTTCTAGGCCTTTGAACCTTTTCATTCAAAGAACAAGTAGGACACACCACTTGCCTCTACCAGAGCCTATGAGAAATCGTACTCAGAGGAAGATTGATCCTCCAGATGTTCTAACTAAGGAAGCAACAGGCATGCAGGAAATCACACATTTCGATGTGCTACTTAGGCTTGACAGATTTTACTGGGTATCTTTGCAAGAATAAGTTCTCTTTCCATGCCAGCAAACACAGTTTATATCCTAACATCCATGGTTTTAATTTGAATTTAATCCTAAAAACTGCCATGAGTTAGGCTTATTATAAAATCCCAGTGGTATGAGGTGTATTTTGCACCTGGCTTCAATTAGTCAAGCAAACTTTATCAAAGATGGCTGGGGAAAGTTGGTGGGGAAGAAGACAGGGAATGGAGGAAGTATCGGGGCAAAAGAGACAGCATATGGTAATTCTGTACAATTAACTGTGCTTGTGAAATGAAGTGAATCTTTCCTTCACAAATAATAGTCATATAAATAAAGCACATTAATCTTTCATTAAGTCATCTGTTATTGTTATTCTGACTAGAATTTCAATCTTGTATTAATCAAAACCAAGAAATGGTCTAAAAGCAATGCTCCTGAAAAAAGTTCAGTTTCAGTAATTGCTGTTTTCCACAGGAAGAGATTTCATCAAAAAAACCCTCAGGCCCCCACCCCTCCTGCAAACTGTTCTGTTTCAGCCTAATGAACACGGGCATGACAGTGTTGTAGAATACGCGGCACTGACCCTTAGTGCTTCAGCGGGCGGGTTGTATTCATCTTTAATGTCCATGTTTTGTTGCTAATTATGGCAAAACAAATACGGTAATTTGCAATGGATGCATGTTTCTTAGGCTATGAAGTGTATATTGAGTTATCAATTAGAATTTTAAGCATAACTTGTAAAGTATAATGACCATCTAAAACGAATAGCCTAAAATCTAGTATATTGATTACAATACTGGGTAATACAATGTGCTTTATTAAATATTTAATTAACTGCTTCACATTTGTACTGAAGCTCCTTAATTATTAATACATTGTTCATTATTTAACACTGAATATAAATTTAAATTCAAATCAATTAAACAAGGTGAAACTACACAGTGAAATATGGTTTATCCTCCAGCAATAATCTTTGACCTGGAAACACAGTAAAGTGAAATTTGCATTTCTTTCCCCATACCTGAGAAGCCTATGCATTTTATGTGATATATATTAAGCTCTTCTACTGATGTAAAGTTTCTGTAATACACCCAGCTTCCTACAAAAATATGCTGGATGAGAAAGGGCTTCAGCTGTCACTTTTCAGCTGGTGCCTGGAAGAAGAAACATTTTCAATATGAGTTTTCAGTAGGACAGTGGTAACACAGGAAACTTTCTCTCTCGATGTGTAAAAATGTGTAAAACTTCACTTTATATGTAGTAAGGGAAAGGAAAGTCTGTAGAAAATTGTAGATACCCAGCAATTATCACTCTGGAATGACTGCTTCTTCAAGCATCGTCTTTAAGTGGTGGGCTGACCCCAGCCAGCAGCTAAGAACCACGCAGCATCTTGCTCACTCCTTCAGTGGTCCTGAGGGCACAGAAAACCTTTTACCTTCTCTGGAAATGAGCTTATCAATGCTATCTCTTACCGTGCCCAGGAAAACAAAAAGTGCATTAAAGTATTGTATCTGCAAGCGTTATTAGAGAGTCTGAAGTACAACACTGATGTCACTAAATAATATGATGATGTTTCTAAAGACTTACTCCTCATACATGTGTATACGCTTTCTTAAATATCCTTAAACATTACTTGAAATATGAGGTGCAGGAGACCTATAAAGAATAGTATATCTCATATGAACTTCTAGAGATTAAATTTAAAATGCTCAGTAAAAGTTGCTCTTAAACATACAAGTGAAAGTCATTCCTTAACGTTAGACAAGCTCTGCTCTGCTGTGCCTTTTGCTTCTTTGGGTATTAACAACCTTTGCCTATTTTCAACTAAAAGGTCACTTTTACTATTTAACCGTCTATGCTAAATTATTAGAAAAAAGTTTAAAAATACCACAAAATGGAATCAACAAGATAAAAATTGGAATAGAAAAAATGATTATATATTTTCTCATTATCATAATGCAGGCATGTTTTTTAACTTAAAAAGTGATCTAGTCAAATATGTTAAAACAGAATGGGGGCTAATTAACAGAAAAATCACTTAACCAATACAAGATAACTCTCTACACTCTAAAATACTATTTATATCTCCTTTTAGTGATCAAATAATTATTCAAATACCTCATTAAGAATGTATATGAGGATCTATTACCATCAATTAAACAGATGTGTATTTGCTTAAATACATTTATTTATTGAATACATTTTATTTAATACATTTATTTAATCCAGAGTCAGTTCGGCACAGTATGCTCTTTCATTTAATTCAACATTGAAGAGAATATTTTGCATGGGAAATTCAGGGGCATATCAGTACTATATTAAGAAGCAACAAATGTTTAAGAAGGATAAAGCAAAATGAGAAAATGAGAAAAACTAATGGCCGTTACTATACTTTACTATACTGTCCCTCATAAAAGCAGGAAAAAAATACATTAAAATAACACAAAGAGCTTGATGTTTTGCCTGTACAGAAAGGTTTGTCTGAAACTACAAAATGAGCAGTCTTCAAGATGCAGCTTTGTATAGGTAATCCTTAGAAAAAGAAATTAACATTAATTTCTACTGATAATTCTTAACATCTGTTCTCTCTCTATTCTTGAAACCTTGCTAGAGAGGTTGCTCAGTTTCATTCATGCTTGCATTCAAATATATACATATTAAGTTCTAAAAAGAAGAAAATTCCTGCTTACAGTATCTACAGTGTAAGTATACAGAATATAACAGTACTCAGTTTTTAAGGCTTAAGTTTTAAATAAAATTGTGTGTGTGTGTGAAGGAGAGGTACTTTACTGATTTTACTATAAATCATTAAATACCTTGAAAGGATGAAGATTCCTAAAGAGAATGAAGAATCATTGAATCTACATAAACTCATTTGGTGTGGAAACAGCAGAAAATACATTTCTTAAGCTTAGGATGTGGATGCTGTAATCAAAAAATCGATTACCTATTGTGATTCTTTGGCTAAAGAACAAAGGTCTGGGCTTGAAGATAGGAAAATGGATGAACTTCAAAAAGATAAAAAGGGAACAGAATTTTTAGGTGGAATAAGGTTAGTAGCACTTACTCTTGCTAACAGACCTATATGAAAATATTAGTATACTCTCATACTACTCCAAGAATGAATTCTAACACTTGTGACAATAAGCAGATCAGGTGAGTCATCCTCAGCAGAATGCAGAATACTGGCAGGGTGATGAAGAAAGGGACAAGCAGAAGTTCATTTTCAGCTATGTTTGAGATACCTCGCATATGGCAACTTCTTCAAGGAAGAGGTGTGGGATAAAAGACCTACAGTTCTGCCTCAAATATCTGTATTTACAGCCTTTACCCACTTCAGCAAGAGTTTCTTGATATATCTACAGGATAAATGGGGTTTCTATTTATTGACTTTACAGTAAAAAAAAAACAAACTAAAGTTTAATCTAAAGTAGAATACTAAGAAATTCTTTTAAATTGATAAATTGAACAGCTCTCGGCAATTGCTTATGGTTCAGACGCTTTAACGAAACTTATTTTTGAAAGGAAACCATAAAACCCCCAAATTTTAAGTAATCTAGTAAATGTATATTTCCTGTCATAATTTAGGAGGTAGAAAATGAAATATATTTTGAAATTGTGTTTTAATGAGACATACAGAAACAGAAATTTAAAGTGAAAGGCCACAAACAAAATAAACCTACAACATTCTAAAATATTCTATGGCTTTTTTGCTGTGACTGCAGCAGCATTTCAAGAAAAAAAAAGGCATTTTTCTTTATTAGAATACGAATAACAAAATATGGCTTTATTATGAATACCCTGAATTTATTTAGTGAATATTTCTAATTTTTCCAATATTCACCCATGATGATATCTAAGTAACACACTATGCTTATTTGAGTGCTGATAGATATTATATTTGATTGGACCATCACCAATATTAAATCTCTTTATTCCAGTTGAATATGTAAGTAAAGCTCACTTACGTTTTTTTTGACAAAACAATATTTCATCAAAAATGTACTTTCGAAGTTCAGTTGTTTTGTGATAGTGTTGATTCAAATGACATTCTGAGGTATAAAGTACAAAAGCTAATATTTTCCATTTTCTCTATTCATTTTCATTTAGATTTTTAAAATATGAGAATCCTTAATATTTCAACATTATGCAGAAATGACATCACTGAAAGGAAATGCTCTAAATTCTACAAAGCTTTACCTCAGATTTTCCATTTCACAATGAATTTCAAGTTCAGATTATGAAGAGCAATGCTGCTTACATTTCACAGCATCTGCAAAATGGTCTAGCACCATCCACAACCAGTACCCTTTCTATATTCCCTATAACTCCCTTACCATTAATACAGAAGAAGTCGTCTCGTGCTCCACCTGAAAACTTGAAAATCCAGAATTATGAATAATTAGGATAACTACTGCAAGGCCAAGAGGGCACACTTTTTCATTCCCCTAAAGTATCCAGTAGCATGTCAGTTCTGTTGTGCTTGTTGGATTCCTTAGAGACAATCTACAACCTTGTGGAAGGACAGACTGGAGGAGTAAAACTTTGACATTTCATGTCTCCACAGGACAAAAGGATTCCCCTCCTGCAGCTTTTGTCCTCCCCAAGACACTCTCCTCCATATGGCTGCAGCTCAGGTGGATTTTTCTCTTGGAAAACCCTGTGAACCACAGACTCCTTGATGATTAGACAACATTTTCTAAGCAATTTTTCACAGCAGTTTTCTGTCACTACCACTTTGTCAATCTGCCACAGACTACCCTCAGTGGAACCACGTAGCTACTCATCCCTTTGACAAAGACCCCAAAAAGTGTGAATACATGGAAAGCGCCATGTTTGATTAACAACTTTGTGATTGCTGTAAAAATGAAATTTGAAAGGTAATAATTACATTTGTAATTACTTAGGTCTAAACCTCTTATGTTTCCTACTCCCTCTATTTCTGGGCAGCTGGAGCAATGACTCATTAATAATAATAAAGTCATTTAACCCTGCAGGCACATTACAAGGAGAAAGATGTCATTTGTCACCAACGCAAATAGAACAATCACTGAAGGATACAGAAAGACCACTATTTCATGTTTATTGCAAATGATAAAAGGGACATTTTGCACTCATTCTTACTGTGACATCCCAATCTGCTTTTTAATTATCAGCAAACATAATGGGACAGCATACAACATATGAGGGACTACTAATAATGTATTGTCCTGTGGTGACATTTCCATAATAACTTTAAATCTATCCTATACATAGGTACTAGTTAAAGCTTTCATCTCATGAAATCATACCCCCCAGTAAGGAATGAATTCTCCTATGCAGATTTAGCACACAATGCAGCTTCTTCCCAGAGTTTGAGGGTCTGATAGCTGGTGTATGCATTGCTATTACATTAAGTGATAGGCTTTGGCATTTTGTTGCATTTATGGTTGAATACAGTACAACTTAAAAGTACATTTGCATACTGGTATTTCTAGGCCAGGAACTTTACAGTTGTTAATTCTCAGCGGTACTTCTGCAAGTCACTTACTTTTCCAGTGCTATTCAGTACTGTTTTGTACTTTGCTACTATAAGAAGTATGTAAGAAACACTCTATATTAGATGAAACACATACCTTTAATCATAGGGAACTCAAGTAACTCAGAATTTACTGGATATAAAAAAACCCCAACTGATATAACAGCCTGTCCATGAAATAAACTTCTGAGGAATAGAAAAGACTATTCTTTCCCTAAATGATTTCTTCAGGAGTCATGAAACCTTGTGGAAAAAAAAACATGGAGAGAAATTTCAACTATGGTATTACTATGAAAACAAATGAAAGGAAGTTTCATGTAAATAAAAGTCACCATAATCTGAGTTTCAACTCTATCGAACTAGAACTTCAAATTCTTCTCTGCTTTGCTTTATCAGCAGCAGCACTTATCTAACCCTCAGGTGTGCAGAAAGACCAGAGAACAAATTGAACAGTATGAAGCTATAAACTGTTTCTGTGTGGGGTAGAAAGGAGGTAAGCAAACCTCCTGAATGTTTATATTTTCCCCAGGTACCACAATAGACTATATAAAGATATTCTTTATAAAAGTTAAATAAGTAGTGTTAAGAAATAAGACACATCAGGAAAGAATAAAATGCACAGAGTAAAATGCATATTTTCACTCTTAAGATAGTGACAACACAGAAAAGCATATACATGGAGTGAAATGTTTTGTCAAATTGAAAAATGGAAATAATATGAACACTACAATTTTCACATCAATTTGAGGTAAAATGTTTTGAATTACAGTCATTTTAATCTTGTTTTATAAAGAAAATTACTTCAAATGGGTGATAATTTAAAACAGCATAATCCAAACTTCATTGTGCTCCAGTCAGGCATAGAAGTGTGGCTCTGAGTGATTTGGAGCAATCTTTGCACAGCAGCTCAGAGCCTCATTCAGAACAGACATTTGAAAGAAAAAGGATGCCTGACTTGAGTTTCCATCATTTACCTGTGAGTTCAAAACTACTCACTGTGATGGTTACGACTTCCTAATTGGGCCTTTATAGCCATTGCTAGCACCTTCCGAAATTTTAGCATTGCTCTGATGAAGCAATACTTTTACAATCATCTCTTTAAACATTCATTTGTTTCTGCACTGAAGTTTTGCTGTTTGATTTTAAGTTTCTTCTATCAATTCCAATAAGCCTTTTGCAACTATTTAGAAGATTCTGACAAGAAGTTTTGCTGACAGGATAGGAATACATATATATTATGAACTTTCCTGTTTTCCTTTGCTGAAAGAAAAAAAATTACCTATCAGAAAATATGCTATTAGTTTTACTTCTCACTTGTTTCCCTTGTACAACCCCAAACAGTGAATTTCAGATTTTCTTCAATATTTTTTTCTGTTCTCCTAAGTAATTTTCAATTAAAATATAAAAATATTCTAAGTTTAGCTAGCAGTGTTAGTAAACTTGTGGTTTCCTTCTCTAAACCAGATTATTCTTTCAGCACCCAGACAATCAGCACATGATGGGAATAATTTAGGCCAGATCACTGTTTGACACAATTCTTTACAGAACAGGATTTCTCATAGCATATATTGCTTTAGAAAGACAGTGTTAGGGAACAGTCATCGCTGTGTGTGGGTGAACAGGATTGTGGAAGAAGCAGAGACCAGAAGAAGGAACAGAAGAAGCAGGAACACTGGCAGTGGAAGGCCCGTGATCGAGTCCTACTGGTGCAGAAACAATGCCTAAGAGCCCGACTGCTGGAGGGGAATTCCACCCGCCTGGCAGCTGGGGGTTGCAGGGAAGTGTGGGTTGGGAAAGGGGATAGGAACAGGCAGCTCATATGGTACCAATGTTATAATAAACGATTCTGGTTGCATCACTGACCGTGGTCCGTGCTTTCATATGCTACAGCTGTGATTATTCTGGAAGATTTTAGGGTCAGTAATATCAGCCAAGAGAATGGGTGTGAGCAACCTCTGACAGTAATCATTCCAGCCCATTTCAACAGCTGTCAGGACAGGTTCTGTGACTGCAACCGTGAGGATTATGATGATGCTTGAAAACATGATAGTTAATTTATTATTATTAATCTATTTTAATAAAGGATTTTGAGCACAACAAATATAAAACTGTGGGAGTATAAACTTCATGAGGTATACAATCGTTCAGGAAATTGAATTCCATTGCTTCAAAGAAAGAAATGTATTAAAATAGGAACACAAATCTGATTGATCTTTAAAGTATGCTTTTATAAACTTAAAAATATAAACATCTTCCTATAACCAGACACTGCCTATGTGTGCCTATGTTGAGGATTCTGAAGAGAGATACATTTGTCAAACTGCAAATTTCAGAGTAGGTGTTACATTTTGACTCAGCCCTATTTGAATAACATGTTCCAGCATAAAACAATATTTTTTTGTTTTTAAAAATTTAATAGACCATAATTGTCTTTGCAAAAAAGTAATGTTCACTTCTGTTTGATAAGCTTTGGCATGAGCATATCTAGACTAACAAAAGCCTAACATATTATTAAATGAAGTTAAGTACTAGCATTTGGATTTGTCAAGGAACTTATCACTTTCTTTAGTATAGCCCTCAATCAATCAGCCATTTCTCTACTGCATATGACAGAAGATCCCTTAGAAACAGATTTAAAAAACACTCAGTTCTTATAAAATCACTGAAGCTTAGCATCCAGCTCTTTTGAAAGTCTAAGTTTCAAAGTAGTTTGGATATCCTGGAGATAGTAGGTAGACACTAAAGTTAACTAAATAAGATGAAATCACAACAGTTCTTGTTAGGAATGGAAGCTCATAGCTCATATACTACTCTAATCTCTACTTTATAAGAGCAGATACAAAAAAAAGTGCATAATTTATGTTTATTTCTTCATAAGCTTTACAAAAAAGGTATTTTAAGTCTGGTGGTAGTGCTGCTCTGGCAGATGCACATAGAAAGCTCTCTTTGTGTTTGGTACAAAGATCTCTTTTAAGAAGGTACAAACCTGAATTTCTGAAGCTGATGTTTCTTAGTCTTCAGTAGAGTACACTTGACAATCGTTTTTGCTACAGCAAGTATGAATTGGAGGAGCTCATGCTTAGTCTGTATTCCAAAAGGTTGCTTTAAAATCTTCTATCGTTTTTAATTAACCATAGGATATAAAAGGACCTAAATGAAAAGCTACTAGTCAATTGCTGACTAAGTGTTCACCAGCCTGTTATTGAATCTATTTAATCTATTTATTCCTTAATTCATCCATAGTCTCCTACAGATGTCATTAATATGCTCAAAGTTAATTTATTATCATCTATTGCTTCTATTCAAGCTCATGTTAACAGAATAAATTCATCAAAAATGATCAGACTTGAAAAGGCAAATTTGGATTCTAACAGAGAATAATTTATCATGGCTGGGAAAAAGCCTCCCACCAACTGGGCTGTTTGAATGCTGGGAGATGAAATTGTAATGACTGCAGAACTTCTGCAGAAAAGGACATTAAAGTCTCAAGGGGAAAACAAACAAACAAAAAAAACCCCAGAGCCTAACTCCCCAAATACATAGGTTCGTGCCACTGAGTCTTTTTTATTTTCACACTCACAGGTCCTCTCTCTCACCCTCTCTGCTGCCTGGAGGCAGAAGTAATAATTAAGGCTCTGCTCATCATTCGCATACAACAGAGCCTAGAGATGCGGAGGGGCATGATGACACACATACAAGGAGTGACAGTGACATTCAAAGCTGTACAGAAATGGTACTGATTTTCAGAGGGTCACAAACTGTTAATCAACAGACCCATGCAGCAAAGGGCTTCACAGTAATGCTGCATAATGTAATGCTAATTTCTTTTACTTACAATTTGTTGTAATTATCCCTTCTATAACAGTAATTAATAGATTTTGGGTAATCTACTGCTCTACATACACTTTCTACGTATCTGTAAATTATCTGAATTCCAGGAAAAGCTGGATACAACAGCATTTACAACATGTTTCAGATGCTATTGCAATGGGGGGGGTGGGGGGGGAATAAATATTTGTTGCCGTTTTAAGCCCATCCTACAGTAGAATTGGAAAGCACTGTGATACTGTCATGAATATGGTATCACTGTAATTGTAGTTGTGGAGATTTATTTTAAAGCCTGGAAACAGTTGATTAATCACCACGTTATAGTCAGTATTCTAGCTGTTATTATTTCACCCAGTTATCGCTTCATTCCCAGCTGCAGCACAGGGAGAATTCCCCATATACTTAAAACTGCTGTATACTGGACATGGCCACTTCCCCGGGGGACTGTTACTCCATTTATCCAATACTTTGTATACTCATATTGTAATTCTGTACGTACCAGAGCCATTTCTCTGCTCCTTGTCTGAATAATTATGTAGCTTCAAGACTTGAGTAACTAAATTTCTCCCAGGAAGGGGAAGGAAAAAACCCCAACAGCGAATACTCCAGACCTGCCCAAGAAATTCAAAACTCACCAGGCTCTGCCTAGATATTTTACAGAGGATCTCAAATATGAATATAAACATAAATAATCAGAAATAGAAATGCTTAAATATGTGTGAATATGTAGGCTTACCTGGCTGACTCACTCAGAACATATATCCTAGCTCCTTTTCCCCCCCTTCCTTCTATCATGTTCCAGAAACCAATAGAATTGTTCTTCCAAGTGCACTGCAATCATTTAGTCTTTCCAATTCAAGACCTATGCTCACTTCATTATATTAAGGCTTTGAATCAAAGAAGTTCAGTGAGGTGAATATGCCAACTGTCTGATCAGTCCATTATGTCACACTGAAGAACCAGTGCATTAAAAAAGAGTCAACATTTCCCAGTGAAGGACTGCAAAGTTAGGAAGTGCAAATTCTGCAATATTAATTCAGCTCCCTTGTGTAAATGTGTTTTGATGCAAACTTTAATTAAATTATCATATACCATTTTTCTCATAAGACCCTTGGGCCCAATTCAGAGAGTAAGTAGTTATTCAATACTTCTCTTTATCTACTCTAATCAGCATGTGGCCATACGCCTTTTTAATTAATATTTTCAAAGCTGTGTGTTGAACGCAAATTTATTCCTTTCCTTGTGTAGTTTTTTTGTTGTTTTCACAGCACAACTGAAAACTTCATGAGCATGACTAATATCCCACTTGCGTTATTTGCTTTACTGAGGTCATTTGCACTTGGGAAACTGAGGCATAAAGAAATCAAACAAAGTTATGCAGTCTTCATTATTTCTGGGTACCCAACTTGTGATAGCTTAAACCAGATTTCTGCACACTTGAGCATATTATACAAAGCTTTCAAAGCGTTATCCATTGGAGTAGTCTATGATGCCCTTGGCACCCAAAGAAACCTGAAAGGCACAACATATTAGCAAAAATTCAGTGTTCTCTCTCCACCAAAGAGTTTTGTACACTTTGAAATTTACAACAAAAAATAGATACATTAATGGTTTATCTTTCACTATCGTTAGTAAATCTAACCAAGTATAACATCAGAAAACAATACATATGCTTTAAATAGTCCACCTGTGATGAAGAGCTCATTATTTTAATAAATCAGTAAAAATCCCATGATTATATGTGCTTTGATGATTTGATATAGCATCAAATCTTTCTAAAAGACATATCTTAAAATTCATCATTAACTCTAACTTAGTAAATTTTAACGATTTCATAAAATTTTACATGGTAAACCGATTTCTACAAATTCCTCAAAGTACTAGTCAGAATGGAATTTCAATTATTTTATAAAATAGATTGGACTATAGTTACAACTATTCCCATTGTAAAATCTTCATGGTTTGGTATGTAAATTAAAAGTAGATTTGGCCATGTGTAATTAAAAATAGACACATAGACCAATTTTTCTCAGAACTACTGTGTTGTTATCTCCAACTGATGAGTATTTCATTTTGAAGTGGTTTTTTTTCCTGTATATTTCTTGTCACCTTTCCTTCCTAACCAATATAGACAGGCTACAATTTCTATGTAGTGCAGTTAAACACTTACTTCCTCAAGGAACAAGGCAAATACAGAGACAGATAATGAAGAGAAAGAAAGGAGACATATGTAGAAGGAAGTATAAAATACTTTTGATAGCAGGGAAGTCTGCTCTCCCTTTCTAGTTCCAATACAATCATCATCCATGGAAAAGTAAATCTTACAAATTGTTATCATACAGATGGTAGAAAGTTAAGAGTTAATTCAGAAGGGCTATATACAGCTACGTACAGTGACACAGAGGTCTATTATGCAGTCAACACAATATGCTCAGCTCAATTAGTTATCCCCAAGTCAGCTCAGGCATAACTCCCATTACGGCTACAGCAACGGGGAACTCAGGGCAGCAACTGTGCAGCTCTTCCGTGACTGCACAGAAGCATTTAAGTGACATCCACGTTACTCTAATGCAACATTTGAATTTGCTTGAATAAGTTTGCATCCCTTTTTGCTAGAAAGACTATGTTGCAGATACAGAGGAACTAAACAGTATATAAAAAACCCTGCCATTTCATGTTAGTATAAATTATATCAACAGAATTACGTAACAGAGTGTGTTAATGGGCCTGAGACAGCTACAAAGGAGGAGGGAGAAGAAGGGGTATCTAACTCTTAGCACATAACAAAAGAGCTTCACATTTGGCCCCTATACTTGTGTCAAATTGAAGAATGAAAGCTCGGAACTGAACAGTCATATTCTTGTAATCAAAAGAAGAAAAATAGTAGATATTTCCTTTCATGAACAGAAAAACCAAATTGGGGAAAGCAAGATGTACTCTAAAAGAGTTCTGGTCTATCAGGTTTTAATGCCAGACTTTTCATTACAAGGTTTCATCTTCACAAGTGATAATTCACTTGCCACACAAGTGGTCTGTTCAGAAAAGTATTTTCTAATTTGAGCCTTAAGTACCCACTAGAAAGGCCATTTGTCCAAAGATTTTTAGGTATTTGGGCTTCAGAAGTTCCACAGGTTCACAGTGAGCATCCAGAATGTAAGCTTCTCTCTTCCTCCAGCAAAAAAAAAAACCCAAACCTGTTACAAAATCCTCATCACTTAAACACAGCTAAAGCTGGGGCTCATAACATTTGCTGATCCTAGCAACTAGCCTGCACAACTATGCACACACGCAGACATTCCAAAAGGGGAAAATAAGTACTAAAAAAAAACCCTAAATATTGCCCAGAGCACACAGTTTCAAGTATATATTAAAATTAAAGCTAATAGTTGCTGTATTCCATTAAAATAATAGACTGTTAGAAGAATCTCCTGAAACAGAATAAAAATGTCTGATGTAGCCTAAGAATACAAGCAACAGTGAAATGATACATTAAAGGAAAAATAAGCTGTTCTAATTACTGCCTTTCAGTCTGTCCATTGACCCTGTATGACATCAGAATTTGGCACATTCGTATACTGCTAACCATAACTCTAACTTCTATAGATATATCAGGGATAAAGGCAGGACGAGGGAAGCTGTGGGTCCCCTCTGGAAGGAAATGGGAGACCTGGTACCCAGGATATGGACAAGGCTGAGCTACTAAATGACTTTTTTGCCTCAGTCTTCGCTGGCAAGGGCTCAAATCACACTGCCCAAGTCACGGAAGGCAAGAACAGGGGCTCTGAGAGTGAAGAACTGCCCACAGTATGAGAAGATCAGGTTCGAGACCTCTTAAGGAACCTGAAGGTACGTAAGTCCATGGGACCTGATGAAATCCATCCACGGGTCCTGAGGGAGCTAGTGATGAAGTTGCTAAGCCCCTTTCCATCATATTTGAGAAATAGTGGCAATCTGGCGAAGTCCCCGCAGACTGGAAAAAGGGGAACATAATTCCAATATTCAAAAAAGGAAACTAAGACGACCTGGAGAACTACAGGCCACTTAGTCTCACCTCTGTGCCTGGCAAGATCATGGAGCAGATCCTCCTGAAATCTTTGCTAAGGCATGCAGAAAATAAGGAGGTGATTGGAGACAGCCAACATGGCTTCACCAAGGGCAAATCATGCCTGACAAATTTAGTGGCCTTTTACGATACTGCCACAGACTTGGCAGAGCAACTGACATCATCTACCCGGAATTATGCAAAGCATTTGACAATGTCCTGCATGACATACTGGTCTCAAAATTAGAAAGTCATGAATTCGATGGGTGGACCACTTGGTGGATAAGGAACTGGCTGGATGGCCACACTCAAAGGGTTGCAGTCAATGGCTCAATGTCCAATTGGCAGCCGGTGATGAGTGGTTCCTTAGGGGTCCGTACTGGGACCAGTGCTGTTCAACATATTTGTCGGTGACATGGACAGTGGGATAGAGTACACCCTCAGCAAGTTTGCCAGACACCAAACTCGGTGGTGCGGTCAACATGCTGGAGGTAAGAGATGCCATCCAGAGGGACCTGGACAGGCTGGAGAGGTGGGCTCATACAAATTGCATGAAGTTCAACCAAGCCAAGTA
>JAOTQQ010000063.1:17338320-17406248 GCA_026546715.1 Gallinago undulata | reverse complement strand
CATGAGCCGGCAGTGCGTGCTGGCAGCCCAGAGATCCAACCCCATCCTGGGCTGCATCAAGAGAAGTGTGGCCAGCAAGTCTTGGGAGGTGATTCTACCCCTCTACTCTGCACTCATGAGGCCCCACCTGGAGTACTGCGTCCAACTTTGGAGTCTTCAACACAGGAAGGACATGGACCTCTTGGAACAGGTCCAGTGGAGGGCCACAAAGATGCTCAGAGGTCTGGAGCACCTCTCCTATGAAGACAGGCTGAGAGAGCTGGGGTTGTTCAGCCTTGAGAAAAGAAGGCTCTGGGGAGACCCTATAACACCTTATAAGCTCTCAAGGGAGCCTACAGAAGAGCCGGAGAGGGACTGTTTACAAGGAAGTGTAGCGACAGGACAAGGGGAAACGGTTTTAAATTGGAAGAGGGGAGATTTAGATTAGACACCAGAAAGAAATTCTGTACAGTGAGGGTGGTGAGGCACTGGAACAGGTTGCCCAGGGAAGTCGTGGCTGCCCCATCCCTGGAGGGATTCAAGGCCAGGCTGGATGGGGCTTTGAGCAACCTGTTCTAGTGGGAGGTGACCCTGCCCATGGCAGGGGGTTAGAACTTGATGATCTTTTAAGATCCCTTCCAACTCAAACCATTCTATGATTCTATGATTCTACGTGATTCATTACTTTCTTCTCTGAAATAAATACCATTTTCTGTCACTCACCAGTCATGCATTGTTCATTACAGATCCATTTTTTCCTGACTTTTTGTATACAAAGCTCATCATAATACCAAAAATGGATGAAGGGAAACATTTGGCTTGCTCAAGAGGAAGCACAGTAAAGCATTGCTTAAATTCATATTTTTAAATGACCCTGAAACCTTGAATGAGATTCTGTGAGCTCTTAAGAACATGTTCCTTTCTGTAAATCATTGGCCTAGGGTTCTTCATCTTGTGAAGAATCATTTTCCTTTACATCAGTTACTGGTTTAGCTTGTTCATCAAAAAGATATAAAGAGAGGAACAAAAAATCCACAAGACACCTAAAACGTATCTAGTACGAGGTAAAAAGTTTCATCAACCTCCTTTAAGCAAAGGTTTGATCTTTTTATTTCTTCCACTTCATAAGAAAGCTAGGTAATACACTGAGAAATCTTCATTATGTTCTTAACTGACAAGCTTTTATGAATATGATAATACTGAAATATTACCTTGCTAAATAGTACATCATTACCATAACACCACATTAAGTCTATTCCATTAGCATGTTATTTCCATGCTATGTGATCAATACAAAATTCCTGATTATGCTAAATGGCTAGTGAAGTAGATCTTCTTAGAGAACATACTTGATTTCCAGCCTAATGTAACCTTCTTCTCATATCTTAGACAAAAAACAACAAAGTAATCTTTATATCCAAAGAATTCAAACTGCTCTTATACTTTTAGAAAAGTGGGTCAACATCTCAGATCCTGAAACGTATTTGAATTCAAGTCCTTCTGTACATGAATCCCAGTGACAGTTCATGCCAATCACTGTGTGGAACTTCTGTCATAAAACATGGTGAATAACTCAAAAATTATGTTGGGAAAGAGGGAGGAGGTAAAACGAAAAGAAATCCCTCAAAATTGGTGTTTTGAATTTGGCATGGTGGTGTGTTTTTTTTTTAGTACAGACAGCTAAGATGATTAACTAAAAGTTGTTTTAGGTATGTACATCATGTTATCACAATTTTGAGCAGATCAGTAAGCATTGCTGGAGATGCTCGTGACAAGATACAAGAAGAACAGATAAAGGAATAAAAATAAATCCATGGGAAGTTATTAGGATGTTTCCCCGAGAGACATCAAGGTGCTGGAGCAAGTGCAGAAGAGGGCAATGAAGCTGGTGAAGGGCCTGGAGCATAAATCTCATGAAGGAGATGGGACTGTTTAGTTTGAGGAAGAGGAGGCTGAGGGGAGACCTCATCACTCTCTACAACTGCTTGAAAGGACACTGTAGAGAGGTTGGTGCTGGTCTCTTCTCACAGGTAATTAGTGACATAACAAGAGGGAATGGCTTGAAGCTCCCACAGGGTAGGTTTAGACTGAACATTAGGAAATAATTTTTCCCAGAAAGAGTGGTTGGGCATTGGAATAGGCTGCCCAGGGAGGTGGTTGAGTCACCATCCCTGGACGTGGTTAAGAGTCGTTTAGATGTAGTGTGGGGCGATATGGTGTAGGGGAGAACTTTGTAGAGTAGGGTAGATGGTTGGACTTGATGATCCCAAGTGTCTTTTCCAGCCGAAATGATTCTATGATTCTATGATTCAAGCTATTGTTATGGTAAGTAAGCCTGCAATTTGCAATTGAAAAATTTTTGAGTATTTGTGAGTCTATTTAAAGTGAGGAATTTTCAGGCTAATTTTCATAAGCACAGCAGAATTGATAAAGAATTGTTCTAATTTCTTTTTTTTGTTTCTAAGGAAGATGAAATGGCATTTTAAGAAGTGATTCATTACAGAATGTACAGTGATATGAAAAAGTTACATTGTATAAAGAATGAAAAGATTTCAGTTCAGAAAAGATTCAGTATTTTTCAAATTTATTGCTTGTTTCTTTAGCTTTCCCTTTCTTTGCCCTGCCTCCCTCCCTCTCTGCATACCCTGTGCGGAGCTAGGCATTCCTGTTTAGTCAGTAGCCAATTACAACTTCTCAGACACAGTTTTTCATCCCAAGGCTATTTGGTAATCTTATACTGATTAATTAAACTAGGGTCTCTAAACAAACGGTTGAAACTCCCATATCCACAGCTTGCATACCTAATCCAGATAACAGGATAAGCAACGTGATTGTCAAAGTTCGTGAAGAAATGAAAACAAAATCACTCTGTATTCATTCTTCTCTGTAGAGCTCCTAAACAAAGAGTAAGTTGTACTTCTAGGTAGAAAATCTAATCTGCATTTAAATAGAATTTCTCCAAATAATAAACAAAAGCCCGAAGCAACATTTTTACAGCAAGTCTTCCTGTTAGTTCACAGCCTAATCCTTCTATCTCTATCTATAATCCTTTCTACCCTTGTACATTCATTTCCTTACCAGTTTATCAAGGCATCTTGGCAGTTTGAGCTCATGGGAACAACAGTAACTTTGCATTTCCTCAAGTCTCTTCAAAGCTGAGCCTAAAACTGTTAAAACTTTGGTTGGTTGGCAATTCAAGGCAAATTCAGATAGAACCACCTTGATTCAAACAAGGAGAAATTACTAACCCAAAGAGTGAGAACGAAGGGAGTTGCTTTGCACATGAAACACTAACCACAACAGAATGGCTCCCAGAGCACGGCTACAGCGTACCGTGTGGCATTGCCAAAATCTCTGATGCAGCTGAAGTTGGCATTCCCTGAGCTCTGAACGGCTGCCCCTGCAGATCCTATAGAGAACTGCACATCTCCTGTGTGATCCAAAATAACCAGAATGCCACTCAAAATATCACTGAAATCAGCAAGCACATGCTGATTAACATGGTGAACAGCTAGCCAAATGGCTAGCAATGGTGAAAGCATGCCTTTTGGGAACCTGAGCATGGGCTACATTTTAATTCTCTTTTTCTGACCATGTCTTTGCTTCTTGTGCAGGCTGTAGGGTAGCACTTGTGCTCACTTGAAGAAATCCAAACCAGTGGCAGCGTAGAACTCCCAAAATGAGAGGTTTAGGTTTAGAATAGAAGGATACTAAATGCCTGATACTACCTTAAATCTTTCAAAATATAGAGAAGTTCAATTTTCAGATGCTACCTTGCTACTCAAGCAGAGTACTTTATTCTGTTTGAAGGCAAAAGATCTGATTTTACTTGAAGTAGCCACATCTCCTACTGCTTTCTCTCTGAAAGTAGTATTTAAGTATTTCAGTGCAGAAATTAAAAGATAACCTGAAAAAAAGAGGGCTCTGTCCTAAACTTAAAAACAATGAAGGAAGTCATTATTAAATGAAAAGTGTCTCAGAGGAAAAGACAGAAGGACAGAATTAGCATCCTAGATGAGATATTCGAAATTCTCAGACATAAAGAAAGCCAGTACCAGATGAGCAATAACTAATTTAATTCAGACAGCTCCGCTTTAATAAAGGTCACTTCTAATTAGATAAATGCCCACTAGATTTTGTCTACCTGATTCCCACTTTAGTCCTAATATTGACAGACAATCAGCACATCAGCCTTTAAAATATTTTCTCATTCTACAGACCAATAAATTTGACCTGCATTATTGCTGAAAGCTGACTTCTTCTTTGAAGGGCCAAGGAGACCTGCCTGCCTTCAAACCAAAATAGTTTGCAGGCACGGTGATCATCTTGTTCACAGGGATCAACAATATCAAGTATTTTTTTTCTGAAAACAGAGTTATCACTCACAATTTTTGAAAGACTTTTTTTTTGATTCCAAGAAAAAGAGGTAACTTAGGAAGCAGTTCTCCACACTTGTCTGTAGCATTTATTCACTTCAGGGAAGGAAAACAACAATATTAAGGATTCTGTAAAACGACTTGATAAGCTCACTTGGTAAGCAGGGAAAAAAAAACAAACCTATTACTCTCTCAAGGAAATATTCTCTATATGAAACAAAGCTCTGTGCCAATAAATATTTCTTACATTTTAAGTAAAAGACTCTTGCTTTTCAAGGTAGGAGATGGTCACTGCATAAATTGGCTAAATGTGAAGGAGAAAATGGTTCCAGGCAGGAAAGAAACTTAATAGAAAAAACAATCCCCCTTACAATTAATGATAGAAAGTTAAAGAAAGAAAAGGAAAGCATAATTCATTCATTATTGACAGATTAGTAAAGTATTTATTAGAGACAAAATAATAAATTTTGCTTCACTAGAATGCCATGTATCCAGAAACAAAATTATTTTGCAAAATATATAGAAAATACTTTAGCTTCATGTCAGAGGCTTTATGTTTCACCGTTCCACTGAAAAAACACGCAGGTATCCAGAAGGCAAACAAAATCCCATGTAAAAGACAATCAAATCACAGGAAGAATAATTAAAACACTATTTTATGTTATTTGTACAGTCAACTATGGAGGTTAATATTGTAATGGATGTTACAAAAAGTCATGTTTCCTCACCCAGCTGGCAGATATGGGCATACTATACAGAAATTAAACACTTTTTGTGCAATTAGTTTAAAAGTCAGCTACCACACAAACCTTGGCTCCCTTCATGGGCAACAAGGCACGAGGAAGTGAAAGAAAAACTGTAGGTACTCCCTCCTCAGTTCTCATGTGGTCAGGGTTATACTACACAGAATTAGCAACCCATATCTCAAGGTCCTTAGAGAAAATATGTAGGGCTAGCAGAAGAGGCTGAGATCTACCCCTCTCTCTTTTTTTGTGGAAAGTGCATTCTTACTCTCCATTTCCTATGTTTTGGCACCAAAGACATCCAATGACATACAAGAATTGTCACATCTCTTAAACCTAAGCAACTAGGTAATGTTCAGAAAATCAAAGATCAAGCAAAATTTCACATTTAGAGAACAATTTATAGACTTGCAATCACCTGTGCCTTTATGATTTTTGCATCTTCAGGATTCATGTTTTGAAGCTTTTTCTTTCAACCCACGCAGATAAAACCTTCCTTTCAAAATGAAAGTCTTCTCTGATTCTCAGAAAGCTGAGATCTTGATCAAGTATCATGAAAATAAGAGGGGGAAACTACTAAATGGAACTGACAATCAGAAATTCAGAGAAATTACAAAATTGTGACTACAAAAGCCTTTGGCCTACAATAAAAAATGCTTAAGCTTTTCAAACTATAATCTCTTAGAAAAAAATTTACCTGCATAATACTGTATTTGAACAATGTTTCCTGTAGGTATTTCGTTATTTTTACTGAAAAAAATCACAGTAGTATCAGTTTCTCCTTCCTCCTTAAGGAGTCATACAATACAAATAATGCCATTCATAAAGTCAATTAGAAGTCAAAAGTAAATAACGTTGAACTGAAGTAATTAAACTATGCAATATAAATAATTGATCCATTAGAGTTCACAGCAAAGGTAAGATTCTGATCTTGCATGCACAGTACCCCTAATGGAGAATAGATCTAAAACCCCATCTAATTAGGTGGAATTAAGTGGTCACCTCTCCTAATTGGAAGGAAGACAAAATTTGAACTTGAAAGAGGAAAAGCTCATGTTTAATACAGGGACATAAGCTCTCTGTTCCTTCTGGATCTGATGCTTCCCTGTGCAGTGCCATGCACCTGGGTTTGGTCTCTCCCGGTTGCCACGTGCCTGGCTGGCCCAGCCACACTTTGTCCAGCAGAGAACAGCCTAGAGCTCAGAGCTTTCACTGCTGTGACTCTTCAGCTGGTGGAAAGGGTTACTGCTGAAGATGTTGTGCCAGCTCTCACCGTCCATACTTAAAGGAACCAAATGTGCCAAATTTTTAACAAATTACCAATAGTTCAGGCAGAGGGATGTGATGGAAATAAAATGGTGTAATGTGTAAATACTGGGCCAGTGACTACTCCAATAAAACAAGTATTTTTCTGCATATCTTACAATAGGTGTTAGCATGTCTGCATCTCCCCTTCATGCAGTTATATTTCACTTTGAGTCACTGTGGCATTTGTTATAAACTCAAAGATCAGGGGAAAGCATTCTGGAGCCAGGTAACAGAAAGAAAAGCAGGCTGAATTGAATAGTACCACCTTAGGACCCATTCCGAAATTATTAGCATATATTCACATTAGCATTATCCTGGGGAGGAATCAGAAGTTTAGATTTAAACCAAAAGAAAGATGTTTTATTTTTAAGGAACGCAGCTAAAATTTATCAGTCATCACTTTTTTTTTTTTTTTTAATTCAGTTTGTTGTTAATATAAATCACACTTCCTCTACAATCTTTCTGGTACACATGTGGATACCATAGCAACTATCACAACATAGAAATCCTATGCTCATAAAACACACAACTGAGTGATGAAAGGATTGCTATCTGTAGATCCACAGATCTGCAATCACACCTTAGCCATGTCTTAATAGTATAAGTAATTGTAGTATGACTTCTTTAATACAGAAATCAGCAACAGCAACAACAGAAAATCAAATATTGCTTTTCCATTTGAGCTGTACCAAGATATCCAGCATTACAATTCTCTTAAGAAACTGAGTAATTAATTACATTGTCTTCAATATTAGTGAATAACTGTCAGGAAGCAGACTTAAAGCTTGGATTCTGTTTTAATTTATGTTATTTATGGGCACAAGTAAGGTTTTCAGGTCACTTAATACAAAATAAATTGGACTGCGAATGCTAAAAGTAGATTTAAAAGAGATAGATTTAAATAGAACAGATACTTAAAAATAAAAGAATTGCTTGAAAACAAACCAACCAACCTGGCAATCAGATTAAACAGAAGAATAGGAGAAGGAACACAAGGCCAATGTGCAGAAGGAAGTAGATCTACTCTGATCCCTGGTCGTCCATAACCATATACCCTAGTTAGCTGGGATAAACCAGGGTCTAAGGTGCTAAAACACCTCGTAGTACTAACTTTTCAGACTCATCTCCCATCCTTTTGAAACTGTCTTAGCCACAAAAAAAAGTATACTTTAGAAGATTTTGTAATGAATATGAGCTCATTTTTTAAAACATGTACTTCTAGTTTAAGACAGGTGAGAGAAAGTATATAGCAACAAGCTGTATTCAGAACTATTCTTGTTTTGCCTGAATTGCCTTTTTTCCTCTATCCAAACTAATTAAAAAATGTTCAGAAGAATGAGATTTCCTCAGCTTTCTTACCATGGGCAGGGATTTGTTTCTGGGTTACAGGATTGCAGAAGTATTATTCAGATAATAAAAAAGGCCAGAGACTTGTAAAAAATGGAAAGAGAGCTTAACATTTGATTTGTGCTTTCCTAATGGTCACTATTACAGAGCTTATTTTGTTACTCTATTCTGGTCATCCAGAAATATCAGGGAGAAAAAAAAGAATTTACCCTTGAACAACGTTACGAAGTGCAGCGACAGGACAAGGGGCAATGGTTTTAAATTGGAAGAGGGAAGATTTAGATTAGATATCAGAAAGAAATTCTTTACAGTGAGGGTGGTGAGGCACTAGAACAGGTTGCCCAGGGAGGTCGTGGATGCCCCATCCCTGGAGGTGTTCAAGGCCAGGCTGGATGGGGCTTTGAGATGTCCCTGCCCATGGCAGGGAGTTGGAACTTGATGATCTTTAAGGTCCCTTTCCAACCCAAATGATTCTATGATTCTAACGTTTTAGTTCATTTTAACAAAACTTAAAGAGTTTTCAAGCATTTACATGTTTAGATCTGTATCCCATAAGACTCAACAGTTCCTAAACAGCTGAAGTCCTGAAGAAGAATCCCTTGCCCATATATTCCCTTTATAAACTCCCAGATGATGTAGTTTACTTCACTGAACTCCTGACTTTCATTTACAAAGCTCTGATGAGAACTTGTAGCCAATGCCTTGCTATTATGTTAGCCAAAGGATACTCATTTGATTAAGGCTAGTTCTTTATTCGCAAAATTTGAACAGAGTAGGAGTAGCTTTCTATTCTCTTTCTCCTCAGTTTTGCAGGTTTTTGTTTTCAATGCAAGCTACTGTCATACAATATTTAGCTAGAAAAAAAAAAGTTGAAAAAATAAAGAATACCTTCACGGTAGGAATATATAGATTACATAAAGAAGTAGCTGGAAAGGTACAGAATTAACTTTCAAAGGGCTGGTAGATTCGCATCTGAAATATCTGAAAGTGCAGAACCTCTATGTATTTAAATACCACTGTAATTAGTGCTTTAAAAAAACAGAAGAGCCCCTTAAACTCGTCTTTCATTGTTTGAATTGTTTTAAAATTATTTTGCATGTGTTACAGGTTTGCTTAACTCAGCTCATGTAAACACCAGTGGCTGCTTGCAAATGTGTATGTATGATACTTCAAACAGTAAATCTACTGTGTATTCACCTGTAAGCCAGTGGCAATTAAAGAAGCAATAACTAAGGTAATAGTATTATATTATTGCAGTGCCAGAGTAATGAATATGATCAAGAATCTAATTAATGTTTCTGCTATCATGTGCATGACAACTGCCATTCATCAAAATATATCAACAGTAATACATAAGTACGTAGTGGGTCCCAAGTGCTTAGAGGTTTAAGATGAACCTGTCTCAACTGAGCCGTTGTCAACTATCTCTGCCATGCCCTGGCAAACTCCTCTGCCCAGGGTGCTCAGCTGAGTAGGTTACAGCAGCCACGATAAAACATCCTGTTTACTGTCCAGTCACACAAAAAATAGCATGAAGTACTGATACAGTGAACTGTGAGCAAACAAGCCAGATAGCATCCATCATAAAGAGTTACTGGGGATTCACCTGGCATGTCAGAGGGATGTTTACCGCATTAACCAGCAACTGCATTAACCAGCAACTGCAGTGAAACATGATTATCACTGCACTGCAGGGAATCACAGCTGTGCTCTCTTGTTAGCGTAGCACTCACAGCCACGGACTAAATTGAAATCAGTATTGGAAATGCTGACTCAGATATACCTAACATGTACTAGCCATAGAAAAGCATAAAATGCCTGTCTAGTTTTTTCCTTATGTGAGGGATAACAACAAACCCATCTGTGTTCATTATCTTGAAAATTCTCTTCAATGCTTCCATTTGGCCAAAATAGAATATGTCTCTGCACCATTTTACTTGCTCTATGTTTCTTGGAACCTTAATTAAAAAAATAAAAAATAAAAAATAATAATCAAGCCTTCATGTACTGTTGTACCCTGAAGAGGATCAAATTATTTTAAGAACACATCTTTGAGAACTACCATCAACATGAGATGTTAAGATGTTAGTAACAAGTTGTTTGAAAAGTATCACACACAGACACATGCACACATATTCCTATTCTTTTGCTACTATGTTACTTGATTTTTCAGTGACCCTGAGAAATTCAGACACCCTAGAGTAACAATGTTTGGATACCAAGAATATATTAAGACAGCCTTGAACCATGTTTGGCAAAAAAGTGAGTAAGACATGGTTCAAAATAACATTAATCTGTTGCTGAGGAAAAACATATCCTGATGGATGGTTCACAGCTAACAAAGTTATGAGGTAATTATGGTCCACAAGATGAACAGGTTATCTTTGAAAATATAATTTGACGGATGTCCAGAGAATGGATACATTAGCAAATTAAAAAAAGCCAGCAACCAACCAACCAAAACCAAACCAGAAAACTTTTGTGGGAATTAACCCAGCACAGGAACAACACAACTTAAACACAGAGAATCAAAGTTGACCATAACTAATAGCACAAGTGAAGTCCCATCTAAATTGTTTAAATAATACTGCAACAAAACTCAGTGAGCTGTACACATTCCCTTTTTTTTTTAGAGTGGGGCTAAACAGAATTAATCATTCTGATAACTGGTATCACAGTGTTTCTTTACATATAAATGTTTGCCTTATTATCATTAAAAGGAACTGTACCTTCGGATCTGGTTTGAGGTTACTTGTGTTGTATTTGGTCAATCTGGTTATCTTTGAAGGACTTGCTGCTGAGACTAGATGCAAGACTACACAATGAAAATACTGGTGAACATATGAGCTGTTTTCATTCAAAGCATAATACCTTATTATATATTAAAATACATTCTGCTGTGTCAGAATCTGCCAAATGTAATAATTAGCTGCCATGCCCCTATGAAAATGTAAGCAATGTGATAACCACTAATGAAGAAAGAATTGAAGGCTAAGTGAGAAATAATGAATCAATGAAACAGCTAGAGATTCAACAGAGGAATCCCAATTTCTACTCTAAATACACCTCTGATGGAATTTGTCTAAGGTCTCAGATCACTTGTAGATGAGACTTTCCACATTGTGACTTGTGAGAGTTTGGACATTTTGAAAAGATCTAAGTTCTAATTAATACTATAACACGAACAGTAAATTCACATGTTTGGCCTGAACTTTAAGACACTCATTGCAATCTCCTTGAAGACATGACATTATGAGAACCCCTCACAAATTAGCTCACGTAACAGAAAATAAAATTGAGTTTACCCTTTTGTAAGACAGAGTTCATGGTCTTCAGGTTCTGAAAGTAGAAACTGGAGCTGAAAAGAGGCCAAATTGCTTTAACATTTAACCAATTTGGATCAGACAGACTGAAGTCTTCAGTCACAATGAACTAAGTGAAATATAAAGGAAACTTAATTCTCCCATTTTGTTCTACTGAAAAATGGGTTTCTGGTAAAGCACAGTTAATCACAGTGAGGAAATGACATGTCATAGCCATGGCAAAATTGCGACAGCAGTCCTGCTGCTAATTTATGAACTCTGTTACCATTTGTGATTCTCTTCTGCATGTACCAACTCAAAGGCTGATGGCCAGAGTATTCCAGGTTTGTAATAGAGCTTGCTTTGACAGCCAGCTTGTGCAGTGTATCTATTATACTTACCATTTTAAAACTTTGGGAAGGAACATGTTAGGATAACTGAACTAGAAATTACTGCATGGCTTAAGTTTGGTAGGGAGCCCTTTCATGATTTTTTTTAATGATTTCAATAATAATAATAATTGCCCTTTCCAGTAAAAAGCACACCAAGAAATATCTCCTAAAGGGCAAGAATATTTTTTTTTTTTATTTATTTGGGATACACTTTGCCTTAATAATGTTTTTGTTTTACATTTGCTGTCTAGGAAGCTGTTTACTGAAGAAAGGGAAGGGACACTGGTGAACAGAAACGTTTCTTGAGAAGTTATTTCACACAGATGAATTCATGCAATGAAGGTCTATTTGCTACTTCATGTACTGGCTAATGGGAAAAGATTACTCAGCTTTTAAATCCAATTCCACTTCAGCTGACCTACAGTTCTACTCATACAGCAGTAGATAAGAAAAGGTAACAATTCCCACCTGACCCAAGTGTCAAGACAATTATAAATTTCAACCCATTATGCTTCTGCAGGCTGAGTAATCAAAGTATTTCTGAGAAACTGAACAATAAATATATTTCTGTTGATCTATCCACTCCAGTCTGATGGAAATAGATGCAGGAATTCACACTACCAAAGAATTTTGTAGCCTGGAAACCACAGTTACATGATTCAAAATGCAAAATTTCATTGTTAATGAGAATGAATAAATGAAGTTTCCCACTCAGTAGTTATCTTCCAAGCAGTATTATCCCAGTTTCTGCTTGAGGAAAACAAAAACCACTCTTCAACATGCTAGCAGGCAGCTTAAAAAAATAATTCCAACACAAAAGGTGTAACAACGATCACAAAAAATTACATCTGGTCTATAGTGGACATGCTGCGTCTTAGATGGTCCCTTAATAAGCAGGAGGAAGAATAATCACATTTGTTGAAGATGTAAAATAATTCTGAAGAAACTGAAATTGTTGCCTCTGTGTGTGGTGGTCTTAAACAATAGTTAAGTGGCTATTATTCTACTTTGGAAATCTGTTCTTCAGTGTGTTCTACTGAATTAGATCAAGAATAAATTTGGATGACGTTAAAGTGCCAGCTCCACCAGTGAGATTGGAACAGAGATCACACTCAAGTCAGAGGAATAAAAAGAATGATTAAATGAGGTCTACATGCTTTTTGTAAGATGTACAGCTGGAGGCTCTTTTATGTGAATCGAGTTCAAAGCTACCATGTAAGAGTATATTAAAAATAAAATAGCATCCAGAAAAGATATGAGAGGGCAGAATTTTTACCCTGAAAGTTTCTGCTTTTTGTGGTAAATTACTGATAGCACTCATCAGAAATACTTAAGCCCATTTCTCTTCAAAGAGCTCCATAGTGGCAGCCAAGAACACGGTGACAGTCCAGTTTCTTTAAGGGGTAAAGAGACAGCTTAGAAACACCCAATGACAGGAAGTTAGTCTTAAAGGTACAATGACAGTAGGGACAAATGTCTACATGCAGAAGCCATCTGCTGAATATACTGCAACAAAGACAACCCTTCAACACAGAGAAGACATTAAATTGTTCCTTCTAATCTCAGACACTGATTTTACAGATTGACGTTTGTAATTTTACATACACTGGTACTTACTGTTGCTGCATCCAACCCAATATTCTATGTGTGCACTGATGGAAGAGAAGGTACCCTACCTTTATAGAGTAAATACATTCGGTATATAATCCTTACTTGTTTTATAGTGTCCGATTTTATCCTGATGCCTACACACTTATGAAGCAAAACCCCTAGAGATGGAGTGATACTTGTGATGGGAGTACTTGCTGAGATTTTTCAGCCAATATAATATGTCTTTAACAGACTGTGAACTGTGAACCGCTTGGATGTTTCAAATCTTTTCTCTCCCTCTTTCCACTAACTTACTTTCTCATAACAGAGCTATGATCTCTTCAATGATGTAGCTGTAGCAAAGTTGCCAGCAGAGGCAACTTTCCTCTTCTGGTCTCATTTCAGTGGGATGTAGTACTTCAAGTATCCTCCTCTGTTATCCATTCTTGTGTAATGCCTCCCATCCACCTTGTCCATGGAGTTCCTCTGTCCCACTGATGGGAAGAAGGTGCGTGAAGCTGGGAAAAGGGAAAGGGCCCCGGCCACCCCCAGATCTCCTCCATTTCCACTGCCAGGTGAACTGGAAGTTAGACCAGATGCTGCACTCTGGTGTAAAGGAAGGATGAAGATACTGCTGTTGTACCTGTGCCTATCACCTCTGGCAAGGTTCCATATCCCATACATAGGGTTGGGTGTTCTGAAGTTATCACATACATGAGAGCAGCAGAGGATGTTTAAAATCATGATATACCAACAACATTGATATCCTACTGCCTATCATCATCAGATATTAGAGACAAACTTCAGCTGATTGACTTCCAGGTTGAAAATCTTGATTTGGCTAATAGTTGGGAAACTCTTAAACCTCACACTGAGTTCTGCTGAGACAGTGAAACAGAGAGTTTGCTGGCTGAACGGATGCCTAATACCATGCATGTCAGTACCCTTATTTTTAGACAGATGTTAGTATCTGCTGATATACAGCCAACATAATATTAAATCGAAGAATTTTATACAAATAAATGTAGTATATACTGGTATATATATTTTCAGGGAATAAAAATAATTCAAAAACCAGTTATTTACACTTTTTCCTATTTACACTAAGATGTAGTATGTATGAATACATTAGGTAGAGTTGGGCTTTTAGTGAATAGGCAAATTTTTAAAAATAAAGAAGCATTGATGATGGATGACAGATGGTTTCAAGAGCTACTATGTATTACTTAGTATGTTTAAATGACAAAGGCACAATTTGAGTGTTTATAAATGAAACTACTGTATCAACTAGCACAGTGACAACTTCATTCTCATTAGCATGAAAATCTGGGAGTCTATTTAGAATCCAAGTTAAATTGAAATTAATAAAGGATTTCATGTAATTGCAAGGTGGTCAAAACTATTTTATCATGGATCGCAGCATTTAAAACTTTTGATAAATAACAAGTTATAATGTTTTTATAAAGTGAAAAAAAAATCCTGTGTGTCATTACTTCACACAGATTTGGTGCTTTATCTAAAAATAGAAGGTAAGGGTTGTTAACGCTCTGGCAGCTTGAATTTTTATGATGACAATTCAGAATTTTCAGTGCCTGAGTCAATTCAAACTGAAAAGCAATTTTACTCCTACATTTGCCTTCAAAAGGTATTCTACAATAGTAACTTTCAATTTGTAAGCCAATGATAACTCAGTATTACTTAAAAAGCATGACAGCATTTAACCCCTACAGTGCACTAAAGAATTAGTAACTTTTAATACATCTTTGGATCTAAGATAGGATGTCACTATGACTCCACTTTGGAGAACTAGACCTGTGGAAACAGCATCCTGCCTTAAGTTTCTGGGTCCAGGAGTGACTTACCTAACATTTTGCAAAAAAGGGACAGCATATCAAATGAGGATTTGTTTTCCTCTTTGCTGTGGACTGACAGCTCACATCATGAGCTGTGAAACTGGGGTAAGAGCTTGATGAAGCAAGGATGGAGAAATCTTTCCATACACAGGGCAAGAAGAAAGCTGTACTACCTATCGCTCCCTGCCAACCCCAACTTCAGCCATGCTCCTTCCCAGCAGGAGAAAAACATAAGAGACTTTTCCTTATTTTGTACTTTACAATTCTTAATTCTATTTGTGAAATACTGTACCTAATTGCAGAGGTTCAGCACTTCTTTAATTTTTTTTCCACATCCTGATCAACTGTATGTAATAACCTCTGTGCAAAAGTCCTCCATGTATCGAAATTGTTTGTGATCTTCTAGATCTTTTAATGCATTTTTGTGCACCTGAGACTGCACGCAATATATATGCTCCAATACTAAGCTATTTACTCTTGAACAATAATAAAACATCAAAATAGTCATCTGCTATGCTTTTAGATTACTTCATTATTATTTATATTCTATTACTAACTATGGATTGGGGGAGAGTGGAGAACAAAGTGGAGGCTAGAAGGGGAGTACTTAACAAACAGTTCCATTTGTCACTTTTTTTAAACTCCATGAACTTGAAGGCAATTTCTAAAAGAATTTTCTCCCTTACAAGTTAAATCCTTTTTCTCCTCCTCCTGTTCCACTGCTGTTAACAAAAAGCAGCTCATAAATCAAACTTTAATCAAGCTGAAAATCCCAATTTTATTTCTTCACTTCCCTAGGGGGTCAGAGCATTTTGCAGAATCTTTTATTTTCTGAAGTTCTCCACTTCAGAACTTCTGTTTGCTGCTTGCTTTCTCTCCTAATAAAATTACTTTCATTTAGGATTACCACCCTCCTCCTCTTCCTGACATTGCACTTGCTTCTTCAGCCTCCTGTGATTGAAAGTATTTAAAGCCCTACAACTTAATTGGAAGAAACATGATTGTAAGGGATTAGCAACCCCTAAATTCAATATACAGAATTACGTTTACACAGCCAAGGAGAGATTAATCTGCTATTTCTCTAATTTTTCTGGTGTTTTCCTAGCTTTAGACTTCAAATCTTTATATACTAACACTAAAAACCTATATTCAAGCAGGACAAATGACAAAAGCACGGGACATTGTCACTAAATACTCATACTGTTAACAGTGATTATGCAGCATTCACTTCTTGTACATTCCAGTAATATATACAATTATTCTTTCTCTAAAATTCCATGCTATATATTTGAAAAATAACAGCATGATGTACAGTTTAGCTGACACATCTGACTTAATTAATCTTAAAACAGTTCCTGGATTATTTTATCTCGGAATAAAACATGACTTTTCCTTTTAATCCACAGTTAACAGACAATAAAACATTGATTTAAAACCCATAGGTTCTGCTTTAAAATTTGGACTAGATGATAAAGTTTTTAACCCCCATTCTGTGTTATTATTTTAAATATAGCTTAAAATGTTAGATTTGAAGCACCACAAAGCCTCTTTAAGGTTTACTTATGAATAGAATAGAGGCAAGAATGAATAAAACTATGCAAGCTGCCTGTGGATAGCATGATACGAGAAACTCAACCAGAGTAAGCAAATGAAAGGAATGTTCCCTATGAGACTACCTTATGAGATTTACAGAATGACTAAGATTGTCTTTAAGGTGATAAGCCAAGTTTTATACTGCAGTTTAGGGAATCACTTCCCAAGAATGAATAGAATTATGCCTATGGCATTTAGTAAAAATCAATGTTGAAGGACAAGAAAGCCCCACAGCTAACACTTATAAAAATCTGCTTCTTTTGCCTCATTCTGTTACCTAGTTGTTTTCTTTTATTGTATGCTGGAGATAGCTCTGAGCTGCAAGATATGAATAAAAGAGAAAACTTCTTCAAACAGTGAAACTTCCCAATTCAATCTGTAGTAAACCCAGGCATTCTAGATACGAAATTTAATTTCTTTTAAACTTACCACACTACTCAACAAAAAAGATAAAAGCCCTACAAGCAAGTAAAGAGAAAGTCTTACACAGGAGCCAGCTTCCTTATTTCTTTTAAAGAAGGAGCTACTTTCCTCCAAAATAAAAGTTCTGAGTGAAGCAATCAAACTGATATATCTTGAAAATGTTTCCCTGAATCAAAGTCCCATTCCAAGTACATATTTTAATAGCAGAGAATCCACCACACAAAGCTCAGGATTGGATTTCCTGTCATATGGAAATAGAAATGTCTAGATCCACATGAAAGAATGAATGCTTTTGGAATGGTTTGCTTTAAATGCTATAACTGTATAGAGTACTCACATGAAAGTAGAACATAAACAATACATGAAAAAATCGGTGCCAAAATCTATTCAAGTGCTACTTGGACCAGATGCAGGGTTTTAGAAGTGATGCGTTGCAGGCTGCCTGCTATTTTGTTTCTAAACATTTAAAGTCTCTCCAGGTATCTGCTGTGTTCTACCAATTATGATGAACAGTATTTTTTTGAAACAGTATTTTTGAGTTGTGCTGATTACCACTTTTCTATTGACAATTAATGCTACTGTGGGGTTTTTGAGCAATAACACTAAAAGTAATAAACATTAATTGTCAAGAAATCTTCTAGTATGTTAGCTCTTTGAGATCATCTTGCTAGTATAAGACAAGCAAAAGTCTACAGCAAGGCTGCAATCTACAGACATTAAAGTACCACTAGACTATATTGGCAGAAGCATTTCTTCTTGTGTACAGAAGTCATTGAAGGCAATTTGGATGAAAAGTCTTTATATCTGATTCAAGGAGGCTAAATGATGTGGTTTGGTCAGTAATATGAATAAAACCCACTGAACTCGTTATTAATGCATTTTCATTTTTTTCTTTCGTTTTTGTTTCACTGTCCAAATAGTTTTTCAATAAAGTAACTTCAACTGTGACAAATAATGGATTAATTCTTTAAGGAACTGCTATTAATTCAGCACTGAATGTCATGAGTTTACCCTTCTCCAGAAGTTTTAACTGCTTTCATTAAAATTTTGTTATACTCTTAATGGGACTTTGGATAAAATTAATTCTAAGAGTAATTATCCATATTAAGTAGTTGACTGTCTCTGCTGCAAATGAGAATGTTGAATACATCTGAGTGTGCTACATTTTAGGCGTTATCTAGCTATCTAGTCTTCCTGTGAACAAGAATGCACAGTTCAACTATGATTCAATGAAGCGTGGAAATAGTACACTCCATCACTTTCAGAAGTACAGGTAGGAGAATAGGGATTTGCATGAATGTGCTGATGCTTTGGAGAAATGGGGAACTACTTTAATGTGTCCTTCACACAGCAGATGGTACGTGAAATCTGTTTCATGGTTGGTAAACTTTGTAAAGACTTGTAAAGATTTGTTGCCCACTCCTTTAGCCACAGAATGAAGATATATACCCACACCAAAAAAAATCCAGTTTTTTCTTAAAGAAATACTCTGTCTCAGTTATATCGTGCGCTTTGTCACAACAGTAAAAAATTTTACACCCAAAAAATGAAACTATGTTCTTCTTCTTCTGAAACCATACTTTCCAATAAAAAAGGTTGAAACATATATTTACAATATATAGTAGGATTTAAAATATGCATTGCCATGACACTTTATAGGTTGTACATATAAAAACAATGAATACACCAGTTATCATATACTGCTGAATCTAGAGTTTCTCAGCTGATATCAAATCTTAGAACACCCTTGAAACTCTCTAACATTGACTAATCTATTTTCTCTTGTGCCATCTATCAGTTTGCAACTTCTTTTTTAAGACCTTTTTTTTCTTTTTTCTGTGTAGCAGAGTTTACTTATTCTTACCCTATTTTTAGTGTCTTATCAAGTTTCTAATCCAAAGCAATAATTTACCTGACAATTCATGACAACTTATTTTCTATTAATCTGTCAGAGACTTTAATCTTTTAATATTCCAAGGAATTATTCCAACACATTCTAGTGTATCTGTTATTCAATCAACAAACTGAGGAAATCCTAAAGAAGCAGGATGGGAAAATGTACTACTACAGAGACCATACTGGTATAATTAAGTGGGTTTTTTAAAATTCTTTTCACATTGATGGAGGTTGTAGATCTTCTGAAACATTTTCTCAACAAGTTTTCTCATTTTGAAATGAACTCAGGATAATTTCTAGCATTTTGTAAAAACTAGATACACCAGCTGCTACCTTCTTCCTTTCACCACTGTTTATTTGGATGCAAACTACACACTTTTGTTAACAGCTTGCTCATGTTAGTACGTTCCTTCAAGATTCATAGATCAATATAGTCTACGCTTGATGATTTTTTACATTTCTTTGACATGCTCTGGCACCTCCATTTTTGGCTCAGTTTCTAATGGCAATGGAATAATGCATGCAAATAACCTTGATTTTTCACAATCTCATGATTCTCAGCTATGTTTTCTGTTTCCTAGCATTCTGACAGACTTGATGATTTTTTTACAGTCTTCATATTTGTGATTGATTCAGTACATGAAGTGTTTTCCATTGGCTTCTAGTACTCTGCCTAGTTGCTCTATACTTTCTCCTTTGGCTTGTACAATTTTTTATTGATGTCATTAAATTGAACTTCCATTTGCTGGTGGAAAGAAACTTATTTCAGACACTAGTACC
Source organism: Gallinago undulata (assembly GCA_026546715.1). Taxonomy (NCBI): domain Eukaryota; kingdom Metazoa; phylum Chordata; class Aves; order Charadriiformes; family Scolopacidae; genus Gallinago; species Gallinago undulata. The sequence goes on along the minus strand of JAOTQQ010000063.1, from coordinate 17,386,666 downwards.
AAGACCTTTGAACTCACAGAAAAATACACTTTCTGATATATGACAACTGCTTTTTTTCCCAAAAAAAGAAGATCTAAATACCATATGCACATTTTACAGGCGTATCTAATAATGGAAATATACACACAGAATACTTCATAAAGTACATTAAGGTATAAGTCCTTGTTCTAGTTCATAGCTTGAACTTTCCACATTAAATGGCTCACAAAGACTCACAAAAGGAAAGCTGAAGGTAGTAGAAAGGCTTTTCACATTCTTTTCTGCTGTACGCGTTCGATTCATTGTCTACACTTCCCCAGGCTTGCTGAAAAGACTCATAAGTGTGTTTTTACACAACTGAACTACTGCTGCAGCTTACTGAAAAATAGAGGAAAAGGTGAATGAGCAGCTAATAGTCACAGCGCAGTAGAGGAACAAAGCAGGCAGCCTTAATGGCTTCTAAATTTACTCGCTTATAATTTCAACCCTTAATTATGGTATTTCTACCTATTTCTATCCAGAGGAGCTGTCAATTGAGATCCTGTTGTTTACAGTATTATAAATATTTCAGAAAACTGTAATACCATGCAAGTTCCTTAAAGTCTTAGCCATATTTTAAGGATGCTGGCCACACAAAATAATTCAAGTTTGTTCATAGAATGATAGACTAGTTTGGGTTGGAAGGGACCTTTAAAGGCCATCTAGTCCAACCCTCCTGCAATGAGCATGGTCATCTTCAACTATATCAGGTTACTCAGAGCCCCGTCCAATCTGGCCTTGAATGTTTCCAGGGATGGGGCATCTACCACCTCTCTGGGCAACCTATGCTAGTGCCTTACCACCCTCATTGTAAAAAATTTCTTCCTTATATCTAGTCTAAATATCACCTCTTTTAGTTTAAAGCCATTGCCCCTTGTCCTATTGCTACACTTCCTGATGAAGAATCCCTCTACAGCTTTCCTGTAGGAGCCCTTTGAATACAGAAAAGTTGCTATAAAGTCTCCCTGAAGCCTTTCATCTTTGTGATCCTCCTCTGGACGCCTTGTTGTCTACAGCAGTTATGTTATGATTCACCCAAGACTTTAAAAGTGGGTATCAATACACCATTATTAAACATATAATATACAGATATGTATATATTAGTCATACAATAATTCCACTAAAAAAGTTCTGCTTCTGAGGACATATAACATTTTGAAACAGTATTTTTATCTACTGGTCATACCATCACTAGATATTATCAGCTCCTTTCCAAAACCACCACAGATAGTCTAAACCAGATCATATAAACCCCACAAAATATTCCATATGTAATAATATCTTTTCCATATAATGGCCCACACAAAAGCAATGATTATCAGATCCAGCTATTACAGAACCAAATATTCTGCTACTAGAATTCTGTGAAAGTTTACTTCAATTGAAAATACTACAGAACCAGAGACAGCGATATACAAAAGCCTGCATTCCCCATCATTTTCTCTGACAAGATAAAAAAACCACATCTGAAGTCACGTTTTTTTTTGGTTCTAAATATGAAAAAAAAAAAAATAGTTTGTCTCCCAATAGTGACTTTTCTTTTCCTTGACCTTATTTTTCCAGAGAAGAGACAGGACCATCCCATCTTTTATCATACAAGATTTCCAAGAGCTACACTTTGGAAATTGTGTTTGTGCATCGTGGCAGGTCTGGCATGTGAAGAAATCAGCTATATGCTGGATTTTTTCCCCCATTCCTGTCCAAAAATACACAGCACAATTTCCATCCCATCATTTCAGCTAAGAAGAAAATCTGACAATTTATTACAGTCCTCCTGTGCCAGATAATAGTCCAATTGATGGTATGTGACAGAGCAGCTTAACTTCAAGAGCCAGCGCTTCTTCATATAACTGCTGTCACTTTTGCTTTTCTCAACTTCACCTCAGTAACTGATTTTTTTTGCTGCTGTTTTAATTTTGATATGTCTTGTTTCCTCAGGAGGTTGCCAAGAAAGTGAATAAAAAATAGGTTGATACAAAATACTCTGTATAAGGTGCATCATTTTCCATCTAACGGATCCACAGAGAAGAATAGTGTCTGGTGTACACAAACGCTAAAATGTTCACTTGGAAACCTGCCGATCTGTTTACACATCTACACTGAGAAACCCTGTTAATTAATTTAGATCGAGGTCTAAGTTGCTAGGGTCAGCCTGCTACTGTACCTAAATTTGCCCATGCAAAACTGGTTTGGCTGAGTTACTCTGCAGTCACAATTAAGCATTTACAGTAAAGACATATACTAATGTAATTAAGGTGGAAATGAGAAACAGAAGACTAAAGCTTTGAAAGTTTTTCTGCCAGTTTAGTACAAGGTAAGCACTCTATTTCTGCACATTCTTCCCTCTCTCATAAATTTTGCAAATTGTCAAATGTATTTATCATTTATAAGTACACACATAGATCAATGTCAAGAATTCTCCTTCAGAGAAGCACTGTAACCTCATTATATAAGGGCATTTGCACTGGGTCATGCCAAAAGACCATTTGTCCCAGCATCGCGACTCTGGCACTGACCAAGCAGATGGCTACGCTGTCCCAGCCTGTCGGAACCTGCAGCTCAGGAACTGTCTGAACCAGTGGAGAAGTGGTGTTTATAAGAATTGGAAAAGCACTGCAAATGAGTGTTCATGTTCATTTACTATTCTTATGGGACTCTATATATACACCCACACACAGTGTTTTAAATACATAATCACCAATACCTACAGGTTTTCTCTCCAGTGAAAATTCTCCTTTAGGGATGCCTGTCTTGACTGTAAAAGAACTCAGTGAGAACAACGCAACTGATGTAATTATACTTTATAAGTAATGTAGTATTTTTAATTTATCCATTTGTAAAATAAATAATTGTAATAATAACAATTAATTGTAGAACACAAAGCAGCTCAATCTTTGTCATATAAAGACCATACTTAACTGGAGACTCTACAAAGGATGAAATTAAATCTCAGCTATTAGTTAATGCATATACTTAGGCTTTTAACATGCTTAAGGTATTTACCTTCAAAAGGGTGCATGGTGTGATGTGTAGTGATACTCAACTTGTACATCAGATAATAGAGTATCTTAGACATGAATAGAACAAAAGTTAATCAACTTATTTCAAGTTTATACAGGGATTCCTTGCCAGAAACTGAAATTAAGATTTTTAAGTATTAGCTATTTGTTTCAGAAGTTTTACAGAAAATTTTTTACAGCTGCTTTTTTTTTTTTAAATAAACAAAAGTTAGAAAACAAGAGTTAGAATCCTTCACTGACACTTGCTTCTTCCTATTAAGTATCAGAACCACCTGTATGTTTGAATCAAGTTACTGAAATATGCTGAAATCTATGATTACATTAAAGCCTTTAATGGCTAACTGCTTTTGAAGAGATCTGTAAACCATGCCACATTACCTGTATATTTGAAAGAAGTAAAAAGGGCATTTTTTTCCAAGACTTACAACTTCTTTCTACTTTTTCTGAACAACAGAAAGGATTTTTCTTTTAGATGTATTTTCTTATAATGCTCCCTGGCTGCAAGTCTTCTCAAACATAGATCCTTTTAAACAATCAAACTCTGAAACTCTGATTTGCGAGCGGTAACACAAAATAAAATGACAATCTGATTGTACTTTGGAGATAATGCTTTCATCTTGTCTCTCACTCCTATCTCTGCCACTCACAAACAATATTTTGGGATATTTGCTAGGCTAAACAAAGCTAGTCAATACTTAGTACCTATTCAGATATCAGAAAATAAAAGGCGAACGTTGTGCATTTTATGTATGTATTATAAGCATTTTCAATCAAAGGGTGTATTTTTTAATTACGTATTTATACACCATTTAATAACACAGGAATAAAGCTTCACTGCTAAATATAAGTGTGGACCATCTAGAAGCAGAGTGTTTATTAAATTACTATATAATTTAATACAGTATAGAGAATAACAACAAAATTCAAATGCATTGGTATTTTTATTGAATATGAGTCCCTAATTGTTTGGAAAATAGTGTAAAATTAAAACCTTCTCAGCCTCAGCTCCTCCACTAGTCACAATTATTTTACTGGCTTTGCCTGAGAGTTCAATGCAGAATCTACTGAAAGTCAGTGGAAGGGCTTTTGTTGAATTAAACAAAGGGAAAAGCATTAAGCTTACTGGATCAATTAAGTCACATTGCAATTTGTGTATGGTTGAACAAGAGAAGAGTAGCTAATTCTGTCAATGTGGATCCTGCCCTGAGGTTCCCACTCAGACCACTCACAGGCTAGCTCATTTCCAAAATCTCTTTTGGACTGGAAACAACAGATCTCTCACTAGATGAAACCCGGGACTACTCTATGAGCTAATATGGCAGAGGCTGCATCCTCCCAGCTCAGTCTTCCAAATCCAAAATCATCTTTCCAAATCATCTTTCACAACCATCCTCAAAAACTTTTTACATGCTACACACACCCTGCTATAAACATATATATACAGTTCTATGCGAATCATGCTGAACATATTAATAAAAAAATAAATTCCTAAATGATCCACATGAAAATTGACTGTTTCAGAAGTACAACATTGAGCCTGGTGCATAACCTTGTGATAGTGTGCTTCATAGTATCCCAGCCTTACCAGGACTACATGTATTGCTGTGAAAATCTCCTTGGCCATTTTCAGGAATGTAATGGCTTTATGCTTCTTGACTTAGAGCTCTGAAAAACACTTGTCAAAATAAAAAAGCCTTCAATAGGTTCTATAACAAAAGCTGAAGAGGTCCTACAGAATACAAAGCATAAAGTGTTAGGCATGTGCTCTGTCTACTGGCTTAGAGACTTTGACGGGGCAAATGGCCCAAGCAAGGGACAGCTGTGAGAGTCTTCTGGACTACATACACAAGACTGCCCTACAAAACAGGCGTCAGACAGATATGCGTATACCCAAAGGAGGCAGATCATCACTCCTAAAATTGAATTAGAACAAAGAAACAACTTCAGAATAAAAAAAAAAACAATGTAAGCATAGCCACTGATGCATACATAAGAATAGAGTTCAGTGGAATTTCTTATATGCAACCATGCAAAGAAAGAATCTACTTTTTCTACTCAATTTTTAAAATGTAAATATACTGACTCCATCATTCCCCCCTCCCCAATAAAGATCTTCACCTGTCATCAATAACTGGAAAAGATACTTTACACAGAGTCATTGATGCTTATACACTCAGAGGTTTTTTAGCATTCATGGGATTTTTAAAAACAAGGGTTTCTGGATCAGCATCTGCTGTGATAGATGATATGTCCAAATATTTGTAGATCTCCTTCCAGCCTACTGTTTTCAAGGTAAGCTGTTCTTCTATGCAGTGTCACTGATCCACAACAGCTATGATCCAAAATTGACACTTCCCAAAAATACAAAGTATTTTTATTGAATTCCTATAAGCATATACTCTTCTATGAGCTGATATTTTGGGTTACACTTTCTAAGTGAGCTTTAGGTAAACTAAATTTGTACAGCAGGAGCTGCTTAAGCTTTAACTTAAGCCAGGATGGTCACAGTTAGGAACGATTAACTACCAAACTGTATCACAGGACTCTCTGGAGACTTTGAATACCGTATGTGCTGTGAAGGTGTCCTAAAAGAAGGCACTATGTAGTGTTCTGAGTAATTTAACAAAAAAACCCACCCAAACAAACAAACAAAAAAACCCCATCCAAACAAAAAAAATGTTTGATTATTCTTTTAAGAAGAAGAGATGTAGGGCAGAAGGAGAGTGAGAGGGAGTGTGTGTGTACAAACATGCACCACTAGAGAGTATTTCCTCCAGTTAATTGAAATAAAAATCATGTCACTCGTAGACAAGAACACATGATCCTATTGTTTCATTACTTACATAACCATTATCTTGCAATTCTTCAAGTCTGGACTAATTAAACATAGTATTTTCACCAAAATTAATAGCCCAGTTTATGACATTATCTACTTGTCAAAGGCATACTGTCCTTCATTAACAATAATCACACTTTTGAATAGATGTAAAATGCTAGCATTTTGGAAATAACTTCAGACATTGGCTTATTCCTCTCTCAAAACTTTCTCAATCTATACAAGGGCATTTTTTGGCTGTCGCTATTAAAGATATGAAACAAAGAAAAGCTGAAATCTTAAATAGATTATAAGATAATCTTTCATAGATTTTCTGCTACCATTTAATTACAGTAGCACAGGTAACTCAAACAGAGTTAATGGTTCCTTAGTGTTTTCATTAGGCAGGTAATAATTTGTCAGTAAATGATTACTCCTGCCTAAAGTTTAACTGAAAATCTCAACCTGTCAAAGCACTTTGTCAGATCATGGAGCAACCCTCCATCTCCCAAAGCAATTAGATGATCAAAAATCTTCAAGACAACAAGTTTTACTCTGGAACTCCTTGACTGTAGTGTCAAGAGGAGTGGCCACCACAGATCAAAGCAGTTATCCATCTAATCCCAAATCTTGTCTTGAATAGTGACATTTTACAGGAAAAAACTCCAAACCTCTTCATTTAGGAGACAAATCTACCCTGTGAAAAGTGTCCTTTTTACCACATGTGCCACTAGACCATTTATGCAAGGAAGCATGAAGATTTGTAATCCTTTCAATACTCTGACATATTTTTAAATACTAATCATTTCAAGTAGAGTGTTATTTTATTCTTATTAATGTTCAGTTCAGGATACCATATGGCAATGAGTGATGCAGATTAATCATTTGTCCCAAGAGAAAAACGATCTTACTGTGGTGGTTTTGAACAGGCCAGCTTTCCAATTCTGTGCCCTTCCTTCTTAGAACATGAAAAGTTTAGAAAATACGAATCTATCATCTCTACATCTTCCATGATCTCATATCACAGCTTTACTACATCTCCTCTCCAAAATTAATTCTTTCCCTTCTATTAGGAGTTCAATTAACAAAAATGAAGACTTGAGAAGATTTCTGGAAAATAAACTGGGGACTGTTTTCTTTGGATGTGTACTAGGCTAAATGTTAGGTGAGAATCAGTACTTTGTAATTTTAAGTGATGGCAGAGAGGTGATGAGAAAGACCACAACACGCAGTAGACAGGAGAATAGACCACCAAATCGCTGGAGAGACGTCCTACATCTGGAGGCCCCTTCTAGTTATTTGTACACTCTGCATGATCTTACCATTTGTTTCTACCAGCTCTTCCCTATAACAAATTTTGACCTCAAAATTGCTTTATGAGCTTCAGAAGGATTCTGAAGTACACAAATCAATATTATTGGGGAACATATAAGTACAAACATCAGCATAAACAAACCAGTCTTGTAGTGAGTTAGAGCTGTACTATGAAAATAAATGAACCTTAGAAAAGATGGAGAGAAGTACAGGCAACCAATTTTTTAAAAATTATTTTTAATGAGGGGAAATTATAGTGACTTAAAGGAAAACTACAGGTTTCTAGTCACATCCTTGCTTCTTATTGGCCTGTTTTCTTGTGCAAGCCCTTTGGCATCACAACCAATGTTATGTTTTTGTACAGTGCCTGATATGTCTTGGAGGCTATTATTAATAATATATAATCCAGCTAGACTTGCAAATTATTTTTTAACATTTATTATAACTTCTCAGGCAGGTTTGTCAGACTAAAATATTCCCTAAAATGATGCCTCAATACCAGAATATATTGCAGGCCAGTGTATGCCATAATTTACACTAATATTTTAAGTTAGGCTTCCTAAAATAGAAAAGGTGTTTAATTAAAATACCAAATCTCACTTCATTCATAATAACTCGTAAACACTCGTTAGGAAGTTTATACCTAAACTAATGTTAGGTGTCGGACTTCTTCTTGGATACTATATGGCTCATTAAATACCTGTTTTTCTTCTGACAGGTGATTTGGGCCATGTCATAATTAAGGACAGTGTTTACAGCTGTATAAGAGACAAATGTCAGTGATGCCCAGGCACTCTACAAGACCTGAATTAAGGTGTTCTGTGAACACAGCAGATACTAGTCTTTAGTAAATGTGACAACGATTTTACTGCAGTGACAGTGATATTACTGCAGTCCAGTTATACACTGACCTTGCCAGATACTAGCCATTTAGCCAACTAGATATTGGCCATTTCAGATTCTGAGTATTTTTGTGGGAAAATGATCATTCTTTAGCATATACATACACTCCCAAAACAGTAGCTTGGACCTGCACAAATTTTCACTACTAAATAGGAGTCCTAAAGATGATAAAGAACTCAATTATTTGCAATTGTAGTTGTCAAACATACCTAATAAAGTGATTCTCATATATGATGCTTTCTGTATGAACATGAGAGCATGTATATGTACATGGATTAACCTAGGAGAGGCTACCCAATAGAGAAATATGGAGATAGAGACAACCCTAAAATACAATAGAAAGGGCCAAATGTCAACCTCATTGGAAAAAAAAAAAAGATATAAATTGTAATATGAATACACCTGTTAAGTGCAGAGGAATTAACAGGAAAAATACCCAAGGGACATAAATAGTACTAACTCAAGTCAGTTAGAAAGATTCATGCCTAATGTCATAAAGGATTAAAGGACTGAAATGCCATATGTAGGTCTGGAAAACCATCTGAAGAAACACCACTCTCAAAGCGCAAATTTGTCACATAACAACAATGTAAGGTTGGTCATGTTTGTGCACATTGTCCCAGCACGCCGAGCTGTTTGCTAAGGAGCACTGTTCTGTTCACAGTGCTCAGTGTTCTGTCAACTAGTTATGAACAACCTATACTGTTATGTTGGGGGGGAAGTATGGAAAAGACAGATAATCAATAAAGCTCCAACGTGAACAAAGGCATTTGGTTCTCCCATGTCCTCATGGACTTGGGAGCAACAGCCAGGCTCTCTCATGTAGGAGTTAACCACACAGATCTTATGCCATACAAGCATACTGGTACGAAAGCCAAATGGAGACTGTCACAGTGGAGACTGTTCCCATCAGAGTTTTCTCACCCAAAAGGAGAAATCCCTAGATTTAGGGAAGAGCTATTAGCTCCTTCACTTCTCCTCAGTGCTCTGCAGCCTGGTGACCCAGATTGCAAGAAGGTTCTGTTTAGTACTTTGTTATCTCTTGTTAGTAATTGTTCACTAAGTAAGTGATCACTGTTACCCCTCACCCCAAAGAAAGAAACAGCCTGAGAAATCTATATAAATGCTTAGGGGTGAATATTTACAGGTCAGTCCTCAGAACTACTTGACAAGGAATTTTTGCTATAGGTAAGAACAAACATGCCTTGTATACAACTGTTTCCAGGCAGTATTTCCAGCCATACTGATTCGGACAGAGCAAATCCTACTGTGTAGCACGTAAGTATTTTATCTACCGTCTTTCTCTTTAGACTATTACACGTTTATGTATTCTGGAAATTATCTGAGTAAAGAAAATATACATTATTACAGTTTTGCTCTGCAAAAGTCACTGCAGAAAGCAATTTTGACTACATATCATGTCATTTTTTTCTTTACAGAAGAAAGTGATAGGTGCACTGCTTATACAAGTATGACAACCACATCAAATAAACTTCATTTTTCATGGAGTAAACTGACAGTGACATTTAATATGGGGAACAGGGGACAGATTTTCAAATCCATGGAAATCTTTGACAGCTTAGATACAAAACCAGGCTAGGATACCATGCACATGTCAGGGCAGAATAAAATCTAACTTTTTCATAGACAATAGACAGGATTTTACAACTTACGTATTTATAGGCTCATTCAATTACTCTACAGCAAACGGTATAATCACTATATTTTTTCACATCAATCAATAATTCACATTCATCATAACTAGCTACTCTGCTTTAAAAGAGGCATTGAATATCCTCGAAGTCCAGGTGCAAGATTTCTTATGGTTTGCCTTTAGAACATGCAAGCAATATGTTCAATGAATTAAAGACAAACATTTTGGTTTGAATAATATTTTATTTTTAATTCTGTGGGACAAAGAGGAGAGAGCCTTATAAAATCCCTAAAGGGAATTACTTCCAGATATCAGTTGCTTTGCCTCAATCACTGGAAAGTAATTGGAGAAATACAGATATTCATACACTGAATTAAGAGAAACTTTAGATTTCCATTGTGCTGTATGGGAGCCAGATTACTCTGGAATCCTAAATACAAATTAATGCAAATAGTACTGTTTCCCTAAGGCACAACATTATTTTTGTGGTATAAAACAAAATCAGCTTTTCGTGGAAACAATAAGAGAAACCTATAAATTTCAAAACTTCCAACAGGTTATTCTTTATTCATTAAGAATTTTAACTAAAAATTTCTAGCTCTCCTGTTTCCAAAGATAGACTCTCAACTGCATGAGCATTCATGGCTGTCTTGTTTGTTCACAACCAAACTGAAACAGTAAGGGCGTGAATAGCCCCCGTTTATCTGGATAGAATGTTAACATCCAAATGTAATTTTAACAGATTAAATGTTAAAAGTTTGTTCAAAACAAAAATTAGCTTCAACTATATTATATAATACTGCTAATTCAGGAAGCATCACTGAAAACATATTAAAGTCTGGCTAAGTACAGTTTTCAAAATGCCCGTGGAAGGCATGTATGGAGGAAGTATAGATTTCAGTTTTGTGACACACAGCTTGTCCCTGAAAAGCTGACACAGGATGTAATTACACAACACATTTTCTTCAGAAGTGGCTTAACGCACACTGCCCAGCCCCTCATTCTTGTCACTCATTTTGCTGGCCCTCCATACCGCACCAGTACAGCGATTTGCAGGCCTTTGTTGTAAGTAAAATTAGAAACAACAGTTGAAAAAACCTCAGTGTTTCTGGCTGGTTTTTTTGTGCATGTGTGTGTAGGGCTCATCTAGACCATTTCCAGGGTTCACAAAGAGATGTATTACATATGGGGTTTGGGAGACAGAAGGACAGAGCTGGCAGCAAACCAGATGTAGGAGTAGGGCAGACAGAAGCAGGGGAACAGGACAGGACCCTCTCAAACCCGATCTTCTGCTAAAAAAACCCCATGTTGTCTAACTATTCTGAAATGAGTATCTGAAGTATCTGAGCAATGATTATAAGAAATAACAATGACTGTTGCTAAGAAAACAGCATAAACAAAATAAAGAAATGTGCTGAAAACTAAGGAGGGCTTTAGTGAAAAACCCACACATTTTTGTGTTTAACGTAACATATGTAATAACCCGTTACCTTACAGTATCTTATTCAAAACAGATAATTATGTTCATTTTTGTAGCAATAATGTTAAGAAATATGGTAGATCTCCATACTGAAAACAAAACCCAGTGACCTAGATAACATTCTGTATTTCGTTCCAAAATTTTATTAGATTTGGTTACAGAGTTCAAAGTAGGAAAAGTATATACTGTTATTATTTTTGCTCTGAGTATTTTTGCGCAAGCATTAGGTTTCACTGAAAGCTTGGTGGAATAAAACAACCTGGTAGTCACTAATTTTCAGAAGGGCAGGATACTGCCAAGGAGCTGACCATAAGGTCCTTACCTCTGAAAAGTAGTGATTTTTGACTCCTATAACCTGCTGAGCCAGTTCAACCAGAAAATACAAAATTCTTTAAGATTAAATACATATACAGTACTTGAACTTATTCCGGAAATGACCGTCATAGTTCTAAAACTACAGATAATGAAGTGGATATGATTTTTGTGCTCCGTGTAGGAAATTCCACTGCAGATAATCAGACTGCTCTCATGAATCAGGTAATCAAAATGTTCCCATACCACATTCCTAAGCACACTGCCATATTGTAGTTTATTCTATTTACATGTTCATGTCAAAGGTTTGGTTTTTTTCCCAAGGAAAGAAATTCAGATATAGTTTGAATTATCCAGGGAAACAAGTCAGAAAGGCAGCACTACAGAAAGGGTAGTAGCGCATAAAACCATAGGTATTATCATTCCACAAAAAAAAGAAAGCACTTGAATTACATGCTGTCTAAAATAGGCTTGGAACATACAGAAATAACTATCTTTTATTGTTCAACTGTTCTGTGATGAGTTTCTCTTTCACATGAAGAGAAGCAACCTTTAAGATATTACTTGCCTTGTAAAGATATAGAGGTATATGATAAATGGGATGACATAGACAATAAGTTTACCCACGACTTTGGATGTCAGAATGGTAACTGATTTTATAGATAAAGGAAATGTGGTAGAACTAACCTATCTGAACCTTAATATTAAGTATTTGACATATATAGGAAAAAACTAGTTAATCTGCAGAAAGTGGTAGCAAAAGAATTGTAAAGATAGGTAAGACACTGCTTAAAGGGTACGTGGCAAAGTAAAGACATTACTTTGTTCCTAAGAAAAGGAACAAGTAGGCTGAAGGCTTTTTATCTAATGTTAATGGCTTCCATAAAAACACAGGAGGTGCTGGTAAGGTTTTCAGGTGGCAGAAAGTTGGAAGCATTCAGTTTGAAGGGCACTAGAATACCAAGCATGATTCTCAAGGTGACCTTGAGAATGATGGTAGAATGAAATTTAACACTATTAAAATTTAAGTGTACTAATAACAGGCAATGGTAGCCCAGGGGGTAGTTCATGGGAAAAGTTACAAGCTGAAAATTTCTTTTGCATATTAATTAACAGCAAGACTACGTCCCAAAATTCTTCCACCCTATCAACTCCCATTTACTCCCACTTTTACTTCCCCATACTTCTTTTTAATGCCTCAGTTTTCCCACCTCTGTTTTGAAGTATCCTATTCTTCCCTGCATTCCATATATATAAAGAATTACACCTGTTTCTGACAGGGACAGAATGGGTCTCTACAGAACTGCCCCAGATGCTCCTCTCTCTAAGCGCTCCTGGTTAACATCATCATGAGAAAGATAAAGGTACTTTGCTTTTCTATACAAACATTTTTGGTATTTTTCTATAGATACTGACATTATCTATACACATACCTATACTGTCTATAGACATTCATCCTCCAGTTCAATGCATGAGGGTCTTATCCTGCAGGTTTTATAAAATTCTTATAAAGAATAATGAAAAAAAAAAGAAGTTAAATTGTCATGGGTGAAGAGAAGAACTACTGAGGCTGGCTGGTGAATAGTGAACTTTACAGAAAAATAGACTAAACTTTGCTTGTTTGCCTAGTAGAATGAATTCCAAAATACAATTTTTTTTTTTTTATGGATCAGAAGAATAAAAATTATCAAATTAAAATAATAATGTTGGTACAAAACAAATGCCATGAATAAACTTAAGAACAATTAAAGGAATTTGATAGCTCCAAGCAGTCATAAGAATAATTTTTAAGACAGAGCCTGACATAAAAGACATCATGTGATATGGTTGCTAGAAACAGAGGCTGAATTTGTTTATGTACAAGTGTTCTGTGATCATAACTCTGAATTTGGCAAATTGCTTGTACCTATAATACATGATGTACTTTAATCACAGGGATCTTTCTTGGTGTATATATAGGAATATTCACATAAGACACTGACATTAAAATGTGTATATATTCAGACAGAGTTTAGCCAGAAAGAAACACATTAGATCCTTGCATGAATAACTTTCATACAAATTATTTTTCAGTTGCTATTGTTTTCTGAAAAAGAAAGCATATCCATTCCAATTATATATTATACACACACATATGTATCTGTGTGCGCACAAAATCGTATTTGAAAAGTGTATATATTTGGAAGATAATCATAGACATTTTTTGGTCTTATGCTGGATCCACTTTTGCAGTCAACAAAAGTATTTGTTATTATAACTATGAACACGATTGGTAAAACTTCAGTGAACTACTAGTTCGCCTGTTAATTGCACTGAGGTCTGTAAGCACTGAATTCTGTACTGTTTCTTACTGTTTGAAAATTCACTCTACCAAGTACACCTTAGCCCCAACATTTATTTTAACAGACACATTTTTATTTTTAAAAATCAAGCCCCATTATTTAGATTAAAAAGTGAAACACGTTATTTCGATATTTTTTCTATAATATACACTAGAAAGGGATGCAGGGGGACACCTTATGTTTTTGGTCAGTGGTTATTTTTAGAGGTCTTTTTTTCCTTATTTTACACCCATGGTATCTCTGTTTCTTAATAGTAGTAATACAGTTTTTTTCCTTTTTTTGGCTCCAAAGGACAGCTACTGCATATTTCAGAACACCCCCAGCCTCTGAGGCACTTTTCACTTCTATAACCAGAAAATAGTTCTGTATGTACAAAAACTGCATTACGGTAGTAGAAGTTTTAACTCATATTTACAGAAACAGGACTGGTGTAACATAAGTCTCTGTAAAACTCTTCATGATTCACATCTGCTTAAACCCCACTGTGAAACATAGCAAAAAACATAGCAAAAAACATGGGGTTTATTCTCCGAGGAAAAGTTACGCAAGTCAACAGCTACTCTAAGTCACAAAAATAATTTCTGGAAACATTAACTATCTTTTAGCAGTGGTCCCCAAACCTTTTTGGGTATGTATCCTTAAATCACCACACACACAACGAGCCTGTAACATCTCACACATCAGAACCTTCTGACTTGCTGCTTTGAAAACATCCCAAACATAACAAACTGCATTAGTTTTGTTAAAGCACCAGCTAAAATGCTTCCAAGTAATAAAAAAGTGACCCACCACACATATAAGCACACCCAAACCCCATGTTCTTACTCACAGGCTAAGTTTTGCAGGTTTGATCCACACAGGATGGCAGCTCGCTGCCCTGTGTCCAGGTGTGTGCAATGCAGGACACTGCCTCACAGGTGCAAACACTCACAAATTCACACCTGCTCAAAAGATAACGACATAAGTCCATCAGATTTTACCAGCACAAATAAGAGGGGCTGGGAGTATAACTGAGGAAGACTCTTCCTGCCTAAGCACCTCTCTTCCTGGGGGAAGCAGTGAGGCCCTGCTGTGGTGTCTGATCTGGGATCTTTTGTTTGTGCTCCTTCAGTCACCTCCCCGTTCTCCAAGAACCAACCTGTTTGGGAAGAGCCCTCGGGCGTGAGGTAAAGGCGTAGGGGCCCGCTGGGAGCCCTCAGTGAGGAGCGGGAAGGTGAGCATGGGCCCAGCCCAGGGGCCGCCGCCATTTTGCACACAGCTAGGCCTGCCTCAGCTCCTGACCCTCGCTCGGGCACACCTCTGTGGGACTGTTTTTGTTTAAGTTTCAAAAAGAGGGGAAAAAAAAAAGGCAGCCTCTGATATTTGAAACAACTAATACATATGGCTCTGGATTTTAAGAATGTTATTTGTTAGGAAGCTAAATGTGTATGGCCTTATGAAGGAAATGTTTAAAGTGAAGATTAATTCTTAAAAAGATGGCTTCATGCTATTCATACATAGTTCAAGCATTCCCTTATTACAGGCAAATAATAAACGTTTATTTCTCTGGATGGCTTGTCAGTATATGTCAGTTCATGAATTTATGATAAAATATCAACACAGAGCCTCAGTATATCAGGCCCCTTGTGTTTTAACCCATTTAGTCCTTTCGGTTCTATCTCAGTAACTTTGTACATGAAAAAATGCATAATATTATTTCCACTTTATAAGACTATACTTAAGGGAACCTGGTGTATTGAAACAGTTATGCATGCCCTGCAGGTTTCTCTGTTTTTTTCCCCCTCCTATTTCCAGATCCTCATTTATTTTTGTTTTTAACAGAATTTAAAATTAAGGGTTTTTTTTAGAGCAGATAAAACAGCCAAGTGCTCACTGATGCTTTTAGGAAAATCCCTCTTTTGAATGTAAAAGCTGTTGCAGTTCACACTATCCATAGCAGATCACACAGGAAAGTCTAACAAGCTTCTGTTGAAGCAGTGAGCTTTTTTATTATTATTATTCCAGTCAGTCAACTGACAACAGTTCCAACCCAGTTAGAAATCCTTTAAACTGCACTTCAGAAATCGTCATCACAATTGCTACTAATTGGCACTTTCGCTGGCAGCTTCAAGAGAAGAAAGAAGCTGGTGACTGAAGGGGCCATGGAGAAGGAGCTCCCCATCCCTCCTGTCAGCCATCCTCTCCCCACAGCAGGGCTGAGCGGGCCCTGCAGCACCACCGGGGCTTGGAAACACAACCCAACTGCCCCCAGCCCATCCGTCTGGGCTCTACCTGTTCATAACTGGGAAGCGTCACCACTGGGACTGGCAATCCAGTGTTTCAGTGGTCCTGTGAATCGTTTAGGAAAGGTTGTTAAAATATTTTTTAAATGGTTACTGTTTTTTTCTAATGTGGTTGGACTCGATGATCTCAGAGGTCCCTTCCAACCACTAAGATTCTGTGTGTGTGTATGTGTGTGTGTAAGCATGCCATTTTGCAGGCTGTCTTTTGTTAGATTTCTAGCTTACTATTTAAAAGGAAACAAATTGTCTGAGGCTGGATGAAAGAAAGCTATGAGCCATGCTGTGCCCTGTGAAATTAGAGCTGAGAGAAGATTAGAAAACAGAGTGAATGTATTTAAATTTTTTGAAACTTTTTTCTCATTTTTAATGAAATTGTTAAGTCAATGTGCTGTGCTTTGACTGGAATCCATATATAACCAATCTGCTAGCTGACTTTGCCCACTCTGGTAAAAACCTGTTTGATACGGATCGTGTGTAATAAGGCTCTTAAATGAAAACCCACAACTGTTTTTCATAAACAAGTATTTCCATGACTTGTTTTCACTTGGGTTTGATATCTAGTTATATATTAGGACTGTAAAAACAATGCCTAAGTTTTGTTAGGAGTTTTTTGTGAATGATTTAACTTGAGAAAGACCAGGCCTTAACTCATGTTAAGGCAAAGGCTTGTTCACCTGAGTGAAACCTGTAGAAATTATGTAAACTACCTAAGTGATTAACCTATTGGTTCTTTGATAAAATCACCTTCCTAAAGTGTGGCAATTAAAGGATTGTGACATTCCTTTCTTGAAAGATGCATTATTGCAAGTCAGTCAAATAAAGAGATTTAGGCTTGTGCTTTACTTGGAAGTCCCATTGCACAGCTAGATACACTATGTTTGCCCCGTAACTATGGAAATGCTGACATGGTTAGGCTTGCTAAATGTATAAATAGCATAAATTAAGTCAACCTGTTCACTAAGTTCAAGGAACACAGAAGAAATTATTACACTTCACATATTAATGGACAAAATACCATTTTTCCATTTTGGGCATATCTGGTTTTTGCTGAAAGCTTCTCAATGTCAGACATGCACTGGCAGAGAACACTTTTTTTGCAGTAAGCCCAGGACTTGGGTCTACTGCTTAGAATTCCTTACTATTTTCCCAAATGATGGTTTAGTAAGACTAAAGTCTATACACTGCAAAGTTCACCTTCTGCTGAATATGTGGAGAGTTTTAAATCAAACACACCATCAGTTCATTGCCTGTGTGCCATTTTAAAATATACCTCTAGTCTCTATAAAGCAGCTGGCTTTGTCAAGCTACTGAACCTAGGCTGTGTCACTGCTCAGAAGAGGAAATAACCTACGCTTGCAAGTCCCACTCAGAACCAAGACAATGGGTCTGCTGTGCAGAACAGAATGGCTTGCATGGTCCTTTGGATCCATCTTACTTGGATGAAATACCTAATTTACTTCCGCAATGAGGATAGTGACATGTTTCAGCAGCTCAAAAACTATATTGAAATAGCGCAACCTAAAACTTTGCTCTTTGTTAGACACCAGAGCTATTAAAAAAAAAATCAAAACAAACAAACCCATCCCAAAACAACAAAAAACCCAACCCCACCACAACCAAGCCATAACCTCTTGGCATTTCAGGTTAATCACATAATAATTAAACTCTTCTGGTTATTAAAGGTTAAAATATTCTTGTCGATATACAGTATGCATTGTATACCTATTATGAAATATAACAGTATTATGCCAGTTCAGTGTAAACCAACAAGCAATTATTTTTTAGATATTGGGAAAACAAACTTTAATTTTTTTTTTTTCTTAAAATGGAAACAGTTGCTAGGAGCATTAAATATTTTTTCTACTTACTGTTTTATTTATCGTTCTGTCAAGCTAGGAACATTTGAAGTACTTTTGCACTAAATATATTCAACTTATCAAAAATCATGTACAGAATGAGAAGTGCCAGAATAAAATTAGTAAGATTCTTTTTCAGTGCAAGTCATAACAAACAGAGCTTTATATTCGGTGGTGTGTAATTTTTGCTTTAAAGTCAAATTTTAACCTTTAAAAAAACCTGCAGAATGAAAAAGCAGAATCCTGTTTTTCTGAGGAGGAATTTAGAAACAGTATGCTGTTATGCATATAATTTTAATTAATGGAAATTACTGCACAACAGTCATTATGAGGCCCACATTTGATTGACACCTGATATTCACGTGGAAAATGACTAATTATGTGGTTTTTGGAAAAGAAAGGGACATAATTTTTTAGTTCAACATGTTAGTCAACTGCAGTAAGAATGTGGAGTACGAAAATTAACATGCACAAGCTTTTTATTTAATAAATCTCTACTATTTCAACTGCCAAATGAAAAGAGAAAATGACTCCAAAATATTAATAGAAATTTTCACCAAATTGAGTTCCTGTGGGAAGGTGACTTTAATCAGACTGCAATGGACTTTGTAGCATGACTTTTGGTATGCTAGTAAGACTTCCCTGAATAAAACGGTAAAACTAACAGATACTTAACACAGGAAGGTCATTAAAACATACTCTCTTGGAGTTATCAGTCAACTTGAGAGAGCTAAACTATACCTGATATCCAGTATACCTGATTTTCATAAATGCCGGCTGTTACAAAATATGATTCTTACTTGCTACCTATTATCTGGAGTAAAAAGTAGCTAGAAGTACAAATTTAGTTTTAGTAGCAGTTGCTGGTAGCTAGTGCTGGGGAGAGTTACAGATCCTCTTACGAATTTTTCTGGAAAGTTACTACAGAGACATGTCAGATGAGCTAGAAACAAATATTGCTTGACATGGTTAAAACTCTGGAGTAGAAAGTATGAGACTTTTATTATATTGAATGATTGAAATAAGCTGAAATTTGGATCACATCATATCACCATGACAGACTAACTTTTATGGGCATTAGCCCTTATGTCAGACAAACATGACAGTAGTAATAGTGTATATAGCAACCAAAGTTACCATGGAATAATACAACACTGAAATCTTTCATCCTATATGAATTGGTTAATTCTTCTACTTGGATTAAGCTGGCAGCAAAATGTTTGGGGACATTTGTTTTTTGTTTTCTCTGAGAACTGTTGCATCCTTAACTCTAACATTTCTTTTACAGTTAGAAGAATCTTGTAATTGCACCAGCACTGACTTCATTTCAGCTACAGTGAAACCACATATTACCCCTGAGGTGAGTAGTCCATGCCTTGAGTGATACGCTTCCATTTAAGACCTAAAACCAGGATTATATAGAAGTGGAAAACTAACTATAATAATATATCTTTCAGCTGGTAAGCCCCTTTTTTTTTGAAAAAAAAAGATGATCTTACAGACACTTAAAGATGCGTTTTAAGAAGGACAACACTGTACTTGATTTGTATACCTAATTTGCAGTGCAAAGATAAGAAATCAACTACTTGTTCTTGCCTCATATTTTCAATGAGCTTGTTATTTGCTCTTGCTCAGTGTTTGTGCAAGAAAAATTGCTCATCGGAAAGTAAAGTAGAAAAGAACAAAGAAAAACATTTTAAGCTTAATTTTAATTTGTGCATGCTGGGTAAACAGTATGCATTTTCTTGTAAAATTGTGTTGAAATTGGAGCCATTGAGCTAGGGAGTGTTCAATCTCAGTTTTGCTTGTTTAACCAGTTCTTGATTTCTATGCAAGTGAATCTAATGCAGTATAGCTTGGGGATGTTTCTTACTGTATTTCATTACAGCTGCTGAAAATTTAAAGCAATTAGCTTTTCATGTTTCTCTCTGTTTCTTTTTGTGTAGTGTTCCCCATCATGAGATTGCTGTTATTATCTTGTATGTTAAACCTCATCAAATTTGTATCCTTGTTGCTCAGGCAAAAATTAGCTAAGAACTATATGAGCTGAGCTTGAGTTATGTTATGTACATGTCTCCTGATTTTACAATATACTTCTGTTCAAAGATCAGCTCGTGGATTACTAGTATACCTTAGGGTTTAGGCAGATGCTCTCAGTTTTGGTTAGTTCATACGAACCCGGACGCCAAGCACTTCTTAACATAGGTGTCCTCCTTGCTGTTGAAGTTATTTGAAGAAGCTGCCACACCATATAGTAGGACATGGATTCTCACTGGTGAGTTATGGTTCTGAATGAAACTGTACGATACCCATTTTATTTTACACAAATGGGGTGATTTTTTAAATTTGTGTAAAATTATTCTAGAGCCTGATTATCTCTCTATGTTGAGGACACTTGATAGTCATCTAGATTTAAACTTACCCAAAAGGGCACACAACTCCCAGAAACTGAGATAGGCATTTAATTAGTTTAAAACAAACTCCCAATATCTCTAGCAAAGTTTCCTCAGCATATGTAAGGGTTTTTTTTTCCTGTTTTTCAAGCCGCAAACTTGAGTAGGGAAACCTATCTGAAAAGCTGAAAGTGGTAATAAATTGCTGTTTCAGTAGCCCCAGGAGTGCTGCCAGTGTGCTCCAATAATATTTCAACAATGCAGTGCTTATTTTAATGTTTTAAGCTTGAGATGATGCAAGACTCCCAATTCAGTCAGGCTTTGGGAGCCTGGATCTGTGTAGATTTTCTATTTATAATGAGAACGATAGACAAAAAAGGGCTTTCAAATGCAAAAGTCAAGTTTGGTTAGAATACACCTGGAGCTATTAACTTCTTCAATAGCTCAAAATCAGGATGAGACAATAAAACCAAAAGATTATAAACACATCACCCTCTTTGTCACTGTGTCTTTACGGGATATTGAAAGGACCTTTCTTTCAGCCTTGCTCTCAGTCTAGCAACTCCGACACTGTTAGAGTCTCTATTTGTTCTGCTCCAAGCCCCTAAGATGTTTCTGTCTGCTGCTTCTCAGGCCTCCACATCTGTCTACACGTCAGCTCCCTGCTGGTTGTCTCATTCTCTTCCTCCCTTTCTTACTTTATGCTAAAGCAACTGGACAGTTGGATTAGTTGCCCTCTTAAATTAAGAGGAGATATGGAAGAATTATGGCTCTCTACCCTTCCCACTGGGTAACCCAGTTTGCAGCCAGCAGGTCAAGATAAACTGCAACGTTTACCCACGCTTTTTAAAAAGAACAATGCAAACAAATACAACACTTTGGAAAATAAGGCACGCTTGTGCATAATGGGAAAATGATCGCAAAATCCCTGGCAGAAAAACTAACAGGTGTGAAGCTTGAACAGTCTATTTGTTCAAACTAGCACCCTCAGAAAAAGAGGAGAAAGTGGCAAAGAACCCCGGACAACTAAGAGTCTAAAATTTTGATGAAAAACACTGAACTATTTGAAAGCTTATTCTGAAAAGTTAAATGTGGCTTATAAATGGTAAAATTAACCTTCCTACACAATGGGACCTTTGTGATGCAGAGGCTGCCTTAACCCTAACCCCAAATTGCTGATGGAGCAGTTGTAGTAGGCACAGTTCTCCGAAGCTCTGGCATAAACAAGATAGTGCAGCTACATCTGCTCCTTTCCTTGTTTTGTTAGCAACTACAATGGCACCTATTCTTCACACTCTACTTTCCTGAAGATTCAAGTGTCTGCCCCTCCTGCCAAGTTGATGATAGTATCCAAGGCATTTTATTTTATCTTTCCTATTTTGTTTCACTCATTCTTTTAGTTTGGGGGTGAGATTTGGGTCCTTTGCTTAAAATTGTCATACGGTCAAAACAGAAAGCTTTTTTTTTTTTTTGTGGAATATATAGTTAGTACTTTACATCTAAACCTCTGTTCTGTATTTTGACAGTAAGCTTGAATCTGGTAATCTAACAGAAGGAAAAAGCAGTCTCAGCAGACATGCTCCAACCTTGTATTCTACCATATTAAGAATTAATATGTAGTCTTGCTGTACAACCCAGCTTTAATAAAGCTACCTAAATCCTCTTGGCTGCTGCTTTGGCAGGGCAGCATCAATCAGAGTGCTCAACTTTTGTATTTGCTAATTCAATAGGCAGCCTGACAAGGCTTTCAGATCTGCATTTATGGGATAATGAGGCTTTTTACATAGTTTCAATTTTTGCTATGTTGACAGAAAAAAAGGATTTTTGAGAATGATGGATTTAGAAAATATTTTCATAATAAATGCTTCCTGCATATTGAATGCATCTCATAGGGCTAACCATTTGAATGCTGCTGTATATTTCTACTAGGGTTAGATGATAAGTAAGTATAGCATATATGCAGATAATAGACAAACAAGACATGTTACTTAGTTGTTCTGACTTAATCAGAACTACTCATCTGAACAGGTGATATCATGTATCAGCAATATCACCTTTTGATGTACTAGCACTTCTCTAGCAATAGCAGTTTTTGATATGCTGTATGAACATCAGCTCAGCTTCATGTCTGTCTATTATCCTCAAGGTAAGCTCGATTCCAGCTTCTATAAACTATGTGTACTTCAACCATAATGCTCACAAAGATGGTGAGGTGGTTCCCCTGTGACTCTGTACTTTGACACTGGTAAATATTGTTCGATGTAATTTTTTGATGAAACATCATTTTAGAGGTTGTACCCTTTTTATCATCTCTGCAATCAGTTGATGTTTGGGACTGCACAGAACAGCAAACAAACCAGCAAACTCCCAGAGTTAGGAACTCTTAAATTACACTGGAAATTTAGAGTGCATGAATATACAGCCTCCTCTCACTCTTGATTTTTTAGCTATCTCTGCTTGCAGAGACCTTGTCTCTGTAACCTGATAATTTAGTTGTTTCAAGCTCTGCATCTTTTGACATTTATTAAGGTCCTTCATTGATTTACCTTAGTTAACTACGTTCATATGTTGACAGCTCTTGATAGTTTATTTTTATCTGCCCAATCATGGCTGTAGAACCCAATCTGTCTCAATCTTCAAGGAAAGAAATTACCACAAATCAAAGCCCTTAGGTTACAAAACGGAAAACTTAGTGAGCAAACTTTGCAAACTGAATCACCAGTTACCTTTCTAAAGCAGGTTTTCCTTACTACTTCCTCAGTTTTTGAACCAATCTGAAGAGAGCCCTGAATGGATTTACTATTTAATAAGATTCCTTTGTGTTACTAGCTCTATTTATGAGGTTAACTAGTGGAAAAAGTTGCATAAACATACAAATTTGACACTTTGCTGTTTAGGAGCTATGGTTGCTACTTGCTCAAGTCATGAATGGCAGTGCTGATATCGTCAGGCAGTTAAGTCTTCTATAACACCCAGGTGAATGTAAATGTCTGTTCACATTAAAAAACATTTCTCATGCAATATGCAGTGTTGCTCAAAATGTGAGTTTGTCCCCTGCTGCTGCTGAGCCATCCCTTCACGTCACATGGCTCTTTTGCCCAGGGGCATGCTGGTTGCTATTCATAAAAGCTTCACATCAGTGTCCCACTGCTGCCTAATTGCAGCTAGGAACTCAAAAGAGCAGTACTGTGGCTTTTGCTAATGGGTTGTGGTTAGAAATTCCCATGCATAATATGCTGTGGCAGGATATCAGATTCCTGTCACACAACAAAATTCTAGTCAGCCATTGAGTTGTAATTGTGTTAACAGCAAATTGGCTGTTGCTGAATTCTTTTTGCCCAGTAACAATTTGTAAAACTATCACAGAGTTTACAAAGTAGAAGAATAATAATATTTTAACTAAATGTGTCTATATTTTTCCCTGCCCTGGAAGTACTGTATGCATTGCCATTTCTAAGCCTCGTAATTCAGCGAGTTACTGACTCCTGCATTCTCACCAGGACTGTAGGTCAGAGATGATGACAGTTTTGCAGTCTTGAAAAACCTCCCTGATCTCTGAAGCCACATAATGACAGTAGATTTAGACAATTATCAGCATTTTTAGCTTCAGTCAATATGGGGTTTGTGACTGTCATAAAAATAATCATGCCATGCTGAAACCTCACATACAAGCTCTAACTTGTAGAGCTATTAACATTGGGTTATGCGTTTTAAAAGGAAGTCAACAAAACATTTTTCACATCGTGAGTGTATGACAAAGAACAAATCAGTGTGGAAGCTATTATTATTACACCCTTCTATTGTCAGATCTGTTTCCAAAGAAGGTATTTGACAAGGTGAAGCAATACTGATGACTGCTGGTTATTTAATGCAGTATTGTTGGTTTGTGATGTACATATACCTCTAAGCACAATGAAGCTTTGATTGTCCTTGCATTACACACAGTTGTTAAATAAAACAAAAAATAGACTACTTAAAAACAAATGTTATACTTTGAACTTTGCTCCTTTAAGATTGGATGTCCAAATGAACTTGACTGAAAAAAAGGTATAATATTGCTTTATAGCAGTCTAAAGTAGTGGCTTAATAAACAGAAGAGATGATGTAAGAAATTATGATTACATACATTACTAAAAATATTTTAGATTTTCTGTATTGTAATAACAACACAATAATATCTTGTTATAACTGAATAAATTATTGCTAAGATACAAGTTTTTGTAATATCAATAAGTGGAAGCTTTATCAGCATTGTCGCTGTAAAGAAGCTAATGTCATTACATAAAAATTACAGACAGATTTATTACAGGCTCTTATGTTTCAAGTTTAACATTTAGAGAACAATCAAACTTTTTAACAATTTGAATATAATCCTAGAGGATGTCCTAAAAGTATACATGACCACCAAATGTGTATTTTTCATGGGCTGGAAAGCTTCTACTTTAAGATCTTTTTTCTCTTCTGTCTCCAACAATTCTTTGCTTATGGACAAAAAGCATTAGACTTACCATGTATAGCAGGAAAATCTAATTAACATCCATATATGATTGACTGAGATAGCATTCTTGATATACCTGGAGCACTTGAAGGTTACCTAGCTATACAACCACATATTAAAATGCTAAACTTAAAATTTTTCATTCGAGTTTACATTGGTTTTCTTTAGTTCAAGAGAACTTGTTTGTTCTCAAATACTGTTCCCAAATTTCAATGGGAAAAAACCTACTTGTAATATTAAGATTCACATAGGTTCTCGTTTTCTGTCTTTTAAAGTGAATATGAGCTAGAAAACAAGTTTTACTAATTAACTGGTTGATAGGTGCTCAGAAAAACTTTATAATGGTTATCACCGAGATGTATAAATGGAAATATCTAGACTGCACTAAGCATATGATTGAGCATTGTTAGTCCTACAGGTGGATCTTGCATTAGAAAAGGAAGGCAGAAGGACAAAAAAAAAGCAACTAGAAATGCTTCTTTAAAGGTCTAAGTGCCAGATTTTTGGTATCTACAACATTATTCACTTTTATGCCTATTTTTACTTTTCAGTGTCTGAACTTGAATGTACACATTTATGCATTCTGTGTCCACATCCGCTTATAGTGTGAATAGTCTTCATGTGATACCAAAAGAGTTCAGAATTTACCTAGTACAATCATCCACTTCTAAAAAATGACCTTATTTTTAAAAAAATATTTTTTCTTTTTGCATTTTGACTGCTGAATTCAATATATACGAACACATTCATAGCAATTTCAAAGGAAGTACTTTATCAAAATACAGGGTTAAGTAGGACCAATCAAAATAAAATATACAGCAGGGATATAAAAATAAAAAAGTTCAGGTCAGATACTTTAAGAGCTATAAAATGTCATAGTTAATTTTTCATTCATCTAGACTGGAGAGGGACTACTGAATTATCTATGAAAGTGAACTAACTGATAATTTGACATCAATGCTGCATAGCGTTATCCAAATAAGTACTATCTTACATGCAGTATCTACTAACTAATACATACACACACAGAATCAGTGAGCCTTCCAAATTACAATATTATAGTACAATATTAATTTTGGGAAATAAAGAAGAAAATGTAAATGGTGGAATCCAAAGGGTCTATGTACATATGTGCTGTCTTTCTCTCTCTGTCTGTCATGCCATGTATGTAAATGTATGCCATGCAAAACTATTTCTATGCTGAGGCTAGTTTGGTCCATTACAAATGAAATAACTGTTTTCTACAAAGCTAATCAACTTCTTTAAATGAACTTCTGCAAACAGCACTTCCTCTGAACTTTATTCTGACTTCTCAATTGCCAAATTGTTTTCCTCAGCTTCAATCCTTCAAGTGACTGTTGATTAAAAAAATAACAACAAAAAAAGCCCTCACTTGTTAAAAGTCCTTTGAAAGGCTTTCTTCTGGCTCTGTTCATCTTAAGTATTCAGCTTCAGACTTTTCCAAGCCAAATAAAACTAATTGCTAGCCTATGGTAATGGCTACTCTCATACTGAAATTGAAAACACTTATGCAAATTTCCTGTCCATCAACATTAAATAAGACAGGTCTGTAACTCACAATGCAAAAAATCCAAGTACTGCCTACAATTTCTATTAGACAATCTTTTGCTGTCTTAGACCCTACACTAGTGATATTTTCTCCTTTTATTTTTACTGAGACGTTTCTCTAACTTGTCTTGGTGGTAACTATGGTGACAGTAATGTCAATGAAGAACAGATCAAAATATATCAGGTAAGACAGAAACGATGAGACCCAGAGATGTATGGAGATTGTGTTATTCTTGGTATGTTAATTTATATTTAATAATTAATCAAATTAGGATTTCACTTATAGATATACAAAAATACTGGTACCTACTTGGCAGACATCAACTTTCTGTAGCCTTGAAAATGAATTCAGGATTGGATTACACAAAAAAATAAAAAAGCATCAGTCATACTAAGCACCCATCTGGAAATTAAATGTCAAAGATAAACGCAAGAGAGGGGAAAAAAATCAAATCAGAAAGTCAGTGTGCTTACAGGAAGACACAGACTGTTCTGAACAGAATTACCAAAGAAATATTTGCTGAATGCCAAATACTTGCTTTGATATTTTTTTTAAATAGTATGACCACGTAAGTATCTTTTAAAATATGATCTTTTTTTGTAAACTCTCTTAAAAAATATATTCCTCTAACACCTTTCAGAGGAATTCAGTTCAGGAACAAAGTACATTTACACTTTCATTTTACAGCTTACAGACTGCAATTTATTAACACATAAGGAAAAATCATTAATTATTATAACTTTACAGGGATATGTTCCTTCCCTTCTGTTTCTTGAGTGGATTTCTCCCTTCCTCATGTAAGTGATTATTAATATTAGATGACTGATCAAAAGGGCCACACTGTAAAAAAACTTCCATATACTTTCATGGCATGTAGCAAATTACCAGATTTATATGTGAAATACTAGGAAGCCCATAGATAAATAGATCTAAAAAATGGCTAGGTAGAACTATAGCTCCATTTCCTTTAAACTTTAAGGAAAACTAAGGGTTCTTCCCTGCATAACTTCAAACAGACTTCTTGGCTTCCTTCAAATAAGCTTTTTTAATTTCCGTCACAACTATTGAAAATCTTCATAATTATGTATGTGGAGATATTCAAACTTCTGTCGGAAGAAATCACCAGAGCCAGCACATGGGTGGTTGCACAAAACCTGAGCATTAAGGAGGCTGTTGAAAGAGAAGTTCTGGCAGGTCTTCCCGTGATAATCTAAGGAGTTACCAGCTGCTCCTGCAATGCTTCTCCTGGAAGTTATCACACACAAAAGAGTCGGCGGAAGAATGGTGAGAACAGCTGGTGGCTCCATAGATACTCACACCCACAGCAGTCGACAAAAGGAACCGTCTGCAAGCATCTTCAGTACTTCAGTGCAAAGTCTGAAAACGGATCTTAAGTCAACCTAGCAGTGAGATTCATCAGAGCTTACTTATTAATACCCTCTGTCACCTGCTGGTATTTTGGTAACGTGAGCTCACCTTTCTTACTGAGCTGGTATGAGGAAAGCAAGAGTCTGCCTGAGAAACAGGGCTAAAATCAGCTCTCTCAAACACAAGTTGTTGCACAGCACACAGAGACGTGTCTTTATTTTGATGGACTTTATCAGTTGCTAGGCCACTTCTCATTTGCCTCAAATGTGAAGCTGTGAAATGTTGAAAAGTTCATATCAAATTCAGTTTTGGGATTTTAATCACTTATGCTGCTGGATGCAGGGGACTGAGTCCACTTCTGTCTGTTTTTATATCACTGTTAGACATTTGTGAAACACTGTTAGACATTTGTGAAACCAAAGTAATAAGAAATACATAATTATGAAATGATGGCTACGCGCTAAAACATTGGTTTATGGCTGTAGTCCTCCTTTCATTATAATGTAGGTCTTGATAGGATGGATGATACTGCTAACAGCGCTGCAATAACTTTCATGATACCTTCCTAAATCTGCAAGTATAAACAAGGTGAAAGTGTCACTGAATTTTATCACACACAAACATCAGAGGATATAACACAATGACTAACCTGAACACCCCCTTGTTTAGATTAGCTGCTCGTTAATGAGTGATTCAGACATTATATGTCAGATTTGAATTTTTGGGAAATAATCCGCTAATCTGCAAGCAGTTCTAGTACTTGACACAAATTCAACCATTTTGTACCTTATTGGTTTGCCCCTCTGCACAGAGCTAAGCCACCTCCTTTTTGTCATGAGAGTTTTTCTTACTTGAGAGAAAATTACTGCAATATCGAATGCAGTCATTTTTATTTCCTGGTGGTAGCTGTGAATCAAATGTAAACTAGCTTAGTTAGACTTGATCCAATCTGGCTCTTTTTTTCCATACAGCAGGAAAACATTCTTATAAAAAACACTGTGCTTTGCAAACTAGCTTTTGGTAACTCAGTTAACTTTTGAAAAACTTGACAAAAATATGGCTGACCTGATTTTACAAAACAAATAGTAAAAACCACAAGTAAGAGTATGCAATTTCTCTGAAACTTTTAGGAGAACGCTTATAGGTGTTATATTACAAAGGTAAAGTTCAGACTGTTTTTACTTTATGTGATAATGTCTGAAAGAAGTTTGCTAATTAATTAGCAAGAAATATCCTGAGATAGCCATTAAGGAGTAATCTCTATGAAAGCACTACAATAATTAATTAGTAGGGATGCATTCTTTATTAAGTTTAAGCAATGGGAATGGTATTTGCTGCAATACTAGTATTGAATTAATAATTTGTAAATAAGACTGCATGTAGAAACTGCAATGTACAATTCTGATAAAGAATCCACTCTAAAAGCAATTACACATTATATTTACTTTACGTTTGGCATTTTATGGCTTTTAACCTTAGATAATTAAACTCAATAAAAAGATTAGAAAACACAGTGTCTGGCTAGTACAGAAGCACTTTAAAAATTAACCTTGCTATAGAAGTGATCGCCCAAAATCATTAACATAAAGAACATGACCAGTCACTAGACTTAAATATTTATGTAATTTCTGCTGCAGAAATGAAAGCGCTTCTTAAATTATTTTGACCACATACAGGGAAGTAGTAGAAATAGAAACATATTTATCATGGATTTTCTTGAAGCACGCAATTCCAGCATTCATCCAGCATCCATATGATGTTCACTAACAGCACCCTTTCATAAATAACTTTACTGGGTATGACATTTTATTAAAGTTTCACGGCTCTCAAAGTCTTTCTCCAGGAAAATACAGTTTCTAATCTAAGAATTAGATTCTTTCTAAGATTCTTTCTTATAGATACAATAGAGCAGCTAAGAGCAAGGAGTGACCTATATGACTTCTATAGACACTGGCTTCAATAGTGATATTGCTGGACATCCACTACTTTGGCTTCTCCACAAAGCACTTCACGTAGCTTGCCCTTTCCAGGTTATGGTTAAGGCAGCCTTTCCGGTGGCATACAAAAGTACTTATTACTTTTCTCATTCTGCTGAGAAGAAGAACAAGATTTGTCTTGGATTTCCTATATAAATAAAGATCAAGAATAAAATCTTTACTTGCAAAGTGTTGTGCTGCTTTTCCAGTGGTGTTTCAATTTTCACTCCAGGTGACCTCCAGAAGTTCTTTCCAACCTACATGTTTCTGTGGTTCTAGTATTACATTTGCAATATTTCCTCCAATATTGGAGAAGCTTAACATGCTGGTCATAAACTATAATACAACAGTGTGAGAGTAGAGCTATTGAAAGCGGTGCTATCTTGTTAGTGCTTAAGCATAAATGAAAGCATAAAAGGAATTTTCTACAACTCTGACTAGATTTTATCCAGAGCCATGTCATCTTGGAGAAGAGCGAGAATGAAATGTTAATGTTGGATTTGTAGCTATTATCACATATCCAATGACAGATATGCAGATGATTTTTCATATACTGGGTGGCCAGTGTACAAGGAAGCCATTAGTGCATACAGCTTCCTTTTACTGGCACATGCTGAAATTTAAGGATGACTCTTGCCTCAGGGTTTATTTATATTATAGTACAACTGAAATAACTAAATAATCATGCATTACTGTCAAGACAGTTATTATTTAGCCAAATCAAGACATATAAAAATAAGATTTTCTTATTTTCTCTGTAATACCCACGCCTGTTAGGATCAGAGTAACAATGTGATAAAGCACATCAGTAAGTCACTCTCAAGAGTAACTACACTTTGGGCCTACACCCAGTTACTTCTCCTTGGCTTGTGCTTGAGACTTTGCATTTTCTGGGTGAGAACTTTTCAACATTGTTTTCTCTGACTCTGTGAGAAAAAGCTCTTAAAATATGTATTGGTCTCTAGTTCTGTCAGTATGGCACAACTCTAAAACACTTTCTGCATACAAATTTGTAGCTTTCATCACAGTTCTGGCATAGGGCTGTTTGGGTGTCTGTACATCCCGGTCAGATTTGTGGTGTATTGACACGCAAACATTCTGCACAAACATAATAAATCTGATGTGTCCAACATCAGGTTTACTTTGTATGCACAACTGGTCTGCATGTAAAACATGCACCTTCTCTGAAAATATGACGCTGGGCTGGTGGGTCAGGCCCTGAGCAGAGACCACACGAACCCAGAATGTAAGCAGCTGCAGTTCTGCTTTTGTCTGAGGTTTTATGGTTAATCTTGGATTGTTTCATGTTAACCATGAATTAAGCGGGAAAAGAAAGAGATTACTCTGAGGCACCTGTAACTTTTGGCTCATTATCATAGTTTAGCTACCAATGTAGCAGTGCGCATTTCCAGAAAGAGGAATTTAATTATCAATTCACTTATTTTTGGAAGAGAAAAAGCCTTCAATAGTAAATAATAAGGCTAGGCTACAACTCCACTTATTGCTGAGTGCTTTACAGGGGACACCAGAAAAGGTGGATCACAGGCAGGATGCTTTTGGCAAGATACTTTTTTCACTTAGTTCATAAGGAGGCAGACTGGCAATTTTACAGGATTAGAACCTAATTTCATTTTAGTTTATAGTCATCCATTCATTCTGCTCAGCTGAAAAACATGACAAGTTACCTAAAATGACCAAAATATGTAGAACATTTTTTACTAATTTTCAGCCTTAGATCCTTTCTCTCTCACATTGTTTTTCAGCATATTCTATATTAAGAAACATATTTAATAGTGGCCCTCAATAGTGAAGAAATGCATACTTACATGTTAATTTTGAAGTGACTTATTGGTTTTCATGAAAAATTGTATATACAATATTGGATATACCTTAGGCAAAGGCATCTATCCTTAGAACACGCCTTGTTAACTTCCCAAGGAAATGGGATCCAAAGATATTACCATAGATGAAGCATCTAGTGACGGAGTCATTTTTTGAAATGCTTTTGATTGAACTGCATTGCTACAGCAGGTATGCAAGAGTACACGCTGAATGCATTTTCAAAGTGACCCTGTCAAACTCTTAGTGACTCTATCTTCTCTCTCTGAACTTTTGATAAAAAGCTCATGATTACATGCTGATTTTGTCAGAAACTCCATCCAGGCATGAACAGTGTATCTACTGGCAGCAAGGTCATGATACGGCAAGTTTCTATCCCACAAAATAACCTACTATTAAGAACTCATTTTTACCAATTTATTGCCAAAGCTGCAGTGGAATGTATCTATAGATGTTTTCCTATTATACACAGCTTAGCAGATGATCTGGTATCCAGTGAATTCTAGTGACTAAGAGAAGTGCAAAGAAATGCTACTTGTATACAGCCTGTGTTTAAAAAGTATCTGAAAAAAGGAAGTGTTTTTATGCATTGCTAGTAGTTCAGTTTCTCACGCCTCTAGCATTCTAACTATCCATATTATCACTGACTGCATTTATCTTATAAAAAAATCAAAATGGTGACAAAACAACTTCCATATATTTTTACCACTTCTGCATATTGATTTGTTGGAATGCAAATACCTGCTATTAACAGGGCATCATCTTGTATTCAACTTTTATATTCCCTGTTAAGTCTAGTTGTTCTTTTTTCAGTTTGTTTCTCTACCTTTTCTGCCTTTTTTTTATTCTAGTTCAAATAGGATAAATGGGATAATTTCATTGTATTAAACAGACTTATGACAGTGAGAGACATTTTTGAGACATATTATATTTTGCTTCATTTTTGTTCTTTCTTAGAATCTAAGTGTTTATTCTTTCTCCACTTAAAGACTTTCCTTTAACTTCTGTTTCCTCTCTTTGGAAAAAAAAAAATGAAAAAAGTAAGAAACAGAAATCTGTTTCATTCCGGTAGTGCTTCAAATTCATCAACAGAAACCACAAGAACAACTGATCACTGCTTGTGAAAGTTGCAACAATTTCTATATCACAATGCATTCTCTCTGATCAGATTTTAAAATGTTCCCCACAAAAATTCCAATAAATTTATTCATTGGTTTGTTTTGTGTCTGTCCTTTTTTTTCTCCCTAAGCTGTAAACTCTTTTTCTTCACTGTCCTAATCCATTACCCTATTCATTGTTTTTCATAAAAATGTAATTACATAAATGTAATTGCTTGATTCAGATGTCAAGAAATGTATAACATACTTTTCACAGAACGTATTGTAGTCCTGAATTGATTAAAACCAGCAAAAAATGGCAAGGATAAAAAAAAGCTCATTTATTTGTCTGTTGATGGATTTGAACCACACCACCACCATAAACTTTTATGACCTACGTCAGAAACTACCATTTACCTATTGAGTCACAGATGAAAACTCATACTTTCATTATTTCGTAACTCCATAGTCTACTTTTTTCTTTTTTTTGAATGTGCCAAAACAACTGGCAGTTTCTATGGACCGATTGAATGCTGAAATCTAGAGTTTGCACTTGAAGCATCTACCTCTAATCTCTGTGTCACAGAGCTCTTCAGCTGCACAGTTTTCCCTATTTCTCCATGTTAAATCATAAGATCACAAATGAAAAAGGTTGAGAAGAACATTATGGGAAATTAGGAAAGACTGAAGGGAAACATTTGAAGTTATCATCCCATTTTCTATAAAATGCTTTTTCATTCTCTTTTACTGTGTGTCTCTTGCTTCTGTTTCCTGAATTTAATCTAATTTTAGCAGTGTTCTATTTTCTACAGTCTAAATAGTCGTTTTTCCTTGACACTTAGGCAGTTTTACCTGGCAGGGCATTAGGGGGTAAATGCTTTTAGTGAGACTCCTTCACCTGTGCTGTATATTATTTTAACTTGCTTTTCTCTCCCCAGGGAAGAGAGAGTTGTGTACCCTACAGGATGTCTTTGGGTTTACTATTGAGCCTCTTTTGCATAACAACAGGCATCCAAGTACAGTAAGAAAAAAGTACTTATGCCATTACTGAGATTTAATACTGCATTTATGAAGAGTCCTGCTGCTATTTTAGGAAGAAGGTACAAAGGGCTTGTTAAAAATAGGAACAAAAATCATTAGGGAGTAAAGGCACTGACACTATGCTTTGATCATTTCACAGAATCCCTTGCATCCTGAAGGGGTTGTTGATAAAGCAGCCTAGTGCAACTATTTCAAAGAATTGCTACAGTTTGGAAAGCTCTCAGTGTTTAGCTGTGTAAAGTGAATAAACTTCTGATAGATGAGTTTCCTTGAGACAACTTTTGTGAAATAGTTAAGAAACCAGTTCTGACTCCATCATTGAGACCTTGAAGAAATATTTAATAAATACTGAGCTTTTTTTTAAGTCTTCCCATTTGGCCTTCCTGTCTTCTCAGAGGAAAATAATTGCTTAAAATTATTTACTTTATAACTTCACAATCCCACCACAATATACAGTGTAATCACATAAATTCTTTCCTTGTACGCTGAGTTTGCAGCACTACATAAGCTGAGGGAAAACATTTCTGTATATGCGGAGTATTACAGATTGACAGAACCATGTTATAATGGTATCTGCCAGGACAGGCCAGATTTGATATAAACATGAATCCTTGCACAGTAAGTTGACTTGAAGGCCTGTTACTGAATTAGAAATCTATTTTATATAACATAGTGTTTGATTTACTAAAATATGACATGGGTGACAACATCACTAGTGGGACCAACTGAAGTATGTTAATGACTTAGTCATTTCAGAAGTGTGCCCTGACATATGTCTTGTAGTATTGCCAAGGATCTTTCTGCTATTTCTTACCCACCTCCAGCACTGACTTTAAGTCAGAAAGCTTTCGTACTGCTGCAGCTGTCAGACTCCTATTTCTGCAATAAGGTCATTCTTGAGTTTTCTCAACCTTGAGGCTTTCCAAGGGAAAAGCATCTGATCTATAAATCTCTAGTGACCTCTTGCTTTTAGCAGATTTGAGAGTAACACACACCTTTGTTTTAAAACAGAGATTCCTCCTAATCGTAACAGTTGTGAAACACCGCAGTTTGGAAATTGGTTTATAGATCCTTCCAAGAGCTGTTCTCTTTTCATCCCTTGGTTGGAATTAATAATACTTTGTCCCTTCAACTGGTATGTATTAACTCCTACTGTGTGAACTTTTAGCCTAGTGGCATGGACAATGACAAATGCAATAAAATAATTTTATCACTTCTCTGTACTGGTCAGAGTTGACCTATCAAACCTGCACCAAACAGTAAGCTTCTTATCAGTCTGACAGTAAGATCATCAGTCTTAATTTATCCTTGGCCTACCTACTAAAGAGTGACTTTATGATGCTGCTTTATGTTGTGGATTGGAGGAACTGCACAGCATCCTTAATTTGCAAATAGCTAAACTACCTTAATGGCTGTGTGAGTCAAGTTCAGTGTTCAACTACAAAGACAATTATTTTAGAGATTCTACTAAAGATCTTTAGGATTTGCTAAAGTAGCTAAGCT
This sequence comes from Gallinago undulata, assembly GCA_026546715.1. Taxonomy (NCBI): domain Eukaryota; kingdom Metazoa; phylum Chordata; class Aves; order Charadriiformes; family Scolopacidae; genus Gallinago; species Gallinago undulata. The sequence goes on along the minus strand of JAOTQQ010000063.1, from coordinate 17,351,385 downwards.
TATTTAAAATATTATCAAGGTTTCTATTTCAGAGAAGACATTAGTACTCCATACATATGTATGTGTGTATGTGATATACACTTTGTAACTCTGATACTTTAGTAATATCCTTAATCATTCTAAAAAGCTCATTTAAGTTCTGCACGATATGATTTATTTTGGTAGCTTTTTGCCTTTTTTACCTACTGTCTCCTATTCCATCCGGAGAAGATACATTATAGTTTTAATAATTAACAGCCATACTTTGTGGCATGCTTTTATGTTCAATGAAGCTATTTGATTTTATTTCTGTCTATACAAATTTTATAATTTGAAGAATTTGGGTTTTTTTTTTTGTAATGTAAAGCAAACCATACTCGAGTATATACTTGAGTACATACTTTGATAACATAAGCTTAGAACAAAATATTTTTTTGCTTATTTAAGGGTTGGTGTCTCTCGAATAGTGGTGTTATAATAGTATGAATCTGATATGGAACAAAATCAACAGAAAGTGTCTCAGGTTTTCATGCCATTTTGACAATGATAAATTCATTATTTGTATGTAGAGGTTCAGCTAGCACTTGCCTCTTTCCCAACAATAGGTGTTATTCTGCAGTAGTATCTCAGAAAGCAGCTTCTGCTATAATTGTCCTGCCCCTGTGTTCACTTGCTTTTTGAAGCGTTATGCTAACTGTGAGAATATTCACAACTTCCTCAAGCTACCGAGGGGCATTAGTGCATACAAGTACATTTTAAGGTACTCCACATACTCCTCAAATACAAACATTTAAATATCATTATATAAAGAGTACAAATAAAAATATAGTGCTGATACATTTAATAAAACACAGATGATAGAACACAAAAGAAGAGGCATAAGAAAAAATAAAAATAAATGGAGCCGTTTTTCTATTCTTATGACTTAGATAGTCTTATGACTATATTTCTATTCTTATGACTATATTTATATTTAAGAAAATTATATATATGGTACATTTGAGTAATAAAATGCCTCAAAGAATGAGATCTATTTTATTAATTTACTTCCCCCCCCCCCTTTTCCAGCTCAGCAGGGTGTATCTGACTAGCTGTATATTGAATTTTTGCCTTATGGTAAATTTAATCGCACTGAACAATTTGAAATGTATTTCAATAATCAAGAATTTGTCCGAATTAGGAACATTAAAACTGCTCCCTGAGAAACAATGACAAGGCAGAAAATCCTTCTGTGCAGACCTCTAGTATTAACAACCAAGCATAATCTTTGTCATAGCATCGCACAAGAATTGCTGGTTATTTTTTGTAAGAAGCTTTCAGCAGTTACCTCATGTGCTAGATTTGTGCAAGAGTTAGAAGTCTGCCAGAATTACCATTATGTGTAAAAAAGTTTTATAAGCAGAGTACTAGGCAATGTTAATGAGGAGACAGAGCTATCATATGGACTTACATAATAGATACTAAATATTTTCCATTTTATAATAATTTTTTTAATGCAGGACTTAATAGAGTAATTTCCTTGTGTCATCAGAATAATAGGTCAAATACACAAGAATAAAAATAGAGAAATTGTTTGAAAAAACAGAATACTAGCAAAAAAAGGTGGAACTGATTTTCTTTGAACTCATTATTTTTTCTTTGCAGTGACAACTACTAAACAGTCCAAAACCGACACTTGCAAGGTAGTTGCAAAGGTAGACAAGTACAGAATTAGTATATATGCCAAAGCAAAGGAGGTTTTTGTATGTTTACATAGTTCAAGAACGAATTTCTTTTGGTAGAGTGCATATTTTTTGGCTGACTTTTACCCATTAAAAGTTTCAAATTAAAGAGGCACTTGTTTGACAGACTGTTGGCAATAGTGCCTGCAAACACAGTGATTTGCTCAGTATTGACTTGAAGTGCAATTTATTCAATGAGAAGACTCTAGGAAAACTAGGATGCTTCTGGAATAGCATGAAGTATTGACCTCATCCAACCTTGCTTAGACAAACTAGCAATATCAGAATTGAAATAATACATCTGGAGGCAAGAAGAAAAAAGTCTGGTGCCTCTACAGTTTACATATTCTTCCAAGCAGCAGTATAAAATAAAGCCTGAAATGCTTCTGCAAAGCAAACCTTCTGGCTATGTGCAAATTTCTGCATAAAACTCTGGTAGCAGATCCTGAGCTGACACAGACTTTAGACACAGTAATTTACATTAGCAGATGAGCTAGCTCTGCTTGGTTTTTTATGCTGCGGTGTGATAGAAAGATCTGGAACCGCATTTCAAACAACCAGCTTATGGAAACCCCTTCCCACATTGCTCATTGACCACAGGAAGATCACTGCAAGATCTGAAATTACTGAGCAACATATTTTGGCCACTGGTGCAGATTTCACAAGCACAAAAAGATTTAAGGCAATAAGAGGAATCCTTATTTCTCTGTAAAATGTAAATACCATATTTGCAAAACAACAACATCGTCATAGTATGATCTCTAATAAAGATAAGTAATACAAAAACTGTAACAATTTACCTGATGACAACCTCAGAACAATCCATTTCTCCTCCTGACATAAGCTTTGGTGATGGAGAACATGTATTGAAACAGAAATACTAAAATGTCTATTCAAAACAAGAACAGAAGAAAATCTAGAAGTTCTGCCTCATTAGAAATTTCATTTCACCTCAATTACAAATGAAACACAGACACTTCCTAATATTGTTAGTACATACATTTTAAGATTTTTTAAAAATTAGTAAATGTCAAAATAGTTTCCATTTGAATTCAGTTCATTGTTTTGTGATTGACTGATATTAAGGAGCATTTCTGATAGGCGTGGTTCTTCAGAAGAGGTACAGAAAGCTTGCTATCCCCAGTCTTTGAAAACCTTTTGCTGACTTTATCTCCCATTTGTAGTATTCTCTCTCTCACCTAAAGAGCTTTTTTTTTATGCTTTTATTTTTAAGTTTTAAAACATACTCTGCAGTTTATGCTTTAAAAGTCATTTTGTTTCAAGGGAAATTGTAGTCTCTCTGTTGCCAGTCCACAGAAAATGTGACCTGAACTGCAGTTTCCCGCAGCTGATGAGAGAAGTGAGCTAGTAGAGAAAGTCTCACATTCTTGAGAACTGACTGAAGTTTTTGAAGTTCAAAATAAATTGCATCAAACGGACATGAAATTTTTTTCTCCTATTTTATTGATTTAAAAATTCAGATTTTTAGCATAAAAGCCCTTTCTTATTTTCATGTTACAGCGACTTAATTTCCTGTAATGAATTCATGCCTTTTAGAAAATCCTGAGAATAAATCAAATGGAAAACCAAAGAAGCACATGTACTATTTGGTGCCAGTCTGGTATTCTTACAGTAGTGTCTTGATTCTGCAGTTTTTTAATGACAAGTGGCACTTTTTAACACTAGTAAATATTCCTGAAATGAGAAAAGATTAACAAAAAAATCACACACAGGATAATGGTTTCTACCTCCAAGTTTAACCTGAGTTGTACTGCAACATCAATCAGCTTGTCACATGGAAGGGCTGGAGCAGAAAACACTTACATACAGACGCACACAGCTCTGAACAGTCCTAGTTTACTTAACGCAATCATGAAATGAAAGGTAGTACTTTACAAATTATTACTGATTTTGCAGCAGCAATCTGAGCTGAACGCAAATCAAATACGACCGCTGCATATAAGCAGATGTGGTGTCCTTAACAGCAGAGACAGAGTGGGAGCCTGGTATTTCTTTCTGGTCTTCCTCCATTTGTGTGTTTTGTACGGATTGCACATCTTTTCTATTTTTTTCAATACACCCTTTTAATCTTCTTTTCACCATAAGGTATTTGCAGCATGTTTGACATGCATATGTGTTCTTTGCCTAAAACCAGTTTCTTTAGTGAATACTAATTGGCTGTTTCTGATCTGGATGTACAGGTCTGGGATATATAGTGACTGTTCTTTCCATGTCTCTGCTGTCCTTCCTTGCTTGCCCCATTAAGGACCCTCACTATGCAGTAAACTACAATATGTAGTTATATATTTTTTTCAAAATGTGACTCCCCCCCAGCTCTGTATGCCATATTTTCATGTGTGTAGCTAATTGCTACTTTTAAAGAGCTGATTCAGCAGCAGTTTGGGCTATATTTAAGTAAAGGTAATAAAAGTAGAACTGTATCACCGAGTTTGTACTCCCCTTCCCCCCATCTCACACAGACACCTTTATTCCTATAACCTACAACTGTCCCTAACCTCTGCCTAAGGCTGGGGAACGAGCTGGACCAGAAGGTGCCTTGCAGTGGGGACAGTCATATCACCCACCCCAGCTCATGGCTTGCTGTCACAAGCTCCCTTTCTAACCCACAAGCCCCTATTGCATGTTCCTGTCATAGAAGAGATTTTCTTGAAAGAAAAACAGTGAAATAATATTCTTTAATAAAGTTTTGAAGAAATAAAATGTTAAAAACATCTACTTAAGCTTATTGCACTTGTAATAAAAAAGGTTTTTCTTCATTGTTCTTGTTACTCCTCTAGGTCCCAGTGAATCTTTTTTATGGGGGAAGGGCTTTTCTATTTTCATTTCTAAATCCGTATTAGTTGTGAAAGAAGATAATTGGTTAGTTTCTATATAAGATTAAATTAAAAGTAAATTATTGACTATTTTCTACCTGAGGCCACGTGAAAAAGTATTTGAGATTAGAGATTTATAAATTTAATCTTAGACTCCGAATAAAATGTTATTGAATAATCCATGGAAATAATAATCAAGGCTGTATAAATGATTATTTGATGTTTAGGGACATTCTTATTGAAAAGTTGAATTACTTTAATGCAATAATCCTACACTTTAGAGTGAGATTTATGGATATATCTTTATGAATATGTATTGCATTTTTTTTCTTCTAAATTTATATAAAAAGTCTCATATGCTAATTCCCACTGCAGAAAATGTCTGATGATCCCTGAGTTTAGTTCTAAATTATACTCTCATTTATTATGGACTGACCTTTGATTACTTTTTCTCAAAGTTCAAGAACAAAATTTACTGTACTAAAGGTCAAATAATGTGGAAAAGCTGATATTAAAAACAGCACTTCAAATATGCAAAGCCATAATGATCCAGTATCTGTTTTTCCTGTAAACAATTTTAATAATATTTTAATTCTAATACTAACATCAGGTGCAAAAATAGTCAGTCTTTCCTGATGTCATTTTTTGGGTCATTCTGCTTACAAAACTCATTTGCAACAGCTGTCTTGTACTCATGTTGGTGGTTTCCATCAAAACTTTTAAAGACTAGATCAAATTTCCAGTTGTAGGTTCAGAAAATACTAGTTCCAAATCTTATAGTAAACTAAAACGTTTTGAAGACTGCAGTCACCTAAAAGTTTCATGTGCATATGTCAAAAATAAGATAGATACCTACCTACTTTAACTGCAATGCCAGCAGATTTTAAGCTATAAGCCAGTTCTGTATATGGTCTCAATTTTCTTTTCTTACTTAAACTTAACTAGCTTCTTTGAATGAAACAATATGATTTAAGAAAAAATTCAACTCATTTACAATTTTATGATTTGTATTAGTACAAAAATAGAAGTCCAAATTAAGAAATAAAGAGGTGTGTGCTCTTAAAGAACAAAATATAATAAGACAAATGCAAGATGTAGACAAATTCCATAATGGGATGTTATAAATAAACACAAGGAATGACTGATAAAAGCATCCGATAGCTCAAGTGAGATGAGAATTACTTTCAAGTAAAAATGTGTGATTAAAAAGTTTAGTAACGGTTTTAGCTGAGTGCAGAAGCTGGAGTGGAATAAGACTGAGAGGAAAAGTGTCCTAGACAACCTTAATTAGAATATTGCATAAACCAAAAGATAATGGAGAGAAGAGCAGAAGCAGTGTTTCAGGTGTTTGGGGTTTTTTTAAGGGTTTTTTTTAAAGGTTCAGAGGCTTAATCATGTTTTTATTGTCAAGGGAAATGAATGATAAAACAGAGCAAGAAATATAAGGAAATGCGATGGGACAAGCAGAACAGTTAGAATAGGAAGTAGATGAGAATCTTGAGCTTTTTTGTAAGAAACTATGTTTGTGATGGAGAAAAGAATGTCAAACCAATGGGAAGGCATAGATAAACACCTCATTTTGTCATTTTTTTTCCAGAAGAAAGCGACAAGATATTATGCAGTGATATAAAAATAAATAGAAGCCAGGGAAGGGAGCACAGATTTGAGAGAATTTTAAAACAAGTCCAAAAAATGTAGGGTGCTACATGCAGGAAAAAGCTGTTGGCAGTATTGAATAAGACATCTGCTGAAAAGGAAAAACAACAACATGCCTCAAAGAAAGAAGAGTGTTCAGTAAAATAGTAAAGAAAAGCTATTTTAGTGAAGAAGCGTTGTAGTTGGGCCGTAGATTAAATGAAAATGCGAACGAGGAAATACACAGCTCAAAAGAAATTGGTCATTAGCCTGTAAGCTGAAGCATCCAGAATGAGTGTAGGATATTGCAAGGAGGAAAAGAGAGAACCAGGTGGAAATCTGCTGCTGCTAATGGGAGGAGCTGATTGAAGAGTAAATGTCAGTAAGATAGAGCAAGAAAGGGACAGAAAACCTGTTTGCAATATTGCTCTGGGAAAGAGAAACCATATGAAGAGACCAAAATCGTTGGAAAATAAAGTGAAATTTTTTCAGGTGAGGTGTGTGAACATAATCTGTCCAATATCACGTGATTACATTTAAACTTTAAAGAAAATAATTCATTGGTTATTTTATTTTTAGAGACTATGCTCACATTTAATAAGTTTGGGCAGATCATAGTACAGAAAAAGATTATGGAGCCTTGAAGTTAAAAGTCTTGGAGAAAGTTCCTTAAAAACTTGAAAGTATTGCTATTTGATAAAGTGGTCTTTAAACGTTTTTAGAGAAAAAAAGAGCTGAAGCTTAACTCCGCTTTTTGCATGTACTCTGCCTTACCTATCAGAGCTGATACAATACTGAGCAATTAAATATTAGGTGCAGTGTAATGAAAACACTGTGCAATTAAACGCTGATTCAGTTTGAAAGGAATGTATGAGAAAATGACTTTCTTTTTCATTCAAATGTATCTTCTCATGAGACACTATCGTGATCTCCACGCTCTGTTCCCTGCGCATGAATACACAAGTGTACACACTGTAAGTGATCAGGAATAAGTAACTTGCAATCTGTATATGGCATAAAGGATGAAAGATAAGGATACAATTCTGACCCTGACAAGATCAGATAATGCAAATAGTACGTAGGGCTGAAAAGGAATAGCTGAACATAATTCTGATCCAAAATCTGCGTATGAAGCTGGGAATTTTGAAAGTTTTCCTATGAGTTTTGCAAAACATTTAATCATTTAGATTATGTCAATGTTGCAGATTTACCTGGTTTTTACATCTCAACTTATTTATCTCCCAACCTCTTACCTGCACTGGAAGTGATTTCAATCCCGACCAACTCTAACAGTAGATGTACATCTTATAACGCAGGCCCTGATTTCATTTAAATTAGACCCATTCTCTTTGCAATGAAAATTCAGAGCGAGTCATGAAGGTAACTCTTCCAAAGGTAATGGGCTCACTCAATTGACATAGTTGAGTAAAAAAGATGAGACTGCCTCTCACTATTGAAAAAAACAAATCACACACATACACAAACAAAAAAACCCCAACACCTCAAACCCCAAATGGGATACAACTGTACACATGATAAAGGAGTGTGACTCCAATGATGATGCTCTGAAGTGATGAGAGAAGGACACATTTGTATGAATACAAATGCTTAGAAATGTAGAAAAAGTTAGACTCTTGATATTTGGGTTAATGCTGAAGTTACAGTCTTTTATACTGCACGTTCAGTTATGTATAAACATAGCAGCATTTGGGGCCTTTTCTGCTTCCTTAGAAAAGTAATCCTAAAAAATCCTGTAATATTCCTCAGAAAGTGAGCCTAGTCAGACAAAGCAAAGTAACATATCCCAGAAGAAAGAATCATCTTCAAGAAAGATGTTATTTGCTTTCATTCCGGAGATGCCATAACCACTCCTGTTCATCTACATCACTACATTAGATATAGGCTGTTTGCAGGAATTTACCAACATGATGATATTTGAGAAGGTTAATTGGAATTAACTAAAATGTATGAACTTTGAAGTGGATTAATTACATTATCCTAAGTCCTTGTGTAGACATTCCTATTTAAAATTAAAATGATCTTAATTTAGTTTATCTTATCTCACTCCTAAACTAAAGATAAAATGAATTGCGATCATTTCAGAACTCATTTGCATTAATTTTCCTGTGTACACATGTGTAAACAAGCACTGAGATCCTAAAACGTAAAACCTCATTCAGTTTCCATAAGCATATCAATAATGCATCAGAACTCCAAGATTGGTTTTCAGACACAAGCTCTTCATGATGACATCGTTTAGGGTAATCACAATATCCATAATAACAGAGACCACAAATCTACTAGCTTTATAACATTTTAAAATCTTTTAGAAACAGAAACTCCTTTAACAGAAAATCCTTCTTATGCAATTGTACTAAAAAGTGGGCAAGAGCACGTGGAAAATATTTTAAACATCCTGCTTTATACATATTTCAGTTTTGAAACTGAATGGTTGAAACAGCTGGTTGAATTACTATTGTCCTAAAGACAGAAGTAGTTTGCAAAAGGACAAAAAAAAAAAAAGCCCAATGAACATAAAACACTTGAGAAAATGTGGAATTCTGTAACATACAATTAAGATCAAATAAATTTTTCAGCAGTCCTGCTGGTTGAAGGCAGACTGTTTTTTTGAGGTTATTCAGCAGATGGACATTGAAAAAGGGAATCTAATGAAATCTAAGGACATAGCTCAGGTATTTGAAATAGATACAAGTCAGAACCCAATGCCATAGGCAGTTTGTCTTGCATTACTGGCAAAAAGCACAATTGTCTAAAAATTAAAATATAAAGAGCTCTAAAAAAGACTTCTAAGGATATTGTTGCCAGTGAAAATTTCTGAAATTTCTTTACCAAAATTGAGGAAGATGTAGATTGGCAAAAATATATTCACATGGGAGAACTGTTGGAATGTTTGTTGGGTGACAAAATCATAGAATCATAGAACAGTTTGGGTTGGAAGGGACCATAAAGATCATCAAAATTCCAACAATGTTGGAATGAAAAAAACCAGCAGTCCTAATAATACAGAAGGTAAATTAAATCTTATTTAGTGAATAGCACTACTAAAGGAGCAGTGCACTGAATGCCCAGGATCATTATGCAGTAATTAGGAGGCTTTTCACCAATAAAATAATCAAAAATTGCATTGTATCTTCCTAATGGCTGAATCTCACTAATTATGGATGCATAAATTGACAGAGATGAGCTATATTTTTAGTACTGTTAGACCGATAAAAAAAATATTTCTTAAACAGAAACCTTTTGCTACATTAGTTTTTCTTATAGGAAAGTTGTGATGATTATGCTTTAGAGATGTTCTTTTTAAAAGGCAGCAAGAACTCCATTCATCCTGTGTGATGACAAAACTCACTGAATACTATTGTGAAGAAATGGTACAAAATCCTGTAACAATCTAAGTAACAGGTAAGGAACAGGAATCAGGAGAGGCAGCTGCTATTTCTATATCTACTACTGGTATCTTGTGTATTCTCAGGTATCTAAACTGTTTCTATCTCAGTTTCTCCATTTTTCAACTGAAAACAGTATTTGTATATATTTATGATACATAAACCTAAAAAGAGATAAAATATCATTCATCTGAATAAGAATTCTATTATTATTAGCCTAATTAAAGGAAATACTTTCAAAGCTGGTGTGCTCACTGTAGCACTTGGGAGAATGCCTGAAAAATTCTGTAGTCCTTACTGAAAAATGAACGTGTGAAAAACAGTGGAGTTACATTAGCCCTGATTTAAAAGATAGTTTTGAAAAGAATCAGAATGTAATGCTTTCCTTTAGATCTCCGTCAGACTAGATGTTCTTTCTGCTATGTTTTGCATCTTATAACCACACACAATTTGTACTGTAGTTTTGAACTACCATTATTCTTCCTCATCTTAGGCACACTGCTTTGGCAGAGTATTTGCTGCTTTTTCACCACAATCAGAGCACTTAGAGAATAAAGAATAACATTACTTCAGACTGCTGCTGGTCTGACTGCAATTATAAAACAGAACTATGCCTGGTTTGTGTTCATTAAATAGGAAGGTCACAGGTATCTTTGAACTGACATTCTTTGTGTGCAAACACATTCTCTTTCATGTACTTACCCCCCCTGCTTTCATAGTATCCAATCTGAATTTTTTGACACTTCTTAAAGTATTTTAAAGAGAACTTATTTAAAAATTGGAAAAGTCAACTCATTAAGTAATGTATTTGTAGTAAGAACCTTTTATCTTCCACTGAAGGCAATAACAACAGCCTCTCTGAAAATTTTCAACAGACAACAAACAACCTCTTTGAGTTTAGCGTTTTCTGAAGTGACTGATCCTGACTTTCTCAGTAAAGTATTTTCCATATATACTAGGTATATAGAAACTTTGCAAAAAAGGAAAGCATCCTAAATTACATTTACTAGACGTTTTACTTCTTCAGATTTATTAGAAATATAAAAGGTATTTTTGGAAGTCATATGGCTTTCCTGTTATTTCCTGTATTTACGATGGCTTAATTAAGAACTAAATTAACTTCTGGACAAACTGTATGCTAACTGACAACCAGCAGGATCTCTACTAAAGACAACATGTAATCTGCATACTCAAGTGATGCAGTTAATAGACATCTCTGCTCACAAAGTAAATTCCAATTTGGATGATTCTGTGCGGAACCTACCTTTGATTTTTTTTTTTTCCTAAAAACTATTCACAGTAAGATCTATTAAACATTTACTTGTAATTACAGAACTCAGCAGTAAATACATGTTGATTCTACTTTGCACGTACACAGAGCAATGAAAGAAACTGAGATTCCACTACATAACCGCTAAGGAATAATCGCTAACCTGCAGGTCAAGAATTCAACAAGAAGTTGAGTTAGGAGCAATATATTAAGTGAAAATTCTTTCCCTTAGAATCCTTAGATACAACTGCAGTGTACCTGCTGCACTCACAGATGTGTCTAAGGTGTTTTTACATTATCTGAAGCATCTCACATGTCAGAAAGAATGCAAGCTGAAACTGCCATAGAAAGTAGAGTCTTTTGGAATATCCAGATGGCCTCTAGTCTTCCATGTTCTTTATAAGTTTAGGTTGAATTTAGGTCTTTTTAATTTCCTATTAGTAATGCTTACATTTTACAGAATAACTAAGTCTCAATTCTTTTTTTCTTAAAATCCTTTACATTTAGGTACATGTGTTGAACTTGTTCTTATTTGAACTTCCTAGTTCAGAACTGCTCAGCCAGGAATGCAAATTACAGATCTATGGTGATCCTGTAAATTATATCACTCTAATGCTTCTCACACCTCAGTAGACTCGAACTTTTTGATACCAGGATATGCAAAACCAAAGAAGCACTTTAAATACATGCAGTTCTCATTCAGTAAAGAAAAAAGTGAAGAATTTTTTCTTGCAAGTCTGTCTTTTCTGTATCTCACACTGAAACTATTTCTAAAAGAGAGGAGATTTTTGCTCATTTAAAAATGAGTTACGTGATGATTACTTCAAGGAATATTAAGAGAAATATGAGGATAATTCCATCAAGGCTTTTAAAAATCCTGTATGTGATTTGTCTTTTTTTTTCTGAGGGTTAAGAATCTAAACCGCCAAGGCAGAAAAACCCATTTATCTGCCATTGTTCATTCCCAAGAGTTATTCATAAGCACCACATTAGTTTTCAGAGGGAGCTAACTACCTCAACTTTTATTCAGAACATGTACTGTCTGCACTGTTCATTGGTTGGGTCGTACACAATTTACTCTTCTATGCATTCTCAGTTTTGCTTTCTTATTTAAATGCAGTATTATTTATTGTGGTGTAAAAAGAAAACAGCCTCACAAGGTGATTGCTAAGACAAAAAAAAGCATTACGTAGCTTTTGTCATTACTGCCCACATAAGTGTCATGTTTTTCTACATCTTGTGCCTAAAGTTGGGAGAGTGGGAGGTTGCTGGAGGTTTTTCCAGGTCTTTATTTCTAAGATAGGTCTCAAACTTTGTTTAATTATAGAGATGTTAGTAGCCCAAAGAAATCTAGGTAATGAAGAACTAGAGTCATAAGCACACAACAGTGCATGATGTTGGCAGAATGGATTTTAATTGCTACTGTTGTCAATTCTTGCTCTTTTTATTTCTTGCAAGTTTTTAAAATATACGTAAAAATTACTAATTGTGGTAGGTACAGTTTCCCATATGCTGTAGAAATGTGTAAGCTTTGTCCAATCAGTAGGAATCCTGTGTGCACACAGGTCTTTCCTCATTTCAGAGGAAATCATTTCCTGATTTCAGACAGGACACTGTTAAGATTGACAAAGTCAAGAGAGTCAAAGAGATGATACGCCTGAATTAAGCCTGTGTCTACAACCTCCGAGGCCTCTGTATGTAAGCAGTTTGATACAGTTTTTGATTATATAGTCTTGGATACAGAGTTTTTATTTAACATGTAGTTCGTTTTGTTGCTGTGTCTTCATTAGTGTGTGACTTGCTTAATTTTGACAGCGCACTTCAAACAGCTCTCAGTACAGATCCGATCATGTCTTGATGGGAGAATTATGCATCACTCTCTACTACTACTTCTTAACATTCATCACTGGGGTATCTGACTTTTCACTAATAAAAATGAATCTAATTTCATGGAGTCTTTGTGAGATGAAGTATGTGACAGACAAGAACTAAAGGAATTGAGGTGGAGAGAAATTAAGATTAAAGGTACTCACAAATTTTTGATAAGCAGTCTGAGACAGTTAGGACTCAGTAGTTCTGAGTACTTAGAGCTCTTTACAGAATCACGGAATCACCTAGGTTGGAAGGGACCTTTTAAGATCATCTAGTCCAACCAAAAAAAAACAAAAAAAAACCAAAAAAAAAACCCCACCACACACACCACCACATTCACACCACAC
>JAOTQQ010000063.1:17299553-17338220 GCA_026546715.1 Gallinago undulata | reverse complement strand
CCCCGAGCACCATGTCAACTCGTCTCTTGAATACCTCCAGGGATGGTGCCTCAACCACCTCCCTGGGCAGCCCATTACAACAAACCTTGTATCAGAAAAATTCTACAGCAAAGTTTTAGCTTGGAATTTATTGCTTTAAGAAAATTGTAACATGTACTGAGAAATATACAGTTTCATCAACATAATCAGACCTCATCTGGGCTTCATGTTTAATTAAAGAAATAATTGAAAATTGAATCGCAACCTGCTATCTATCTACCCTTATAAAAGATGATGTAAATAGCATCAATGCTATTCATCCTACATAAGAAGTATTCCAGTCCTCACCTTCATTCCACTGATGGTCCACAGTGTGCTAACACAGTACTGCACTTTATGCATTAGAAGAATTAAATAGCCCTAGTCTTCATGCAGTTAAAGCAGAAACTCAGCAATCAAGAAACATATGAATAAATCCAAGTTTGCTAAAGGAAAGGCAAAAGACAATTGTGATTAGTGTGTATTCATATCATCTGCTTTGCACAATATATTTCCCACTTAAACTCTTAAAAGACTCAGGCAGCCTTTAAGAAACTTTCCAGAACAGATACTAGTCATTCTATCAAGTTCTGCTTTCTTATTACATACTTCACTTTTGCATTTCTACACGCATGGCAGCCATTCCACTCATTTCTTGAAAGCCTGATTTCTATTTTACTTCTTTCAGGAAAGCTTTGTATATTATCTGTTAAGAAGGATGACACATAACCTATATGTGTCTATAATCTAGAACATAAGCTATAGTGTGTTCACACTGGACTACAAGGAGGCATTGCTATAGAAGCTCCACCCAGTTATGAGAAGGTACAGGAAAGACAGTCCTTTTCTGGATCTAGAATTATTTCCCATTAAGCTGCCTAATGACCCTAGGATATTGGTAAGTCCTAACCATTTCTTAATAATGGATATTATGACTCATCCTGCCTTACTTCTCAATGCACCATTGAAAAGATAGGGAGCCATTTTAGTACCATACCCTAATACATCATAGCAATTTAACTTCTAATAGATTTTATTATTGCTTTTAATTCCTTTTTCTTTCAAGGATATTGATTTTGAGACTACACTATTCTTGCAATTAGATACAATCAGTTTTTCAGTATGTAATCATTTTTGCTTTGTAACTTTTGCAGGAGACAAACTGCCTTAATATAACCTCTGATCTCTCCGAGTCATGTACAGATGTTAAAATAACAAGGACATAAATATGATACACAAGTTAGTGAATACAAAACAAGACTGTACCTATAACATGTTAAAGAAATGGCTCTATTGTCTGACTTATCAAGATATTAACGTGTAAAACTGCTACATACTTGCACAAACACAGCACTTAGAAAGCAGTTAGTATAGCACCCTGAGGTAGCAGCTGGGTTACATGAACTGCTCATGGCATTTGTATTTTTTTAAAAAGAATTCCTACACATAGTCTACCAAGAAATGCAGCAGGCATCTCCACTGCAGTCGCAGACATCCATTTCTCAGCAAGCACATACTCCATCGTCTGCAAAAGTATTCTATAGTGAACATATTTCATGGTCTGTTTCTCTGTGAAAATTTACATAAAACCAGCAAGCTTCTTCAGTTAGAAGGTGGTGCTTTACAAGGCTAGATCGCTGTTTGTTCTATCAATAGTACTTGTTTAAGCATTACACTGTGAGCTGCTTCCCTTCTATTAACAATTTTGCTGCTGTTCTGCTCATTTTAAACAGCTTCCCTAGTGATGCAGAAAAGAGGCATTAAACCATGACAAGAAACGTTACTCTAATATTATCACAAAAATATATTATATTTACTATTCACAGGAGGAGAAACAGTATTGATATTTAGTTCTTTTTGAGAAATGAAGTGTTAAAAAGCACATAGAATTTTATCAGTACCTTTTTGCACAATTAATGCTGATTGCAACATGTATAACCTAGTTTAAATGTCTGCTTTATTGTCATAATCTATGTCACCAAGTCATAGATATTTTGTTTTTAATTCCAAATTATCTTTTATTTTTGGGGTACTTGGAGCAAGAAACTGACATTTCCTTTATATAGCAGCAGGGTGGTACCAGTCCCTTTTTTAAAATGATCTACATGAAAATATGGTTATTATTGTAACATGGAGTTTGGTTTTAGTACACACAGAATTCCCTCCTTGGTGCCATTCAAGCTGCAACTTGTCATTATCAATGCCAGAGTAAATAGCAACTTCCTGACAAAGACTACAAGAACCTAAGCACAGCTACTTTGGTTAGTGGTCCAGAAAATAAATACTAATTTCTCGTGATTTCATCAAAATTAAGTAGGACATAAATGACACAAAGATGTCTCACATAATTCAGGGACCAAACTGTCTTGTATTAGACACCTTCAGTGTCCACACTAACTCTAGTAAACACTACCTCAAAACCTTTTTTAAGCAATAGCAGAAATTACCATAAAAACTTTCATATTTTGAAGTGATAATGGTCTTTTTCTGTCTGTAATTGAGATTAGCACCTTTTTTGAGAAAGCACCAGAAAAGCTGAGCTGAATCACAAAGAGCTATTCAAAACAACCCCAAACACCTTTGGAAAAACACCGAAATCACTGTGCTCCTACTCACCAAAAACTGTCATAAACAAAGCACCTATTCCTATGAGTAACCTAAAAGCTAGTAATAACAAATTCAGGAATTAGCCATTTTTTTCTTTCGTTAGTCACAGGAACATAGTGACATAAATTTTTCTGCATGTATATCTTTTTGTGCTTCCAAGAGAAATAATAACTTGTACTGTATATAGCATTTAAGACACCAAATGCATACCTTCTTTCCCCAGAAACAACAGGCTTCTGCACCAGCATGGGTATCTGAAATATTTAAAACTATAAAACCATCTAAGGTCATTATTGACTTTACCGTATATAAAGCAGCTGAAGCATTAGACAGCAGACATTCCTAGTCATAAACATTACAAGGTATCTTTGTATCTTCAGCAAATACATAATGCTGTTGTTAATATAACAAATTATTCACTTTTGAATAGGAGTCCTGGAAGCGTCCTTGGTGTTTGCTTCTACATACTTGAGCAGCAAGGACAATCAGAAGGGCAAGCCTACTACTACTTCTTATGATGTGATGCCATGTTAAGCACATACCTGAACAGTCATCTTGCTGGGGACATACCCTTTTAATTGCAGTTGCAAATCTGTCATATCTGGAAGCCTCTGGAACTTTTTGTAGCCTTATTAGACATGAGAGAGCCAAGCAAGTTCAGTGGCACTGTGTTCACGAAAAGCAGCCCAAAACAACTTAACTGCCTCTATCAGTTGTTTTACAGTCATGACTTTCCAAATTCTAATTTAAAAACAAAAACCAAAAACCAACCACAAACCACTCTAAAGTATAATGGCATTGTTTTAAATCACACACTGATTTGGGATTAGAAAACAATTATTATTCCTCTTTTAGGTAAGCAGATTATCATTCCACTAATTATTCTCAACAGAATAGAAGAGATGAGAAAATAATCTAAAACTTTTCCTGATGGAGCTAAACTCATGACTAGGCTTAATAGGCTCATTATAATTATCAACAACTTTTGCTTTGCTATTTCCACAAAGAATTGTTACTAGGGTAACATTTGAAGCTGACTTTTCATATACAAGAATTCTGTTGGCTGCCCTCACTATTGCACAAATAAAGATGGAATAATCTCTCTGTAGTACTTTGGAAAGAAAGTTAATTTAAAAATAAATTTGTTATGATTTAATGGTAGCACATACACAATTTGGGGCAGCTTAGAAGCATCCAACCTGGGCAGAGATATCTAGCAGAATTTGGGTAATGGAGCATGCAACCCATATAGGCAGGGGAGGGTAATGACATTCTCAATGCCCTAGCTCTGTACAGCTGTTCCACTGGAGGTACACAAAGCTTTGCACCTGTTGTGCTGCCATCTAAAGGATAAGAAAAAAGGGGGGAAGATTAGATTTTCTATGTGCTCTGTGGGAATTATGAACCAACTGGCACTTGACTATCCAAATTCCAGCTTTTAATTAGAACTGCACTTGGAACCTGACGGACATTTTTACGTGTTCACTCAATGTAGTGGACTGGATCACCACCAGCAGTAATGTAATACTTGTACTTTTAGAGATTTCATTACATGGGAACAATTGAACCAGTCTCTATACAGTTAAAGAGGAGGAGTCAGAAATTATTTATGGACTGCATGACATTTTACAGCTCAGAAAAATTAACACAGATCATAGAATGCTTTAGGTTGTAAGGGACCTTAAAGACCATCTAGTTCCAACCCCCTGCCATGGGCAGGGACACCCCAAAGCCGTATCCAGCCTGGCCTTGAATGCCTCCAGGGACGGGGCATTCACAGCTTCTCTAGGAAACCTGGGCCAGTGTCTCACAACCTTCATAGGTAAAAATTTCTTCCTGATATCTAATCTTAATCTCCCTGCTTCTAGTTTGAAGCCATTACCCATCGTCTTATCACTAGATGCCCTTGTAAAAAGGGACCTCCCCATCTCTCCTACAGGCCCCCTTTAGGTATTGGAAGGGGCTAAAAGGTCTCCTCAGATCCTTCTCTTCTCCAGGCTGAACAACCCCAAATTTCTAGGAGAGGTGCTTGTGGCCTCTTCTGGACCCATTCCAACAGGTGCATGTCCTTCTTGTGCTGAGGACTCCAAAGCTGGTGGTCTCTCACCAGAGTGGAGTATAAAGAAGAGCCTCAAGATACCATTTACCCGCTCTATGGCTAAGCAGCCCTATCAAACTACTCCGTAGCCTACCTCTGCAATGACTTGAAATGAAATTGGAACTTGGTAATATAAATTAATGAAGTACAAGATCTTACTCACCAGGTGGGTTTTCCCAAGAAACCTACAATGCTAATTATAAAACTTAATTAATAACATTGTGGTTTTTTGTAGATTATCACAGTTTTATGTTTATACTGTGCTATCACATTTTTTAAAAATTATTTGGTTTTGCAACTACATTTTAATCTACATTTAACAAACAAAAAAAAGATAAGGAAACAATAGTTTAGATCCCATTAAGATTTTAGTCTCAAAAAAAGAACATTAAAATTTATGTAGTTTGTTTATATAACCTATTATTCAATGATGGAACACAAAATGAAAAGTATAGACTATTAGAGAATTGTTTTTTTCAGTTTTTGTCTTAGAATTTATTATATGTACTGTAAATCACTCCTGAAATATGATCACTCTGATGTTCATCACTTCTTTCTTAGAAAGAAGAAAAAGGTATTTCCCAACATACTTGGGTTTGCTAAATTGTCCAGTCAATCTTCAAATAAGCCAAGGAAAATGCATTCTTCTCTAAGGCCATATAAGTTATTCATATGAAAACAGGGCAATTAAATCAGAACAGGGAATTAGACAATAATATTTGCAATTAACCCCCATTTGTTATTGAAAGTCATCATTTTTAGTAGCATTGATTACAAAGCTTATACTTCAGTTGATGGCTAGAATATCAGTAATAGAGACAAGCTGTTAAAAGAAATAAATAGAGAGAAATACATATAATTAATTAAAAGAGCTTTTGTTTAAAGAAGAAACGTGAATCAAAGCAAAAACAAGAACTGCTAAATGAGATAAAACTTCCTATTAACAGATTATTTAAATTGTTTGTTTACTATGGAGTTACCACAGTCATTACACATTGGATCAGTTGAAACCAGTAAGAATAGTATGAACAATCTGGTGATTGAAGAACTGGAATACAGTAAGGACAATTTCCTGTCTATCATAGACTTTCAAGATGACAGAAGGTTTTTATGAAGTCTTCTTCTGGCTGTGTTATGGAACCAGATCACAACCCACACAAGAAGCTTTATGGAGGTAAACTGGATAGTTTATGAAGTACTTGGACGATGTAGGGAAAAAGAAAACTGATCAAGCCTTATACGGAAAAAGTCTTTCTTTAAACAAGCTAATTCACTGGACTATGATTGCGAAAAAACACCAATATGACATTACAAAACATTCTTGCCTTCTTAAAATCCACTAGATTAGTGGCTCTGAAATCTGTAAATTTGTGTTCCTAAAGACTAATTAAACTTATCCATCAAGAAACTGTAGAAAAGTATAACTCAATTGAGACTGTATAAGCAAAGATCAGAGAAAATTTCCCAATCACTGTTGCCAGCGGACATGGTACGGAGCATCAAATTTAGGAAATGATGATGATGATGCTTTACTATTTGCCGTTATTTGACTTACAACAGTAACTCTGCAAACTCCTGATAGAAGTTCAGTGGTTTTCCCCACACATTCCAGAGCAAATAGTAGCTTCTGAACCGTAACTACCTGGAGTCAAATATCCAAATCTCATTAGCGAGTATCATGCTATTAGTTCGGCTCAGCCAGATCCCTGCAAATGAGAAGGTTTTATAGGGTACATTGTATGTATCAAGTGCTGAAAACTGTACATACTTTCAGCAAAATATACCAAAAATTCACAATGGTTATTTCATTCTTTCTGTGGCTTATATTCTGCAGCAGAACTGAACTATAAAGTACATAAAACAAAAGCATTGATTTCCCTAGCATATTGATAGAAAAAGTACTTGTAGAGAGACTTGTATGTGGAAGACAATGAAATGTGATATATTCAATTCAATTTTGTACTTTAAGAGTAACCAAAGGTGACCTTAATCCACATTTATATATGCCACAGCATGAATTAACCAGCTACCTTCCTCATGAGTGGGCAGAACAAGTTAAAGCAACCGGAAACATGGTTTGATTTATATTTTCTCCTGTAGTCACATTGAATATATCTATACTGCCATGCATTTGGCTAGGATCCCTGCCATGTGTCCTGCCGGAGAATAGACTATTTCATCTAAACAAAAAACATCCTTGTTCTTTTCCACTGATTTTAGAAGAGCTTTGACATTTTCCAGCTCAAATTCTAAAAAATAATTATTTACTCAAATTATAAAATCACCAGCCATTTCACTGATTGCATGCGGTTGTTTGTGGAAACTGAAACACCCTGAAAAGACAGAGGACTTTGACACTTAAATAACAACATTTTTATTACTTAAAATAATTTCAAAATGTATCTTAATTGATTTGATTTATATCAAACCAATCATCATATAGATTGAATAATTTAATTTGAAAATGCAACGACAAAATACGATATTTCATCGAAAAGTAGCCAAATTTCCAGTTTTTTTAAAAAACATTTTGTTTAGAATTCAGTTTGTAGTATTAATTGAAAAATAGGACTTCCAGAGTTTTCAATACCAGGTTTGGTGAGGATAATTTTAGAGGAATGTTTATGATATTAAAAAGTATCAAACATTTAAAAATACAAATACCTATCAGTACTTGTCTGTCACTAATTAAGAGTAATAAAAAGTCATAAAATACTTTAGAATAAAAGCCTAATTGAAAATTAGACCTCCTTAAACACAGTCAAGTTGAAAAGAATCACCTTACTTATCTCCTGCAAAATCCAAGTAAAATCTTTGTGATTGGAAGCTGTAATTACAAAGGCCAAATATTTTTTTTCCAGACAACCATTTGCATCCACATCTTGCATACACACATTTTATTCATTAAATACACATTTAGAGATTGCTTTCCACTGTAAGACTGTTGTTCATCTCACTGCATAATAAGTACCAACTCTGCAGACTATGGCAGGACAGGAAATCTGTGATGAATCCCAAGTCACCACAGCTCATATGCCCAGGTCTTAAGAACAGCCTACTTTGTGGCCAGCTACTTTGTTCCTGTATTATTTTGTTGCAGGCTTTTAAAATAAATAAGATATACAAGGCAGAAGGTGGATACATTTACCTTGAAAATTGGGTCAAAAGATAAGCATTTTAAGAAATGTTTAAAAACCCCCACCCTACATAAATGCACAATGCAAGAAGAAATACGGAGCGCCTTATCTTGTGTTAAATAAACTAAGCTGGTTAGAGCAGCAACACTCTGGAATTATTTATTTGGTAGAAATTATTGCTGGGTTGCAAAAAGAATACTTTAAATGTTGAGAAGTTTCTTGGAGAGAAGAAAACAGATAAACACTCCTGCTTTAGTGGGAGGTGTCCCTGCCCATGGCAGGGGGGTTGGAACTCGATGATCTTTAAGGTCCTTTCCAACTCAAACGATTCTATGATTCTATGATGCTTCTGTTTCTGTTTATGCAAATGTGATGACACTGCTCTTATATTTCAAGTGCAGGATGGATCATATATGAATTAAAACTTCCTATTTTATTATTAAAAGGTCAGGTTGCATTCCCCTAAAAACATACTAAAAATTGCAACAAGGAATGTGACTTAGATGTGCTGGCCAGAAACTGAAAGAGGCTCATTCCAAAATTATTGGGAGATTCACAACTATTTATATTAAAAGATGACTCCAAGGCTTGAGCAAATAAGGAAATGCAAGCACATTTCTACCATACCAGCTGTAAGCAGATGGGAGAGAATTAATTATCAAAAGGAGTTAAATGTAAGATAGATTTTTGTTCCTGCAAAGGAACACCACATAAATTACCAGGGCAACACATGAAGATTTCCAGGGTAAATGAAGTTAAAACAGTGCCCGTCTGGATGAAATTAGGCTGTCTCAGAGATTAAAATAGTATTTTCCTAAGGTTTATGAGTAATCAGTTGAAGAATGCTTGCCTCCAATTCCTTCTTAGCCTCTACAGATCATTGCACCTGAGAGTTTATCTCCCTTGGGGACTTATTATGCAGTAAATAAGGCTGTAAATTTATAGGGGACTCTGCACTTACTCCACTTGTGGACACTGTTAATGTCCTGTAAGAACCCTCTGTAACAGCTCACTCTCCTTTTTCAAAAGTAAGCAACATTGAGCATAGAGGATCTACATGGGGAATCATTATGGATCACTGAACGTGATGTCATTTCCCACCCACATTTACTTCCCTGTAAATCCAAACTTGCCTATGTAGAGAAAACAGTAGATTTTCCACCTCCAAGGGCCGAGCACTTGCTGCAGACACTCCTTACCTGTGCTCGTGTTTCCTAAAGCCAGGAGCCTCCCCTAATTACTGCCACAGGTAACACGGCATTGCATTTCATAAGCTTTCATTCTACTGTAGATGTTAGAATTGTTCCTCCTTATTAAAGAACCAAAACAAATCTAAATCAATACAGAAGTAAATATAAGCGTAAATAATAGGAACAATGGCAAAATAGAAAACATTGCCCTCAGAGCTATAGTGCTTCAGTGTTTTAGAAAACACTGCATACAGACTACAGTGCCACTCCCAATAACCTTATATATGACTTTTCCTGACTAGTAATAATGATAAATGCATGGAATTTTTATGAGCTAAAGCATGGAATGGGATCTTAGTTGTAAGATCCACTGGTGCTTAAAAGATACAAGGGAAGGTTTTATTTCTCTTAAGCAGCAAGTTGAAATTGAGGGCAGATATTTAGTAAAGTTAATTAAATTAAATTAACAAAAAGTTAAACTAATTAATAAAAACTAATAGCTGCTTTTCTTGTGTTGCACTGAACAGAAAAGAAAATTTTACTTAGCGTTCCTATCAGAACTTCAGCTGTATGGTATGTTACAGACCATAACATAGCCTAAATAAGCTTTTGAATCTTGCAATCCTTGCTCTTGTACAATTCATTTCTTTTATTAAAGCATCAGCTTGCAAATGCATTATGGAATTTCATTTTCTGTGGTGAGAAAAATAAAGTAGCAGTAAGAGTTCCAAAACCAACAGCACTTCTATCATTTATGGCAGCAGACGGAAAAAAAAAAAAAAAACAACAGAAAAAGTAACAAGATTCACAAGAACAAATGGAAAATTCACCAAATCAATCCATTCCCAAAATTCAATATTAATACAAAAAAAGAGCCTCACGACTCTTTCTATAGTGCCCTTCACTAAATTTGAATACAGAAGAATGACATAACCAAGATCACATTCTTCTTTTGTATCTGTTGCTAGTGACCGAGTTGTGGAATCACAGCCACAGGATCAGATTATTTTTTCATTAATGTCTGGAAAAGTAGACTTTTTCAGGCAGTAAATGCTATTGTTTTAAGCTTACAGAGAAAACAAAAAACCAAAGCAGTATCATGTTAGCACTCCTCAACCTATATGACTTTATGAATTCAATAGTGAGCCTGACCTTAAATTTAAGGATTTTTTCCCCAGTATTTCAATAAGCTATATCAGTCTGAAAACAGAAAATGGTAACTCTCTGCACTGTGAAATAGGTACACACACATCTACATAAGCTGAATTATTTGAGGATAATTCAACTCATCACATTATTTGTAGCATTTCTTAAAGCAGGATGTGAATATATTCAGCTGAGGGCTTTCCAATACAATTTGCAAGGAGTTATGAGAATTGGATGTATTTTTCCTTTTGTAATATACACTCCATCACTTCTCCAAAGCTATTGCCATTCTGTAATTAATATTTCTGATTATTTATAACAGAGTAAGGGTCAGGGAGCTTTAGAAATTGAACTCGGGCAGAACAGAACTGCATCCCAAGATACAGCGCTAGCAGGCAAAGTCTGAGATTTCTTTCACTGTTGTTCGTGACCTCAGTCCTGACCCGTCTGTAAATGTGAGAGGTAAATACATCTGCTTCCAGCACAGTCCAAGCTCTTTGGCAACCAAATATCAGGTAGCTGTACGTGATTGAGTATGTCTATCTGCTGAGTCTGCTTTAAACCGCAATCCATAAACCTGTCATCTTGAATTTGAAGAGTATTATTTTTCTTCCCCATCGATCGAATTTATTTTATCTTTGTTATTTTATTTAAATCATGCCTGTTACTCATCAGAAAATTATCCATTTCAAAATTGATAAATTTTACGAAATAAGTTCTGTGAATGGAGGAATCAATTCCAGTAGTAGCTAACAACACATACAACCTACAGTAACAGATAACCTTACTACAGAGTAATGGGATAAGTGCAATAGTTATATATTTCTCAATATGATGTGGTATCTGTGAATATCTGCAATAAATTTTTACCTCAGGTCCACTTGCAAAGGAAAATTAAGTAGATATTGTTTTGTTTGGATAGGAAAAAGGAGTGAGCTGAACACCAAAAAACAGAAAAACTCTAAAAAATGTGGTTGGTGCACATACACATTTCCTGTGACTTCTGCCCTGCAGTTGATCACTCACAACCCCAGTAAGTACACATACAGTCAAAGAAAATACGAGAGAAGACACTAATAAAAAGAAAATTTGGTATAAATTATTGGAATTTGTAAAAGCAAAGGAGCATATTGTTACAGATTATTTAGTAAGATATATTTTCCAGGGTATTTTTTCCAGTAGCAGGGTGATTTACAATTAGGAAATCCTGATTGTTTTCACTCTGTCATTTCAAGATAAGCATCTGAACAACTTCCCCTCCCCTCCCTGCTACTATTGTGATTGAAATTTTAAAAAATCTGCATTTGAGATTTTCATATAGGTGAGAGACTTAAATCACTTCTGCAGATTATTTCTTTTGCAATTCAGAGAAAATGAAAAGCTACTTCCTCCCATTCTCAAACATTTTTAAGATGAGTAAAATCTCTACTGGCAAAAAGGTTAAGTCAGATAAACACAGTTTTATTTAAATCATTATAAAAAATAGGTTTTTTTGTAGACACACACTACTGTCAGATATCATACTGAGCCTTCCATATTCCAGACAATATAATTTTTAAGTTATAACCTCTGAAATCAGGCAGAAGATCTTCCAAAAACACCGAGTAGTCAAAATACAAGACTGAAATTAGCTCTACAAAAGAAAAACAAATAAAAAATAATTTGCAATGGTAGACTTGATAAATGCTTTATGAGGAACCTGTAAGATAACCCACAGGACACTCCAGGTTGCTGCAAAAACACAATGCTGAATTCACCTTTGAATCCCCCTGTGGGGATTCAAGTTTGATATTCACAATTTCTTTTTGTAAGGAAAATCAGAGAAATCAGGATTTGAAGTGGCCCAAACATCTTTCTGCCAATCTCGACACTGACTGGAGAACTTCTAAATCTTAGGATTAAAAGTCTCTTGTCAAAAGTTGTAACTGATGCAAATTGCCATCTATCCTATTCATTTTGATATTTCTATTTTCAGATGGGAAATAGTTCTTCATGAGCATTTTGATTTTAAATTATTTGGCTATTTCAAAATCTCATATACAAAAAGTTCATAATTAATGCTAAAAGCATAATACACAAGATTAGACTGAGATCATGGGAGTCTTTAGAGATTTATCATAGTTATCAGATCTTGTGAGTTACAAAGTATTAGGAACTAAATCCATAACATACATGGGTTTTGCCCTGAGCATTTTTAATGGGTTAAAAGACATTTCACACACACAAAAGCAATTAGTGACTATGTTCAGAGATTGGTAATACCATCTTGATATGGAGCTGAAGATGCCAGAGGGTTCAATTTGAATCTTTTGATGTTTTGAATTTTAGTTAATGATAAATCTCTTTCTGCGGGAGTTCGGCATCTATCCATATTCAGACAGTAAAATTAAGTCCTCTTCAAACACCCCCCACTCCTTTCTAAGTTTTATGGATAGTTACTAACATTTGAAAATATAATTTTTAAAATGTTAATGATCAATATGACAGAAAAATATATTAATTCTGTGCTAAGGTCCAGAGAATGAAAAGCTC
Organism: Gallinago undulata; assembly: GCA_026546715.1. Taxonomy (NCBI): domain Eukaryota; kingdom Metazoa; phylum Chordata; class Aves; order Charadriiformes; family Scolopacidae; genus Gallinago; species Gallinago undulata. Next base: position 17,325,492 of record JAOTQQ010000063.1, on the reverse strand, counting down.
ATAGAGAAAGTGAGAAGTGTAACTATTTGTACGTAGACATATCTTTAAGCTATTGAGAGGAAGTTCTGGAATAAGGTATGCAATTTTGCCTTATTCCTTGTCTCATCATATGTTAAAGCTTTCTTGAGCCAGGTAGCCTTTCTAGATTATAAAAAGCTGTCTATTGAATAGAAGAGAAACAGTGTAATCTTTATTTTTCTTCTTTCCTATATTCCTTGAAAAATGATGAAATTCTTAATTGTATTTTTAAAACAAAAATGTATATATGTATGCATATAATACATAGAATCATAGAATGGTTTGAGTTGGAAGGGACCTTAGAGATCATCTAGTTCCAACCCCCCTGCCCTGGGCAGGGACACCTCCCACTAGAGCAGGTTGCTCAAAGCCCCATCCAGCCTGGCCTTGAACACTTCCAGGGATGGGGCGGCCACTGAAATCAGTATTTCCAGCAAGATGGCAATTTAATATTGAAATATGGAGGTAATTTATTTGTTAAACCACAACATGAGGGGAGTAAAAGGTAATAAATACAAGTAATCAGAAAAAGCAGAAATTCCATCCATGTGTCCTTGTAGTATGAAGCTCGTGTGTGTACGCGCGCATCTGTCTGGCACTCAAACTGCTGTGTAAATGATGTTTTAGTTAGAATTTGAAGAATCTTCTGTATCTTACTATAAATAAATAAATAAATTCAGAAAAGGAATCCCACAAGGCTGAATCTCTTGCATGACTTCCTTGAGTGAAGTTTCTCCTAAATAAACTATAGTAATATTATAGATGTTAATAATTGACATACATGCTTTTAAATAAAGAAATTCTGGGATAAAGTTCTCTGTGTATAAATGCACACATAACTCAGAAACTGATATTCTTTGCATGCTTCATAATTTTGTATGTGTACCTAAGTAACCTGATAAACTGGGACCTTAGAACAGGGAGTGAAAAGCAGGAAATATCTGTGAAGACTATACATCTGAAGACTTCAGCAAAATATTCTGAAGAGACTAAATTTTTCTATTTGCAATGAGAATGCCAGTGCCAGTCTCAACCAAGCTTTTAAAATAGTCGCTTTCCTTCCCAATTTGCATACTGAAAGGCAAAGGGCATTTTGGTTTCTGTCTGTAAAGAACTAAATATAATAGAGAAAGAGGCAACTTCGTACTTCAGGATGTCATTACCAAACTCCAGAAACCAAAATGAACAGCTTTTTTTGTAAAAAGGTTTGAGCTTGCAGTGACTACATCCTCTATTGCTGGTATATGAATCTTCAAATATGAAATTATTTTTGTCTATCAGGCCCTTCCTTGCAAAAAAATTATTAGAGTTATGACTGCAAGTGGATTAGGAAATGACATGCAAGACCTTGTGTCTGCATGGATCATACAGATACATCTGCCCATGTCTTTTCACAGTACAGACTTTAGTTTAATGTTTAGATATACAAATATAATTCACCAAGCTATCATTTTTTGGTAAACTGTGCTTTGCAGACAGTGCAGAGCGATTTGATGTCTCTCAAGGTGGATAATAGCATGAATAATTCATTAAGCTCACTGGAGTTAATGTTGTTGTACTCAAGGTTAAGTATTCCCCCATCTCCATATAAGGAATTACTTGATTGCTTACCTTAAAAATGAACTTCCTTTTAAAAAGCCATTGTATAAATAATAGGATATGTCTGACTGCCATAATTTGTAAGGTAATCCATCAAGGTACAGGTAAATAATGATATACTGAATAAGCTTATACTTTTTTTCCCAGTTATCTTACAACTCTTTATAACAAACACACCCATTCAGTAAAAATATCTTTGTTCCAAGACATTTTTTGTTCCTTACAGTACCTCTGCCAACAATAAAGGTGATTTTATGAATCAAGGACTATAATAAAAAATAAAAGTAAAATCAAGGGACTATGTCCAGATTGGTCATTAACTTAATAATGATTAATAAAAGAACCAAGAGTAAAGCAATGTGCTATTTAGTCAAAACCACAAATAAGCTGTAGCATTCAGATTATCCTTGGACAAACTGGGGGGGAAAGAGCCTCTAAGAAACAAGGCCATGGAACCAAGCCAAGTTGTTTGGCTGGTGGTGGATTTAATTAAAAGCAGCAGCCAGACAGCTAGCTACGTCCAACTGCAGCTAAGTAAATGGCTTCACTGTGTCCTCTACGAGCACGTCCTTCTTTATGGCAAGATCAAATCCTGCCGAACAAAAAATACTTTCTGACAAGTGCAGCCTTCACCTCTAGCTAATAACTTGCTGATCAAACTCTGATTGAACCCAGTAGAAAACAAGGACCACGTTGAACCACTTGAAGGGACTCAGTATCTTAAAGACAGATACCTTGGCCTCTCCAAGTGATATCATAACGTAGATTATCTGGAAGAGGATTATTTGCACAGGACACTATAAGAAACTCACTTCGATATTCCATGGACAATAGTTACCTTAGACTCTCAGATTCTTCAGAAAATCCCAGTGTGTAACACATATTAAAAGATCATTTATGTATGTGTTTAATTACTTGCTTGGGTCTAAAAGCTTGTTCAGACACACAGTTAAGTGGAGGATGAAACTCCTGCTTCTGGAAGATGAGGCTTCGTACGCGTGACTACACTACAGCATGCTCCACTTCAGAATACGGATGCTCTCCCTAATCACACTGACAGAACAAACATAACTTGATAGCAACCACCATTGAATTTTTATCTGTTATTAATGCACTGAAGGTGGTAAAAAATTGTGAGAAACTATTTCAGTTTTATTGCGTTCTACCAGTATATTTTGAGGGTCGACCATAAGTGATATTTACTGGGTTTGTACCATTGCAATGGTCCTGCCTGACTGATCATTCTCCAGCTTCTTTCAGCTGGAAGCTGACTTCCAGCTCTCTTATTTCTTGCTTCAACAAATGATAACAAATAATTAATTTGTCTGCAGATGACATTTACTCACAGCATAAAGCAGAAAGCTACAGTAAAGAAAATGGTAATGCAATAGCTTAAACAAGCCTAAGTGCCACCAGGCACTGTCACTGGTAAAATAAATTAGCGAGATTTCTGTTCTGCTCATGAAATAATAGTTCATGCTATGAAAACTGCACTCATAATGTGATGCTGAACTCCAAAGAAAGCTTCACTTAACAAGTCTAGGGAGCTGAAAACAAACATTCTCCCATTGTCCTTTATTCACATTTAACAAATAGTAGCAAGAGAGTATGCTTTCCTAATGCTAGCAAAGGCACAGAACACGTGTCTACCTGGGGATTTCACACCATTCAGGTGAAAAAGAAAAACTGTGTAAAACTTTGCTATTATGGGAGATAGAGAATGGCTTCTCCAAAAGCTGCTAACCAGCAAAGATGGGAACTCTTCCTTTTCAACATGTGTATGTATGGATTCTTTTTTCTCACAAAACATGCTTATCATCTGAATACTATAGGAAGTTTGGAAGAATCTAACTTGAAATTACAGGTACCAGTTTCAGAATTCCAGCAAGCAGACTTAAAAGTTACAGGTTACATTTATTTCATCTTGAATCACAAATATAGATTAATAACCACAGATTAATCTAAACCTTTATGCAGGTACCTAACACACCAACCCCTGCACAGACACAAAACCTATTAAAAAGAGACAAAAGGTTTGCGTCTCTTGGCTTCCATTCAGAGACCTTACCTAGAATTTCTTACAACTAAAACTAATTACCCATGCTTAATGTATAACAGCATTTTCTCGTACTACACTAAGATTTATATATATCTGTGTTTTCCACATTATTTCAGGACTATTTTAATTGCAAGTCTAAGGAAACAGAGTACAGCTTCATGTGCTTGTCTGTGAGCATACTGGAGATAATTTCCCAAGTAAGAAGGTACTTGCCTGCCATAATAACACTAAGCCAAAACCAAACTGCGCAAATTAAGATTTATAGGACAACAGCAGCTATGGGTCCCAGGCAAGCCATATAGCTCTCAACTCCAATTTCAATTGTCACCTTTACTGCTATGATTGCCCAGTAAATGATTTTATAACGCTGGCAGTAATGTCGTGTCTAGCTAATATTTGCAGTTGGACACTAAGTTCAGTCAATCAATATTGTTTCTTGCCAAAACCCAGGAAACTGTTCTCCATGGCTGTTATTCCAGAAACTTTCCAAACTATTTCAGATGAATGGGTTCGATGATATTTTTGACTAAATTTTTTATGACATGCATCTTTTTCACCTATAAATCCTACATATATAACTTTTTATTCAAATTATTCAAGTCTCAGACATCAGTGAGAGCATACAGCAATCACACCAGGAAGTTTATGAAGGCAGAGATGCCACTGCTGGATTAATGTTTCAGAATAATGAGAATGACTGATGCCAAACAATAGATTGGCAAAATGAAAAATATCAGCATAGCTTTGAAAAAATACATGTGAAAAATTATTTCTTTAGTTATTTCTGTTTGTAGGACTATTCTTAGTGTTTTCTTATGTTCAACTTTTAGAATTGCAGGTTTAATCCTACATCAAATCTCCATCTTTTCCATAATTTCACTTGAAAATTCAGTTATTGAGAGCCAACTGGAAGAAAGCTGGGTTTTTTTTAGTAACGAATTACTTAATATTTTCTTCCAAAATAAAATGTCTCTTTAAAAAATATTATCTTTTCCTAACTGCTAGGAAAATTCAAACTCTTAAATATGCGAACAACAGAAATTGAATAAGGCTCCTTAAAACTGAGTAACCTTTTTTTACATTACCTTGATATAAACATCATTTGAAGTTAGCAATCTAGGAAATTATTTCATTACAATAGACATTTATGATGAATGTTTAAAAATATGAACATGAAGAAAATATTTGAGAAAAATATACATACTAACCTCTAAAATTAATTTCTGCAAATCCCTGTCATTTTCACTGCTTGGGAACCCTCCTATAAATAAATACCTGAATTTTTTCCCATGATGTAACATCATTTTCACACTTTCATAATTCATTTAGCATTATCAGTTTTTATTATATTAGAGTCTCATAAAAACAAAATATACCATTTTTAACTCCCTGAGCAAAATAGCATTTTTTTTTCCTCATTTGAGACAGCATGGAAAAAAAATCTGAAACAGCACCAAGGACAAACCTGTGACACAATTTTTTCTTTACCTGCCCTGTCTTGAAAAAGATATCTTGTTTTAATTTCTTATTCATAATGATGAATATCTTATGGGAGGCTATGTATCCTGCCTACAGACTGAGAAGGCAGTGAAGTGTCTACTCTATTTTCTAGTACAAAAGCCAACATCTCTTTCTGTATTACATCAAGATACATGTCTTAATGGGCATTTACAATAAAAGAAAGACACTGTGTCAAACGTCACGTAATGGGGAAAATTTTCATATATCCTTCCATATTATCCTCATTTGTAAATATGGATCAGATATGAAGGACATGGGCTAAATAAAGTTCTCAGAGATACTGACAGGATGTCATCCTGCCTATTTTTGCAGTCTAGTTTATTTTCTGGAAAAATAAATAATTTTGCACTTCCTTGCCTAATCCTGTGAAAACCCATTTCATTGTCACATTATGCAGGATTTATGAATATTTCTAATATGACAAGACTACAGATACTTTCTTTACTGCTTTTTAGCTATCTGGAAGGCTTGTCACAGTCTTGCCAGGTTTTCAGATACTGTTCTTCATTTAGCATGTGTAGCCTGTTTAGCCTATTTGATAGCCACAATGCTGCTATTTCTCAATTAGGTGAAACAACTATTATATAATATAAACATAATTACTATTTTGAATGTGGAATTGATGTATCTCACTTTTATCAATATAACACATTTATATCTCCTTTAATATAGATTATTAACTGTATCTAATACCTATCTTATAGTTGGTGCAGAGACAGGTTTTAAATTTCCAGTTCTCACAAGATTGTGAGTTCTCTCCAGATCTTGCAATAGTTATTCAGCTTCATATTGAAATAACTATTTGAATATCTATAGTTTTTTTAATGCCTTTCCTCATTTGGCTTAAAAACAATACCCTTTCCCTCCCCAAACCCCTAATAATTTAAATTTCCTAGAAGCAACTTGTATTTTCAAAGAAAAACTGAAAATGCAAAGAAGCACAAGGAACAGAAAAAGATCACTTTCACCTCCACATATGAATGGTATCTATTGCACTTACTGCATAATAATACCCCCATATGAATAAGTGAAATCTCTGCAATGATTATGTGTTATTCATAAGCACATCATTTATAATATTCTGCAGAGATACCATCAAAGTTTTTCACACTGGGGATCTCTAATCTTAGTGCCTCTTCCCTTTTGTTATAATTTCATGGATCTTAGAGAACCAGAAGAGGGCTTGGGAAGCCATGTTTCTCCATGGACATTTGTGCTGTTTTTTCAAAGGCAGACAAGTCCAAGTCCGTATTCGCCAAAACCAGCAGAGACCTGAGATAGTGACTGTGCTGCTACTGGTACAATCTATCATCCTGAACAAGTATGACTACTATTAGATGCTGTTAGAGTATATGTACTATGAAACACTTTGAAAGTCTTGATATATAATTCAGTATTTGTAAAACATTATTTTTCAAGATAACTCAACCTCTATATGTTCCTTAAAATACATATACACATAAACTTAAGTATATGTATGGTAGAGAAAGAGATTTAAATTTAATCCTTTAAATTTATAAAACATATCCTACAGAGATTGAGAAACTATTACACACTACTAATGAAAAAAGCCAGTTGAATAATGCTCAGTTAGAAGAGATGAAAAGGTTTTGTTTTTCTTATCTTTAATCTGTCTGTTGTTCTCTGGCAGATAAACATATTTAATCAAAGATAACGAGACAATTAACATTTGTTACAGGGAGAAACTAAACTCATTAGCTCCACACTGAAATGTCCTATATTGGACTGGTAAGATAGCTACCCACTTTATAAATTACTGCTATCGGAGAAAAAAAAAAGTTTCTTTAAAAACAAAATTTAATTTTTAACGTGATATTTTCCTTTTAATTTTGTTCCTGGTATTATTATTGGAGAGTTGTTGCATTTTTAACAAGCTTCTCTACTTAAAACAAACAAACAAACTTCCCTTCTGTGACTTTATACGTGTTATTTTGTGATATTTCCATCAAGAACTGCGGTGAAAACATAAACACTTCTGGTGAAAGTTCACTGGACATACTGAATGTAGTTGGGTCAAAAGTTTTATCTTCGACACAAGTTTTCTAATTTTTTTCATCAGTTGCTGAATTTACTTCTCTTTGTTTTATCTGGAAGTGTAATACTGCATTATTAGATTGGCATAGGAAAAAGATATATGCACAAACTATATATAATGTATGTTTACAGTATACTACTTTTCAGCTCTCCTATCTTGAAAGCAGTACAGTCTCAAGTGAAACATGAATATCTTACAAGTGAAGCACTGAGATTACATTTATTATTAACCAGCCTTTCCTTCAGGTTTTCCTTGTTTTTTTCAGACATGTTTCATTGTTGCAATGCTTGATTGTTATTTTATGACTAGACTTAAAAATTGCACGACTGAAATTTTTGTCTTGCATTTTAAAATATATCCAAACGACTGACTTTTTCTTCATATGAAGTTATTTATATAGTGGCAAAGATGTGATTTGACAACATGATCAAAAACCAAGGGGCAATGGATCATCCCCTGTTAACCCTGCACTGGAAGTTATCTTCATCCCACATAACCCCCTGCAGAAGTCTCACCTCATTAAGTCTGGCAAGGGGGAATACCCAAACCAGGTGTTTTCTTCCCTGTTTTTAAAGAAGGCATGCAAAAATATCTACTGTGGAGGTGCATAAATTTTTCATCATTACAGTGTCCAGACAGGGATGCCAATATGAGGACCGCATCTGGGACAGAGAGCTCAGCCACGCTGGATGAGCAGCCCTCATTCATTAGGGAGAAAAAAGGGATTCCAGCTCTTGGCATTTAATGAAAAAAATGCTGGATCACTTTTACCCTTCCTTGCTGGAGGTTCTCACCAAGATACTTGAACTAAAGAATCCATTCACTGAATGACAGAGGGTATAAGAGTGCTGTAAAAACTAGAATCTTTGTAACAGAAACGTTGCAAATGTTTTCTCACAAAAATTAGCAACTTGCTTACAATTCTATTCTGGGCTTTCTTTTCCCCTCAATGAAAATGAATAGAAGTCATGAAAGGAATAATATGAAGAAAAATTTTCCCAATTCTTAGGAATTAAGCCCCAAATTAATGATTTTATTTATGAAAGACTGTTGGAAATCATTACAGACCTAGAACTGTTGTCACAATTACTAATGTTTAGGCTCCTTAATGGTACCTGGTATAAAAGGAGGGAAAACATTTAGCGTAGTATCAGCCTTTCGTCTCTGATAATAGTTAAGCTGCAGACAATATTAAACAGATTTACTGCAAAACAGTGTGTTCTCCTTACAGAAATGGGACGTGCTCAGCTTTTGAGATACAATGGTAATCTGAAGTTCAGCTGATTTTTTGAGAGTAAATATTTTAATAGTTATTACACAAGGGAAACAAAAGTTCAGATAAAAGCATAGACAACTTGGTTTTATAAAAGGAATTTAAATCCATACTATTCAGAGCAGGCTGTGAAACTATATTGCCAAGTATTGAGATTTTCAGTGACTTTTTGCTACAAATGAAGAATAAGCAACATACCAGTTTCAGGAAATAGTTAAAATCCCACTAGTTAATGTGGAGGGAACTTTGTTGCACAGTTAATTCCAAGGATCACCCAAAAAAGCAGATGCTGTAAATTGAAACTATCTGAGCAATACCCACCCGTGCTGCCCCGCAGCTCCTTTAGCCACTGGCTCATTCCTGTCTTGCCTCTGCTGCTGCCAACTCCACATAGCCTCTACATGCCCATTACAGGTAACTTTTCTGAATATTCACTCTATACGTTATGCAGAGTATTATATTTTTATAGCTGCTGGATAGGCATGGATAAGAGTTTCTGCAAGATTGCTTTCTCATTTGTATGCAGAAAAATATCACAACTGTACTGTTAAAAATAGTTCTATTATAAAGATCTAGCAAGCAAAAGTTCTTGGCTAAACACATATAAACAGGCATTAAAATTCAGTATAATATAGGTTGTTCACAGAATTTATTTTAAAAAGGTGTTAGGGAATTGGGATTTAGATCAGTAAAAAAGCTATGTGTGTAACTATAATTAAATGCCTTCCATTATTTAAACTTTTTCAGACTGGATTTCAATGATCATTTCAACAAAATTCAGTGACTAAAACCAGTGCAACCATTTGAATTTACCCCTTTTTATGGCTGTTCATACTGGGAAAATTAAGCCTGACAAAAGAAGACTAAAAATGTGTCTCTGGTGTTTGTTCTGTTAGATATTATCTGTGGACAAAGCTTATCTCCAGGTCTCCTCTGCTCTCCTGATTGCAATCTCATTTCACTTGTCCTTGGGATCTCATGTCTGCTACGACCTCCAGCTTGTTAAATATTCAGCAGAAAGTTTATGGACTTTCCCATAACCTTGATTAAAAGCCTATGGGGAACCTGAATGCTGAAAAAAAGCCCTTTATTTGAAAAGAAACTTGAGTACGCTGTGCTGATTTCTGTTTCACTAATAGTATTTATAATCAGCAGTCACTGGCACAGAGTCGAGGCCAGGGGAAAAATGATGATTCAATCTCACCTGTATAATAATTATTGTATTATCATGCCAAATCAGGGGTTCATAGTAGAGCTTAATTTAAGTAAGTGGAATTTGTGGGAGGAGTGCTGAGGAAGTGCGATAAAATATTGCCCTTTCAAAGAAAATAGAGAAATAGTATTTACAGAACTTTGTATCTTTGTCCTGCTCCAAGGAGGGACCCTATCACTGTTTTGAAGATGTGAGTCTTGGGTAACTGTCTCTTAACCCAAAGGGTTGCTGCAGTCCTGCACTCTCTGCCACTCCAGGCCAGCGGCTTTCCAGTCACTTCAATGTGTTTCCACACCTCAAATTCTGCAGGCATTCCAGGTCCACCACTTATTTTTTTCAGGAAAACGTTACAGGAAAACAAGAAGACACCCCAATTTTCTAGGGGCTTTTCAGTATTTTCTTTCTGTGAGAACAATTAAATTACAAAGCCAGATGAAAAGGAGCTCTATGTACTTCAGGAACTGGCTGAGTTTCCCCATTACTGTTCAGCATCCTTAAGTACTGGTAAGTTTTTCAGATAGTACAAGAGACCGCCACCCCCTCAATAATTTAGTTTGTCATTTTCTCTATTTCTATTCTTGGTCTTTTGTTCCTCTTCCAATAATGGACAGAGATCTTTTCTTTTACAATTGTCGGGTGATTAAAGACCCATCAGGTAATTTTGTGCTTAACTATTATATCTTTCCTGCTTTAGGCTTCAAAATAATTTGTTCTGAGTGATAGTCCTATTCTGATCAAGACACACTCACTAAATGGAAGATGTCAAATTTTATTGTGCCTTTACAACTATGTCAGTACAAGATGCAGTAATTTTCTTCATCAGCATTTAGAAATTATCTCAATATAGGAGGAAAAGACAGCATAAAAGGTAAGTAGTGCCAAAAATTAAAACTGTGCTTAATCCTTAAGTAGAGCTACTGCAGGGGATCCTATACTGTCAAACACAATTCTCAATCACACATCAAGAGATTTGCCACATGATACTAAGATGCTTTCATGAACATAGGAGGCTATAACACAAACAGTGGGACAAAAAAATCAAAGCAGCCTTCTCACAATAGATTAGATAAAATACATATCATTTCAGTAAGACTTTTTGTTTGTAAAAGCACTTTACAGCTATTAGTCAGTGCTTTATTTTTAATTCTCCTTCAATTATGTAATAACAGGAGGGTGAGTAAGACACAAATTCTAACTCTGGCCAAGGCTAAAGAAGGAAATAAGAGAAATATTATTAGCCTCAGGAAATCCTGCCTCTTCATCAGATTTGATTAACATAGATCACAATACTCGCAAGAAACTGCAATAAAATAGAAAACATATGTTGTCTGTCATTATTACTGTCTTTTATTTAATTATCCTTGACCTGAAGTGACTTTGTATAAAGTTATGTTTATTATATACAATTGCAAAGATGTATACAGATTGTATTAAACTACAATCATACTAACACAGGATCATTTTCTGAGTGGATTATCCATGTGTTCCATTGATTGGGATCCTTGAATAAGATGCAAACCACTACAGAGGTTTAAACAGCTATATTCTTTCTAAAGTACTCTTTAATTAATGTTGTCTACAGCACTAATTATGAAAGCTTGTAAAGCCTAAAGCCTGAAAACACTTATGCACCTACTTAACTTTGCTCATTCAGGGTAGACCCACTGAATTCATTGGAACTGCTCAGAGTATGTAATTTAACTAAAGAATGCACATCAACTGTTGCAGATAAAAGCTAAATGGAGAACACAATATTGCACACATATCCACCGTGGACTTTAAAGCATTTTGCTCTTTGTTATTTCCAATTACAAGACTTCCATGAGCATATTTGTCCTTCCCCAACAAAGCATGGAACTGCTCCCTAATAGTCTCTTTGATAAAGTGTTGAATTAAGCAACACTGAGCCGTGAGTCAGTGAGATATGAGATGTACGCATCTGCATATACATATGTCTAGATGCACACATAATTTGTCCACATTACGAAGGCAGATAAATATGCATCTATGTGCATATACACAAGCATATCTTCTACACAGTGAAAAATACTGAAATTGGAATAGAAGCCAAATTATTTTCTACTGTCAATGGAAAACTCCTAAATCTCTTTAAAAATAGAATACTCATGTTTCTAGTATATTTATTTTAACATTATAAACCGTTTTTATTTTGCTAAACAGATTTCTGTTTGTTTAATTAACAGTTGCAAACAGAGAAAACTTTTAAAAGTATTACCAAGCTTGTCATTTATAAGCAGCCATTCAAGCTTTTGTTATTTCCCCCCTCCACTTTAGCTATAAACATTACACATGCATGCTTTGAAACTGGGACTAACAGCTGTCAAAGAAACCTCACTAACATTGCTGTTCTTCTATAAAAGATTTTTCCGAAATTTCCACACCTTATTTAAAAGAAGAGATCCCGATTTGAGCAAGGCAGTGGGACACTACACGCCTCAATTATACTTCAGTTATATATTTCAGCCTCCTTATATTCTCATCAATCGTTTCTAATTTTTGGCCTGGTTGTACCACCTCTGGTGCACAAGTCAGCCAGTTGGCAAAGATGAAACGTATTTTCTTGTCTCAGCTTTTGGCAGGTCCAACAAGTGGCTCTGGAGGCAGTGCTTGGCCAAGTGGGCATACAGGTCCACTTTGTAGATTCGTTAGAAATATGTAGCTAAATTCCATCATCATATCCCAGTCCCATTCCTCTGCCCAGCCAAACTAGATTGTCTGTGCATTATCCCAAAGATCAGTGACTGCCAACTGTGCTAGCGCCAGCTGGAGCATTTATCTCTAGAAATATCTTCTCTGCGCTCCCCGGCTCTCTGTATTAGAACCAAGGAAGTACTGAGGAGCAAGAGAAACACTAGTCTTTATTCAGACAAGTCTTTAAATAAGGTTAAATAACTGCAGTAGCTATTAAAGATTTAAAATAAAAACTGAGAGGCTGCTCACACAAACCACACTGTCCATCCTATGTTATATAAATAAAATGTTTTGTAGAAAAATAAGATTTGACCCAAAGATCAACTGAATATCATGCTGCATATGCAAAAGACATCAAATTAAAACTACATAAGAAGTCTTAATTCTCATTTTATTCTCTTCTGCATATTTGGCTGTGGAATCTTAAGAGACTCAAAATGTAAATCACAGGCATACTGGTAATAATTGTGTTATTCAAGCTTAAAATGGAACTCTGGTACACCCTTCCATCTTTGTGAAATGAACAACAAGATAATGAAAAGCCAAACCAAACAACTTTAGTATGTCAAAAAGTAAGATCTTTCACATTTAAAAGCACACTGGAAGAAGGGCATCTGACTCATCAGAGAATTTATCTACAATTCACTCAACACACTGTGTCATTTATGGAACCATGCCATTAACTAAATAAGAGCACATAGTGCAAAGGCATCATTGGTTCAGACTGATACATCTCCCTTCCCCTGTGTCACATTACTTATGCCTACTGCATTAACGCAAGACATCAAGTTCCTCAATGGAAATTTTGTATATGCTCAAAGATCTAAGCTAGCATAAGACACCATCATGTAGTTTGTTTTACGTGGATTTGAACAGCTCCCACAATAAGGAACACTTTTGCCTCAATTTTGGCTTTATTCATAGAGGGGTTTCACTGACAGGAGACCCTGAAAACCAGGTAACAGCAGTCCAAAGTGCAGGAAGTAACACAGTTACATACACTTTATATTATATATGCTGTACAGTTTCTAGATCATCTGGGATTTTTTATACAGTTTTGGGGGAATGGTAGGGAATAAAGCCATTCTGTCAACAGTTGGTGTCAGCTATCACAGTGACGGATTTGTAACATAAACCTAAAGATGCAGATAAATACTCTACTCTTAATGGAGAGACACCAAAAAGAAGTTGCTCTAAGATGAAAGAAGCAACTTTGAACTTCAATATCCAATTGCACTAAATACATAGAACTCTTGGAATCGAGTGTAACATTCTGAAATAAGTTCATCCTACTGCCAAAGACTGCCTTATCCACATGGAACAGAATCTGAGCCTCCAGAGAAACATGTAGTTAAAACTATAGAAGTTTTAACATGCACCCATGACTTAGCCATAGCGTGCTTCTCAGAGTAGTCCAAAATAAATAAATAAAAAAAATCCACTGTATATACAGGATATTTAATTGCTCTCAGTGGTGCTCAGCCTGTACAATATATTCACTAATCCATCTCATGCACTCTGATTTTCTATAACAAAGGAGTCATTCTTAAACATATGATACTTGTGCTGCTGTTACAACAGCAGCATCAATACAAGGCCTTTCAATCTTCTTAACAGTAAGACCTTGAAAAACTAACTGGTGTGGATTTGATAACAAGACAATCCATAAAATCTTATCTTGATCTTGCAGTCCTGGTCTAAAGCCTGTATTGCTTGCTCAGTGTTACTGACCACACAATGCTATTTCGCTTACATACACTAGCAAATTGCAGAGAAAATTCACTTAAGAGGTCATCTGAATTTTATGGTAAGTTAGAGACAGCCTGTATAAGTGGAATACCATATAGAAGTGAGACTATACAACAGTTAGTCTGTGAATATATGGCCAAGTCACACTAGGGAGAAAGACCAGAAGAACCTGTACGGTAAATATATTTTTTCTTGAGCAGTAAGTGTGATCTAGTATGCAGATATGCCTAGAGTTTGCAAGACAAGCACAGCTCTGTGGACCCTAATAAACCCAAGTGTTTTCCTCCTGAAACAACACAGTCAACTAGACTCAATTCCATGCATGGATTCAGTTGGTGGCTGGAAATACACTGAAATTTGGGGCCTCCGCTCAATCCAAACTTTCTGTTTTTTCAGTTACAGTTACTCCCCCAGTGGGGGAAGATGGAAGGTTGTGACATTAGCAACAAGAAAAAGGCTTTTGCTCCATCTACACATTCATTTGGGAAGCAACCACAGGGCTTTGACAACAGGAAAATAAGCATGTCCTCTGGCCATCAGCCCATCACATTCATGCTGAAATCTGATCAATGGGTAGTTACAGTATGATTCTGCCTTACGTAACTGATGCCAAAGATGCTATGAACAACATCCTTCACTATCTGGAGTGGAAGTAGACACTTCTGTACAAGTCACAGTTCATACAGATATCCCATGTCCTAAACCCTGGACTAGAAAGGGAAACCCCAAATTGACTTTTCCAGCACACTGCTGCTACAAGAAAGCTATCACTAGGTTCTCCACCTAAAGAGATGGATGACAAAAATTACATTTCACATAGTCCACATAGTTATGCAGAGCTAATGCTGCCTTCAGTTGCACATTTATCCCCAAAGATCTTAGTAGTGGCGCACTTCTAGACAGGATTGAAAACATATTTCATACAATGTGTGATTTGCTTGGAACAGTATCATCGGATATTGTAAAGTGTGAACAGGATTATTGGTACTACTTAAGGAGCATCGAGCCTTTTCTCATCTCACACAAAAATGATGCAAGTTTGCAATCCATTTCTGTAGTTGCTTTATGAAGTGCAATAGTGACTGGGGAACTGAGAGAATACAAATGAGACATTACCATTTGAACGGCAGCGTTTCCTTAAAATTCCAAATTTTGCTTCAGGAGCTCTCATGCATGCTGAACACAATTGTCATTAGATAATTACTCATTATAAATGAGCACAGGCTAAAACCAGACATACTGTTCAGCTTTCTGAGCACATACAGATTTTGATGTTAAAATGAATACTTCAAAACAATTTTTACTGATCAAATGAGCTGGATTTACATCCAGGAGTAGTTAGTTTTTCTAGTGACCGGAAAAGAAATCTGTCTCTGTAGTACTCAGTGACTTGCAGAATCTCAATGTAAAAGATTATTTTTTTCCTTTCTGAGTTCCAGAACACAGACTTTTGTAGAAACTAGTTTATAGGACAACGCATGTTAACGAGCTCTTGGGCTGATATTGTACCTGTAAGTGATGTGTGCTGCATTACCAGCATGTGATATCTGCTGGATGCTTTGAAAACTAGGCTGATTGTTTCACTTCAGCTTCCAGCGGGAAACTGGAGAGATGCCCATCTTTCAAGAGCCCCTGACAGTAAGTTTGTAATGCATTCACAGCTCTGAAGCCAAAGTACACTAAGTCCCTTGGAAATACAGCCTAGAATCAGTGTTGAGCTACTATTATTTCATGTGTTGTGGATGAACAACTCAGTCTTCTGGTTTGCCAGCAAGTCACAGCCCTAATTTCTCCCACTAATATAGCCAAGTTTTAGATGTGGTTATATATTAGCAATGGTCTTTTATCTATTTCCATCACTGCTGAAAAACTAAGTAATGCCCTCCACCATCCCAAATCCCTCATGTCCAATTTATTTGCATTTATTCACAGAAGATGTCATTTCTGGAGATCTATCACTTTATTCATTGCAAGTCATAGCGAAGTTTGGCTGTGGTTGTGCCTGTTACGTTGGTGCCCAGAGTTTCCTCATTTATGTCCTAGCATTCATAATTGTAAATAGTAATTTTAATGACTTATGGATTGATATGGATATGGATTCTTGCTATTAACCACTCCAGTTTCACCGTATTTGGAGGCAGAAAGCATCTCTCCCACAAGCCTGTGTCATGCATAACTTCCATCCTGATGCCACTATATGGACCCCAAAGTTAGACTAGAAAAATGTATCCATCAACAGGCCGAGCAGGACTAACCAAAATCACACTAATTCCAGAGGCTCACTCAGCAGCAGATATATTTCTAAATAAGATCCAGGTAAACCAGGGCCTTACTGAAAGGCAGTGCTAACTTCAATATGTTTGGGGGAAAGCATATTACGACATTATTGTTTTGATGCTGAGTAGGTGACCCAGCTGAAGCAGATGAAAAGAAAAAGGAAGAGAAAAGCTGTACTGCCTGAGTGAACTGCTCTGACCATAGCTTCACAGCTCTTTTTTCTTCTCAGTCATTCATCTGTCTGCACTCTTTAATCAAGGCTGCAAATTGCCTAGTTCAGTCAGGGTTGCTTATTTTTTTTCAAAACAAACCTAGTACAATCAATGCAATATTACTGTTATATATTATATATCTTACGCATGAAACCAGAATTATTTTCACATCAAATAAACCAGGTCTTTTAGTTCAAGGTTCTCAAACAGTAATTTACAAATACATTTTACAACTGAGGCGTTTTCCAACATGAGTTGAAGTTAGATAAATCCCTAACACAATGGGAATAAAAATGCAAGTTCCCTCAAGGATTCCAGTGAAAGCTCTCTCTTTCTCACAAGCCCTGAAGGAAAAGTGGCATCCCACTTTTAAGTTGAAGCTCTCCTCTGGAAAAAGGAGTTTGTTGAAATAGAACTACAAAGTTTGGGCTTTATCTTACTGATTTAACAGTGAAGTCTGCTAAGTTCTTACGGATAACTTCACATACCTATCCTCTCAGACTGGGTTTATTTTTATTTTTCTCTCTTCAGTACTTGGAGTTATTCCTTGTACATTACTAAGTGCCCAAAGGTAAGCTTTGAGCAGATGGATGGCTTACACAGTCCTCAGTAAGAGTTACAGAGATATTTCAGGAGTTAAAATGTTGCCAGATTTTCCCAATTGTATCATAAATCTAGCAAATTATATTATTTCTGTTTACAAAATGAAATCAAAAGTCACCTATAGAATCCAACTAAATTCCTAAGAATTAAAAAAAAATATATATACAGATATATGATACCTTTTTTGCAGCCCATCTCATGTCATCCACTACCAATTTTTTAATTTCCCTCCAGAAAGAACTCTGTCACATGCCAAGCAGGAAAGAGGTGTGCTTACGAAAAAGGATTGTCTCAGTGCAGAATCCTAGCAGAAGCTCAAAGTATGGAACGATCAAATATGTTCCAGAAATACCACTGATACTTGAGTGAAAAACCCGCTTGTCTTTAAAGGGATATCTGTTGAGAAAAAAAGCTTTTTTATTTTCCTCTTGTTGTTGCTAGGGACATTTAAATAAAGATAGTATATTTTTACTGGAACCATCTTGTACTGCTGTGAGGGAAAAAATGTTGCCATCTGCATTAAAATATGTCCCTCTGCAAGTAGTTTTACATGCAACAAAGAGTATTATAATTTGAGTCAAGTACATATGGAGCAAACACCTAAGAAAGATCTTGCCTTGATACAAATATTTTAACAATGGTAGACAAGTATATCTTAGTTAGTTACAGATACACGACATCAGATTTTAAAAATCTTTTTATGATGTATTTTGATGTATTCACAGCTCTTTTTTGCCTTTTCTTTTTTTTAAAATCTCTTTCTTCATTCACAGCAGCTTAGGTTGAAGGAGGAATGCCATCTTTAACCTTCAGATCCCTGTTCTTCCTGGTTTGTGTCATAAGCTAACTTATTATTTAAAAGCAATTTTTTGTATTTAACATCTCACCTCAGCATGCAAAATAGTTATGGATTAGAGTACATTTACTAGGGGGAAAAGGATAGAGGGACTGTGAATTAGAAATGCCTGCCTGGGTCACAGTCTCACTTCCAGCATCTGGACCAGAAAAATCTCTCTGTGACCCCTCTCTACCCCTCCTACCCTCTACTCTGTTTATGTGCTTATTGCTCATCAAAGACGTTAGACATTAGATCAAGATTCTCTCAGTCACTGTAATAGTAAGATACAGTTACAGTATATGCTTAGTGTGTAACCACTTCTAAAGCATAAATGCAACACAGTACTGTACTATATATTCTGGAGCTTCACCAATATTGCAGATAAGAAACTATCTTCTTGCCTTCCAGTGCAGGCAGCTGTCTGGATCTGGTTTCTTAATTCATAGATTGGACCATCTGTAATTCAGCTTGCCAATCATTTGGCTAAAAAGCCAAGATCTTTTCTGACATACAGTCTATACTAAACAAATAACCTAGAAAACTACTTAGGCAATTCCCGCTCCAGTAGAACAGCGCAGTGAGCAGCCTGTGTCCGCCCGTCAGCGGTGACCCCAGGCCCCCCTTGTGGTGCTGCCTGGCACACAAAGCCCTGGGCACGGGCATGCCAACACCTGGGCTGGGCTCCTGCCACTTCCCGTGGGAAACGGGGCCGTGGCTGTAAGATCATCTGGGAAAAAAAGGTAAAAATAACCGATAGCAAGAATATTAAAATTTATTATTATTTTGTGTCAGCATTTCTTTCAAAGATTCTTGGGGAACATTAAGATGATGGTGGTGCAGTTAGCAGCATTAAAAATACATTGCAACCGCAGTATGATGCTACAGAGAGTCCTGCTATGAGAAAAATGGCAGCTCTGACAGAGAGTTAAACATTTCTTTTTTCACGGTCGTGAAACAAGATCAAACCAACTTCACATTTCTCATACTTGTTAACCTTCTGTCTTGATGAAAATTAGCAGCTACAGTTTCTTTTAAATAAATTGTGAAATTTTTACTTGGATAAAGCATCCCTCTATTCCTGTCAAAGAGTTGTACAGCACAGCTGTTTTTAACAAATTCTTATTTTTACTCCCTGACTTTTGACTATCATTATGTATATGAGTTTCTTCAGCCTGCAAAGCATGTTTTAACAAGAAATATTCATGTCCTTCTACATATGTCATCTTTTCTCCTTATTCAGCAAGAATAGGTGTTACACAAAAGAGAAAACATCTGCTTACTTGTATTATAATTTCTCTTGAACTCATTAGATTAGAAATACAAAGTTGATAACAGAGGTTAATGATGAATGTACAAAGCTGAACCACATTTCTCTCTAAGTATGTTTCAAAGGGAAAACAAATCCTAAAATTCAGTAATTGTAAAAAGCATAAAGGAAAAACTACGAGGGAGTTTTTTATTAAGACATCTTTATCAGTTAGGTGAGAAATTCAACATGAGCTGAAAACGTGTGCTCACAGCCCAGAAACCCAACCATATCCTGGGCTGCATCCCCAGCATCGTGGCCAGCAGGGTGAGGGAGCTGATTCTGCCCCTCTGCTCCACTCTGGTGAGAGCCCCCCGGAGTACTGCATCCAGTTCTGGGGGCCCCAACATAAGGACATGGGCCTGTTAGAGTGGGTCCAGAGGTGGTCACAAAGATGTTCAGTGGGCTAGAGCACCTCTCCTATGAAGACAGGCTGAGAGAGTTGGGGGTGTCCAGCTTGGAGAAGAGAAGGTTCTGGGGAGACCTTATAGCCCCTTCCAGTACATAAAGGGGCATTTAGAAGAGATGGGGAGGGCATCTTTATCAGGGAGTGGAGGGATAGGACAAGGGGCAACGGCTTTAAACTGGAAGAGGGGAGATTTAGATTAGATACTAGAAAGAAATTCTTTCCTTCCTATGAGGGTGGTGAGACCCTGACCCAGGTTGCCCAGAGAAGTTGTGAAGGCCTATTCCCTGGAGGTGTTCAAGGTAAGACTGGATGGGGCTCTGAGAAGCCTGGTCTAGTGGGAGGTGTCCCTGTTCATGGCACAGGGGTTAGAACTCGATGATCTTTAAGGTCCCCTCCAACTCTAACCACTCTGTGATGATTCTGTATTAGTATCTTAAGTTTTGAAATCCTTATAATGATTCACTTGTAACTCAGGAGTTAGAATAAGGTCAGGGTATTTCCTTCTTTTCCCTGCTCCTAAGTAGCTTGCCTCACTTGAAGCCTGTGGTAGTGTTGTCTATCAGAGTGTTTAATTTTTATGTCAGTGCACTGAATTATCACAAAGTGGACAGTGGTCTCTTTAGCAATTTTAATCAGGCCGTGATTCCTTTTCCTCTCTTTGCTTTCAACTACTGGGGCTCTGTGCAAAGAGCTCTGATTGCAAGCTGCCTGTCACAGCTCTGTCTGTGCTAGAAACAAACACTCCTCGGAAATGCTGCTTAAAGCCCTCCCTGTACGCGCCTCGTCTTAGCTCAAAGAAGGAAACATCTACTGCGTTAAGATTTAGTGAGTCGGCTTTCTTCTTACAGAGGGTGGCAGTTTCAAATACACCAAGTACACTCATTAGGTTTATCAAGCAGTTAAGCGTTAATGTTAGAGACCTACTAACTATAGTATTAGCTGGTATCACTAGCAAAGGAAGTCCTACTAACGTCACGGCTCTTTCCTTGGAGCTTTCTTCTACTGGGCCAGTTACCAGATGACAGAGAGAGTAACATTTCTGAAGCTGTGACACGCAGTTGGCAACCTGCTGCATTCTGACACAAATTAAGGGCCAGGAGTCATACAAAGATCCAGACACAAACTCCTTCCACAGAAATAGCCCTGCTGTATCAAAAAATCAAAAAATCAAAAAATGTCAGGAGGAAGAAAAAACTAAAAATATAATTGTCCTTTTCCATCTCCAGAATAATTCACAGCACTGCACTTTTGAAATCTTTCTGCAGCTTAGCAGATGTAAATAAAGATATAAAATAAAATTGAGGAGAAAGTACCTTATCCTTTTTCCAAAAGCTAAACATCTTGTAATTATGAATACTTAAATTGAAAACTGGATAGTTTGATATCCAAGCTGATTACTTATGTGTTAATATTCTTTACAAAACCATACTTCAATCATCTAAACTCCTAGTTATCATACTCAGACCCCACAAACAGACGTAACCAAATGCCATTCCATTCACAGGACATAGCAATGAAAGGTAAAGGGCCTGTTTTATTTAAAGATTTCTGGCACACATTTTTTTCACAATGCTGTGAAAATGCTACAGTATCAGAACATGTCAGAGTAATGCTGACTGATAATGGGTCGATGGAAAGAGATTCTTGTGATCTTCACAAAAAAGAGAACTAAAAAGATAATTTTGGAGACAGATGTACGGGAATCTGTACAGAATTCTATAAGCAGAATCTGTAATCAGTGATATTTGGCCCCTAGTAAAAAAATGAGCACGTGTATAAAGAAAAGCTTTAATATCAGTTGTAATAAGATAAAAACAATTTTTGCTTTTATAGTTTTCAAAGTGCTTTCTCTCACCATTCCTATTTCCCTTCATTGCCACTGTTTTTCTTTACATATACTACTCCTGAGGAGGAGAGGCAGAGGTTCTCTGTGTATTTCTAAACGCTTCTTTGGTGTGTGATTAGTATGTGACACAAGTAAAGTCATTCTTGGTAGAGAAATGCTTGCTTTCTTTTAAAGTATTAGATGAGGGCTAGATTTTATAACGTTTCATCCTATAGGGGACACATCTTCCGGGACACTGGTTTTGGAACATCAGTCAAGACAACCAGATAAAAGAACAGCTATTGAAAGTGTGTCATTGTTCTTCCTGATATTTCAAAGAATCAGAGTTATTTTGGATGAGAGAATTTAAGTACAGTAGACCATACAGAATCAGCTAGACATGTCCTTATCCTGGAAAAAGCATTTTAGCTCTATCAGTTGTTGTTTCCTATTATTATTTAGAGAGAATTTTGATTTGATGCACCAAGGCTTTAAAGTAGAGCTTTAAGCATCGCAAGGACAAGCATTGCAACAGTGCTGCTCGGCAGCAAGGCATGGCGCAGAGCAATGTTTTTTTCAAAGCACAAAGCAGGAAAAAGGGAAGATGCTGTTAAGCACTGTTCCATCTCACTAATCCCACCCTATTACCCCAGCCAAGCCATCCAGGATGGAACAGTGTTGCTCACCCTAAGAGAAGTAACGCAAATCTGAGGAACGCAAACCCATTTGTTAAATACAATCAACAAATTAGTGTTATTAATGTGCACAGATGCGGGTGAATATTCATCAGACACCTCATACTGTAAGGTTAAACTAACTTCATATCGCAAGAACCTCCATGAAACAGTTGATGTGGCAGTCGGGTGACTCTGCAAATTAAAGCAGCACGATGCTGGCCCACCGCAGCACTGCCCAGCAGCATCAGCACATCTCCTCCACACATGGCTCCTGCCTTTTCATGACATGATGAGATACTCAATTCACATCATCATTCACAGTGTGACTGAACTTCAGGAATCCAATACAAGTCAAGCTAACTATTTATTTTTACAGGATGAAATGACAAGAAAAAGACCTGATATGCACTTAGCAGCATTGCTAGCACAGCCTATGTTATTTGTATAGATCAGCTCCACTTCTATTATACAATATTAGTGAATATTTTTACTGCAATTGCACTGGGAGCATAAAACCACATCGCACTCGGAGCCCCACAAATACATAGCAAAATTTCTCTGTCTGTAATCCAGAGACTTTACAATCTAATTCAAACTGAAACATGGGAATGGATATGTACAAATAACCAAGATAGTGGGAAAGCATGCTGGGAATTATGAAAGGGATACATGAGATACGAGCTTCTGGCATTGCTGAAATCAGCAATGTACAGTGTCAGAGTCAACTCCAAAAACATTTAGCAACAATTAGAATGTCACTTGGTTTCACAACAAAAGTACTGAATCACACAGCATTCTAAACCCATACAGAATCCTGCCACTAACTAGAAAGCAGTAACATTATTTCTTGGTATTAAACACAAAGGTGAGAATCTCCACTTCTGAAGTAATAAAAATCTCCAAGTATCACCATAAATATTCTGCCTACCTCTCTCAACCTCAATACAGACAAATGTATTTTATTTTCCAGAATGTGTCCATAATATCACTGACCAGTAGGTTTGAAGAAAAACTGGTGTTATACTCACTGGATCAACAGCGTGTACCAAGGACACAGGCCCTGTGTTCCTCTGATGCAGAGCCTGTATAAGGGTTCCTGAGCCTTCCCTTGACCTTACCACAGCAAAACTGAGGTTTGAAAAGTAGTCAGAAAAAAAAAAGGATCACAACACAGATTATACAACCTCAAAAAATACAGAAACAGCAGTTTAAAAAAAAACATGCTGCTTTTCCAGAAGACTAAAAAATACTCAAGGAGTAAAGGCAAAAATATCTCCCTTTTCAGAAATATAGTATACACACAACATTTCTGGAAAAAAATTTCCAATTGTCCCTAATGCATATTCAAGACTGGATCCTATTTCCCTGACAGAAGTCCAGTTAAAAGGAAAAAACATCAGACCAAAGGATGCCCACATCTCTACACAAACAAGGACAACAATGAATAGATTTATTGAGTTGATGAGATTTGACTCATCACATGTTGTGACTTAGGTGCACTGTCAGTTGGGAATCTTCTTTGTTCAATAAGTACAATTCTTCTGTTTAATTTCTAAGACAGACTGGTAGCTGCAGACAGTCATTAAACATATTTCCTGATATATTTTTCATTAATCACAGTGAAGTCAAGTAATAAATTATGATGCTTCAAATGAAATTATAATCGTGCAATTTTTCACATGGCTTAAATTATATAATATACCCCCAGATTTTTTTTTCCTACATTTCTGTCTTAAAACAGGAACTAGATGCTAACACCTTAATATTTCATACTGCTGAAAGCTTCTCATCAGTGTTTTCCTATTTTTAAAAAATCTTAAAAATGAGAAAGAAGTGAAAGCTTGAGACAGAACAAGACAGACAGAAGAAGGACATAAAATGAAATGCTTTGTGGCTCCTAAGTAATAGAGACAGAAACACCATATGAACTTTATCGTACTGTGTGGGTGGCCCAATAAAAATGAGTAGCAAAGAAAGGCTTGTTGTCAAGAGACGGCGACCCCTTCCCTCTGATGGAAGCCTTGCTGGAGCGGGGTGACTTTGCCACCCCAGACTCCCGCTGCTGCCTGGCACTTGTGCCCGGTCTTCACACTTGTCATCCACAAACCCGGTGGACAAGATAAGGGATTGCTTTGCTTGCAGAGGTCTGCTTCCCTGTGATAAACGTCTATCTCATCCATAACTAGATTTAAGATATGTAGGATACACTTGTCTTCAAAGCTGTCACCAGAAGGGAACTCTATCAATGACTTCAGCTTTCATACGCTCCAGATAAACTTTCCGTTTTAATCTGTGCCCTTTGTGACTTTTCAAGCTATCGTAGCCATCAAAGCCCTAATACACTCCCAGATACAGGGTGCTCCAAATTAGATTCCATTTATCCAGCCAAACTTCAGGGGCTCTATTTACTGCAGATATGACAGTTAGTCAGATCTAAAAGGAGTTTGAAAAAGTAGAGGGAAGAAATTTGTTCTCTATCCACCTCTGCCCCACCAGGCTGCTTGCTATAGCAATATATTTTAAAACTTTCATAAACCTCAAACAGAAAAAAAATAGGATTATCCATTACCATGTCAGCTTAAGTGATAACATAAATATATATCACAGAACATCTGCCACTAAATCACTGTTTATAGATGTCAGATCTCATTTATTATTAAAAACCCCCAAAACAAACACTTCAAAGCCTTCCTTATTATTTCACAATAAATGACTGATTTCTAAACTGCAAGATGGAACTAGTCTTTCTAATCTTTTTATACAGAGTAACTTCTATTATAAACCTCAGTCAAGAACAACATTTGATGGTATTCACAAACACATTGGTATTGCCTGAATTATTTCACCCCAGTATGT
Organism: Gallinago undulata; assembly: GCA_026546715.1. Taxonomy (NCBI): domain Eukaryota; kingdom Metazoa; phylum Chordata; class Aves; order Charadriiformes; family Scolopacidae; genus Gallinago; species Gallinago undulata. Next base: position 17,300,289 of record JAOTQQ010000063.1, on the reverse strand, counting down.
AGAAAATCCAACAGATTTTCCCCATTGATTTTCCCCATCAATCTCTATTGATTTTGCATGAAAGAAGATGGCGCATCTTGGAAAACTTGCTTTTATCTTACTTTTGTTTGGATCAGTAGAAAATGTGCATCAAGCCATTATATTCCAATATCAACAATAAAATATCTAAAACTTACTTTTAGAAGAATTTATAGAGAGTGCTCCTTATTACAGAAAGTATAAGATTTGAAAAATCAGTCTGTGTTTATATTGCTGTGTTTGACAAATAGGGTCTGAGCAATACAATCTTTTTTCTTTTGCATTTTATCATTGAATTTGCTTTGTCCATTTTTTCCCCTTCGTGTCAGCTGCCTTAATAACTCTTAAGTCAGTGTCGTGGTTTCAGCTGAAATCACCTCAACTGGACCGACAGATGGCCCTTCCCCATCCCCACCCCCTCCCATCCCTCCCCTTACACCCCCCCCAAAAAAAAAAAAGAGGAGAGGAAGAGATAGGGAGATTGAGAAGATACAATATACACAAAACCGTATCAAGCTCCCAGGATGACAGTCCCGTCACCGGCAGGCACTGGGGAAGTCCCAGCAATGGATGGGAACTGGGTTCCAGCTCTGGAGTCAGGAACACACGGATCGGCATCAAAGGCAGATGAACAGACAGGATCCTCTTTGGACATTGGCCATCACAGGAAGAGAGTTGACCCTTTGATCCCTCAGCTTTTATACTGAGCATGGGGCAG
>JAOTQQ010000063.1:17234050-17299453 GCA_026546715.1 Gallinago undulata | reverse complement strand
ATTGGCCTTATCACTCTGAGAACGAGCAGTTTTCTCCACAATATGCTGTTAATTTCAGAGAGTTAGAGGAGGCCTAGTTAAAATGTAAAATTCCTAAACACAAAATTACTTCAAACCGGGACAGTCAGGCACTCAGGGAGCAAATTACCAAATCTTGGAATTATTTCTGAATATGCGATCTGTATCCTCTTAGGTACAAGTAAAAATCCGCTTGCAAAAGCCACTCATCCATGTCATTGTAAAGTCACCTCTCCAATCTGACCTCTTCCCCCCACCCCAATCTCCAGACATCAATAAATCAAGTATATCATAACATTTTGTTTGATAGGAGTTTCTGCTGGCTTGCTTCACTGTATGTGCTTATGATTAGACAGCTATTTTATTTCAGAAAAGGATAGGTAAAACATCTGGGAAACCCACACAGTTGTCAGCCCTGTGTCATTCAATGCCCTCAAACATACGCCATGCAGATATAAAGCTGTGCTTCTAAAGAAGACATACTTTAAAATGTGAATGTTGAGCATATCCTGATTTTGATCTCTGCAAGGTCCCCATCTTTTAAATCAAACAGTCACTTAGTGATTGCTGTGGTGGTTTATATATATGTGATTCATGGGCACGCACTCAGGAGGTCATCGGAAATGTTGGCATTTCACAAAGTGGTACAGTACCGTAGTCAGCCATTACATTCTCCCACCTACATACAAGCTAATTTGATTAAAGGTAGAAGATCAATCAAACTCTACTGCCTCAGAAAGATTAATTACCTCAGCACTTTCTGAATTAATTATTAGTGTTCAGTCATGGGGATAGAAAAACCCAATACAGTAGAAGTAAAGGGACCCAACGGACAGATGTGGTAGACTGGGATGTATTTTAGCCAAAGATTTATTAACTTTAACTAATGACAGTGTCTTCCTTTTTTTCTCAAATTATACCTAAGTGCTATAGCGTGTTTATAACTGAGCAGCAGCAGAATTAAAATACTACTGTTGTATTTCAACCTTATTGTGGAAGTAAAGGCACACAAGCAGAGAACAAAAGCATGAAAACACCATTAAAAAAAATAATCATACATGCCGGCAAGCACTTCTAGCCCGAGTTTTTGGACAGGGAATGATACTTAAAACTTTGTAGTTTTATGTTTTCTTCTGCCCCAGCATGGGGTCTGAAGTCCAGCTGCCAGAGCAGTCTTATTGATGATGTTTAAAGAGTATATTTCAGCAACTGCAGAGTTTCTGATTATCAGACATGCCAGCACGGCAAAACCACAGCTATCTTCCCCAGGGAGAACAAGCCTCCAACCTTTAGCTGCCTGCTCTCAGTGTGCAGTGCTGACCCCTTTTTCACAATAACATCAACAAGATTTTCAGGACCCTGCAACCCATCACTAAGGTGGGAGCACGGCTCCGTGGTGGGGCCGAGGTCCCGGCCCGGGAATGTGGCATGTGCTCCCACCCAGTGCCCAGCTGGAGCCCCCTGGGAGCCAGGGGCTAACACAGGACTGAGACAACAAATACGCTCATTGACAGCTTTCATATGACCAACATAGTAAAGGGACCCCTTAGATCACAGACTATTGCTGCTATTAAAACACTTGCAGCTATTAAGGAGGGTGATTTATTTGCCCTCTCATAAATGTATGGAGTTTCTCTTTAAAATCAGTTAGCATTCTCATTCCCCACTTCTGTACTTCCTCACTGATCTCCTTTGAAATCCCTAAATTTCTGGCCTCAGCTGGTTTACAGACAGCACCCATTCATGCGCCTGTGAAGCAACCCAGTGCTTCATTTTGGTGCCCATTCTCTGCTATTATTTGAGAGCAGTCCTAATTGCCAGCCAGCCTTAACCTTGCAATTTAAACAAGGCAATATTCATTCCTTTTTATGTAAATATAAGCATTCCATTCCCTTTTAATTAATAATAGTTCTTTACACCTGTTTCTCAAGTGAGTTCACCCTTCTTTAATGTGGAAAGCCAGCACTATTCATAATAAGCCAGTCGTGGTATTGTCAATGCCTTGTTGGTTTTTTTTCCTTTCACTTTTTCCTGTACTAGGATTAACCCAGGATTTTTTCAAAATCACATTGTGTGCTGGTGATTTATAGTTTATCTTTGTAATACTCTGTTTTTTTCTTTATGTCATTTTCAGCTGGTGATTTATATACTAGTTGCATACACCCGTTTCTATGAGAAAGACTCTCCACTATTAGATTTCATCCCACTGCTATTACTCCAAATTCTTTAGCAAAATCCAATTCTTGTCTCGCACACCTCCTCCTCTATTTTCAGTGATGCTTGGCTTTGAGGTAGCAGAATATTTCATCGACACACTCCTGCTTTTTAATGCCAAACTCATTAATGAAGATCATGATGGAGATTTTTCCATTCTTGTATTAATCTGTGTCTTTTCCTTCTTAATTACTAATGTTCCACCTGAATTTCATAATAATAGTTATTAGTCCTTAAATCTATAAAGACATGCATTCCCTAATATTAAAAATACATGTCATTGAAGTGAGATAATAGAGCTAATCTAGTGCTATTCTTGGGAACTCTATGATACCATTTACTGTTTTATGTTTACTGGTATCTTAGTTTCTCTCTTGTAAATGGCCTCCAGTAGTGAAGCCTGACCGAGCACTTTTGTTTCTTGATGCCTTGTCTTTTAGAATTACAGAAAAATAAGGAAAACACTATTAGTTTTGATATCCTGGGAGGAAGATTACCTCCTGTCCTCTACACTGAACCTGCTCTGACTCTTAGTTCCATTATCATCACTCTTCATCAGCCTGTCTCTGCTCTCATCAACACCATCCTTATCAAAAATTAAGGCAAGGTGAAAGTGTTCTTTTAATTTTGGGGATGAAACATATGCTATCTTTAATCATGAACAGATGTCATCCTTGTGGCAAACCTCTTTCTTATGTAGCTAAATACCGTAGATTACAGTCTTAATTCTTCTTAAAACTAATTCTCTTGAAGTCTGATGATCACTTAAAGCCAGCATAAGCTTTGCCCCAGCTTCTCATTCACTCGTTTGCTATCCGCAACTGTGCCTCATGAAACAAATGGAACTGGGAAATTGATCTGTTTAAAAATAACATGTCTTGCCCCCTAGATAAGACTGAACCCAGATGAATTCTTCTATCCAGTTCACCCAAGCAGCTCTACAGATGCTTGTACTGCCACAATAGAAGATGCAATTGGGAGATACAAACAAGCAGCCACAGACACCTCTGGCAACACCAGCTTGGAGTGACCATGAATTTACAGTGCACGTTACGCTTTTTTGAGGAGGCAACTAAAGTAAGAGAAGACAACTTTTTAAAAAATAGCCTATTTCTAATTGAAACAGTCAATTAATTTTAAAGGTGTACACATGAATTGTTGCTAGTTTTTGAATCACTATATTCTTATTTATATTTTCCCCCATTTCAGTCCTATATTGGATGTGAATAATTACAGCTTTCTCTCACAAATGTTTGTCAGCTTTTGTTATTTTAAGTTATGCTCATCTTTTCATTGTTTTGTAATAAATGCTTTGCTATTGCTAATAAATGAAAAGTTTCCAAACCACAATAATTTTCAATATTAGAGAAACAAATAAAACCTAAGAACTGTATTCAGGAAAAACAAGAGGGAGAAAACACTTTTGAATATAATCCTGTGTGATGTGGTATCTGTCATGAGCTTTCATAAACCACCTAACGTCTCAGTAGCTCTAGATGTTACTGAAGTTGTTTCATCCCAACTCTATGTCTCCTTGGTAGGCAAAGTTGAATTAAATCACCATCAGATGATTAATCAGGTTTAATGTTTTAGACAACATTTCAGATTGACTAAAGATCTCGAGACAGAATGAAGGCCATGCTTACTTCGTTATATGAATTCTGTTCAGATTATCTGACCATACAATTCCTTTCTCTTCCCACATTAACAACATTTTGGTCCACAAAAGAAGAATGGAAATACTTCAAAAATATGATGCTGTTCCAAATTACATGGAAAAAAATCTAGCATCATGTTTGTATAGGAACATCAAAAAAAGCTACCAGCATGTTTGTAGAGGAAACTATCAACTCAAATGGTTTTCACTATTTCACTATTGATTAAATGTGTCACACAAGCAAAAGTGAACAAAACGAACCTCAGGCTGAACACTTTCATACATCAGCACACACGATACTTTGGTTGCTCTTACCTACATAAGTCACGTTGCAGCAGTATACTGAATAAAACTGTTGTGGGTCTTCCCTTTCTTTTTTACTTAGATGTATGAGAGCGCACAACAGACATTTTATTGTATCTGGTTTTTTTTCTGCCACTAGATGCTGCCATTAATATGAGCTTAGAACACTAAAAAGGATGCAAACTAAGCTTTCCACACTGTAATCATCACGCTATATTGTGCCAATTAAACTGTTTCAATAAATACAAGCTAGAAGGGCAAAAAATCTCCACAAAACATAAATGCTAATTAAACTGTGATTTCAAGTTTAAAACTGAACTGTCAGGTAATTAGACAGGTGATTAAACTTTCTTCAACTTCACACTTGAAAAGACATCCGATGCCTGCTTAGTCTCCACACAGTGATATGTGTCAACGATATTCAGATGTCAGAGCTGTATTACTTTTAGGGCAACATTCTAGAAGAGTCATGATCCACATTCCTTCTGAAATTGCAAAAACTGGTCTCAAAAAGCAGTCGTAAATCCAAAACCTGAGCCTCTTTGTAAACAGCAAGACAAGACCCCCAAGCCTGTTCTGACGAGTCCTCCAACAGGTTCTGTCCCACACACTCTGCATGAAAGAACCCAAATACTGATTTCACATACACCGTGCTCGCTTCAGTAAAGCATAAATACCAGAGTTACAAACAACAAAAGAGAGCTGGAAAGCAAGTTCAGAGAGTAAGTATGCATAGTAAAAGCAGCTAACACAATATATAACTTGATATTTTCTTTCTTTGGGTTGTAGCCCTTTAGAGCTTCATTCTGTGAAGAATTCAGTTTGACTGCCTAGAATACTCTTAAGGGTATATTACAGTCTCAGATATACAAACACAAACAAAAGCAAATGATAAACAATGTTTTCAGCACAACTTCCAAAACCTCTGATGGTTCTTGTCAGCTGTCCATCAGCTCAGAAAAAATAATATTCTGGCATTATTGCAGGAACCGTGTAACTTTACAAATTTTAAAAAGTCTGAAACTGAGGATCCCCAGTTAACAGTTTGTGAACTAAAAGAAAAAGGGAGAATGGACTTTGTTTGTGCAGACAGGTGCCTCAGACCCCAGTCTGGGGCAACACAAGCCAAAGGCAGCAGTGTGATTTCCAAGACCCAGCCTGAATTTTTCAGAGCCAGCTTGACTGGGAGGTAATGCTCTCTGCTGGATGCTGTATTTGCCAGTGTAGAGATGTAACTACCTTCTCACAGAGCTATTTCAAGTGCATAGGACTTACTAATTCATTCTTCATGATACACTAAAGCAGCTAAAATACACCTTTTGGGCCAAGTTTTGCCCAGAACAGATGTATTTTCAAATCACTTATTAGGCTGCTAACAAGGCCTTAGAGGCTTATGCACATTCAGGTGTCTCTTTATCAATGGCACGATTCAATTTAATCCAGATAAAGAGCCCCTGGACAATTAACAATTGACTAAAGTACAGTGGAGTCTCTAACTGGCTATCACATCACAGCAGAGAAAGCAATACCAGTATCCATAGATCTAGCATGGTCCTGAGCTCACCCTGATTTTGCCTGTTTTGAATATCATAAGAAGCCAGTGATAATGGCAAAAGTAAGATAACAAACTCTTTTGAGATTACCACTACATACCATAGCTGCTCTCGATAGACAAATTGAGAAACGCTTATTTATGGAGACTGCAGTGTCTTCCCAGACCTACTCATCATGCAGAAGTTCTTCCTGTTGAACTACAACGCGCAGCAGTGTCAGATAGGGAAACACATTAAAAAGCAGAAACTCCCTCAGCACAGTATTTATGACTGTAAGGGTAACAGCGTTAACCTCACCAGAAAGCTCCTCTGTGTATAGCACAGCAGATCTATAAAAATACCAGGTCATCCATAAACTCTTTACAGCTCAAGAGTGTTTTATTTCCAATGGTCAAGCTTCACATTTTTAGAAGCATAGGGCTCCTCCGGCCACATTAAAACCAATATTCAGTTTTAATAACTGCCTGAAAAAGAAGCCCACTTTTGATACTCAAATGATTTCACAACTAAAATGACCAGAGTTCATCACTTACTGGACTCGGGGTCTGAGTTGCCGTCTCCTTCTGTCCGGCTGTTGGGTGAAGCTTGCTCGTAGTACTCCTCCTGGGGGAAGCCAAGGGGCAGAGGGTGAGATGTGCCAGCACCGCTCGGGGGTTCATGGTCTCCGAGCCCACTGTCACTGCAGCTTTCCTGGGAGCCATCTGGGAGGTGAAACGTGACACGGCGCTGAGGCTACAAGGAAGGAAGAAAATTATATGGTTTCCACTACAGTATCAGTAATTGCTTAATGCAACCAATTTAGGAAATGTATTATTTCAGTTATCTGCTGAAGACGCATTATCTAGAGTTGTGCACAATTTCAGGCTTTCATGAACAGGCAGCCTGCTTTCAAACCCGCTTCACCTGACAGCACTGCTTTCTTCTATTTTTTAAAAATGTAAGCCATGATGCAAAATGAAAGACACCTCAAACTAAAGAGATTCTGTCAGACTTCACAAGTCTTTGGATACCTTTTGTATATTGACTTGGAGATTTCAATCACTTTTTGAGGCTCAATTTATTTCACTGCTCAGTTTTCTAGTTTTCAAAAAACATTTTCTTTCCCATTAAAAGCTTTTCCACACTTTAGGACCTAAGAAATATGACACATCTACGTTGTTAGATTCTTCTAAGGCAGAGAAAGAACAAACAATGACAAGCCTTACGTACTGAAAACAATTTTAATAGATTTTGCACATCCATGAAACTAATGAATTAAAAGTAGATTCCACTACTCTCCTACCATTCCATTATGACCCCTTTGATTTCTGTTACAGCCACAGACTATCTTAACTGTAAGAGGCTGGAAGCTGGGAAGCAGAGAGCTGAGGATGGGAAGTATCACAGCACAGCTACTGAAGGAAGGGCCCGGTGAAATGAAGCACCTAGCACAGCAGGCACAGGACAGTATTTTCATTACATAAATGAGTAGACGTGACTTAGGAGCTGAGTAACTGAAATGTAAATCTGTCCCAGTATTAAAAGAAACATGAACAAAGAAATAAGCAGTTCTCCTGTTTATTTCCATGTGTCTTATTTCCATGTCTTTGGAAAAATGAAACATGAAGATTCAAAAAAGCCCCAAAATAACAACTTGAAATATTCTTAGTCTACTCAAAATTCCATTTGAAAGGCAATGCAAAACTTTTCAGTTCCAGAACCGCTGGGTTTAGTAATGCTGGAGATGAGATTTTTTGATGTAATTACACAAAAAAGGTATATACCTTGTTTATAATACAGCAGGTATTGTCAGAGGTCCCTAGATATTTGGTTCCTATAGGTGATGATGTTGAACACCATCAGTTATACTAAGTTTTTGCTAAAAAGTTTAAGTTCCTCTATTTTTCAAAATCTCTTTTTATCACTGTGACATTATTACATATGCCCACAGACAGCTGCTGTACAGCGCGGTACAGCCAAGAAAAATGGCAAGATCAACTTTCCCTATGCATTTCCTGACAGATGTGGGTGAAAACTCTTCTTAAAAGCTACCAGTAAGAAATTCATGGCTTTCCCAGAAAATCCGCTCAAGTCCTTCACCATTACTAACGGAGAGGTTTTCTTCTAACACCACTTTCTCATTACATAATAAATCACTTCTTCAGCCCCATCCATCATGGTCTGGTTATTCCCACTCATCTTTCCGGTACTTGGCACTTTAGTCGACTTCAGAATAAACAGACCTTGTTATTTCAATCTGTCGTGTGCCTTCTGATATCTCTTAATACCCCATTTCCATCCCCCATTATATCCATTGATATCTCCATCCCCCCCTGCTCACATATGCTTCTCTGTGCATTGCTCAAAACTCATCACACACCTTCAGCTCAGATCAGCATGGAGTAGAGCAGAAGGATCATTCCACTTCTCCTGCAGGCTCTACTATTGCTTTGCCTTTTTCATGGCAGTGTAACATACTCTCCTTGCCAACTACCAAAATGCCCAGCTCCTTTCCTAATGATCTTTTGCTGGTTGTCCCCTTTCTGGTCGGTGTCATTGATCGCTGGAGCCCAAGTGTGGCACTTTGCATTTGTTCTTTCTGCCATTCTGGTTTTCCAGTTGATTTTGTCTGTTTATCATCAAGTACACTCTGCCTTCCAGTCCTGCTTTCCTGTTTACCGAATTTGCACGTTTTAGATTCTCCTTCATTAGGCAGACCTTTAAGTAAAATTGTAACAGATCAAGCCAAGAAATCAGGTGAGAAGCTGTGAAAACCTGAACACAGAATGACTTCCCATCACACAGGATGGCAAGGGGAGAAGACAGCCCTCCTGTGACTGCAGCTCACTGGAAAAAATTTCACATGGTAGAAGGTTCTCAGCTAACACTCCTCACCCCTCTGCATTTTTGGTGTCACCAGAAGAATCTTATTTAACTCTCCAGCTACTCCCTAGGCTCTCCGGACAGCTGCTGGGATGGTGGTCCCGCTCCTCCCGCCTGCTGTCTCATCCTTTTCCTACCACACACAGGCGGAGATACAGGAGTGCCTTGAACAGTCCAGAAAAACAGATGGATCCACAAAAGTTATTCATATGAGTTATCCTGTTCTACTCCTTAACTACCAATTGCCTTTCAGAGCCCTATTCATACCAGTGAAAATATTCCTGCAATGTTTGTGATTTAATCCCCACATAAAAACTGCACCGAGCTTGCACAGCCGTACAGTGACGGCATGTGGAAAAAGAATCTGCTGTTCCTTTTGTCTTAATTGAGCCTGCTATTCACAGGATCTATGAAAAATCAACCTTCATTGCATGAACTGTTTGTAAAAACTGTGTATTTTGTGAGGTTTACTGCCTTCAGGCTGTCTCACCTTGTGTATGTGCTGTTTGGTACCCATGTTAGTGTATCTTCTCAGCTCCAAGCTAACAGTGGATCTTAAGAACAAAGTATTCTTAAAGCCTTATTAGTCCAAGCTTTAGAGTGATATACCAGCCATTAGCTTTTGCAAATGGCCAGGAACGCAATGGTTATTATTATGTGCAACTGGGACTCCCTAAGTATAAACAAATTAGTACTTCTGCTCATGGTTCGTCATTGAAATACAGCAAAAGATCTTAGCAGTAAAGGGGACCAGAGAGTCACCAAGTCTTTTTTTAAACCTGTCTAGGCCAGTGAGGAAAAAAAAAAGCCATACCCCAGTCAAAATAAAAAATCTCACTAATTAACCCTCATGCTCACTAAAAAATTGCAAACGTTCAGTTTCATAATTTGAGATGTTATTAGTAGGAAAAATAAAAACCATATAATTTAAAATAAACTGACATCAGCTAAAGGCTCATGATTTTTAATTTGATAGCATCCCTGTGTATGTCACACCTGATAACACTGATGACAGAGCACTTTCAGAAGAATTTGTCAAGATAAAAAAAACCAAACAGCTATTTCTCTACACGGCAGTGCTGCCATTTTCTTAATTCGTTCAGGCATCAGACAACGATCTGGAACAAGTAATTCTAATAAAATTTTGCCAAAAGCTGGGACTTATCTTCTGTCACAATTATTTTGGAAATTTCCTCCTTGAGGCATTTAAATTTCAATTTATAATATTACAAAATATCCTCAGACTCCAGTTGCTTTTCTATTTATCTCCAAAGGGAGTTAGCACCAATAGTAATAGAATATCAAGGATTATGGTTTGTTTTATTTATTTGACTGACAGTATATTTTTTCAGAAAGAGAGAAATGCAAGCCAACCTATTATTCTTAGTCAATTCTGAAAATGCTGATGCAGAAACTTGTAATACAGACAATTAGACTGATGGGGGAAAACGAAATGTAAATTTAAGGAAAAATGTACAGTAGTATATAGTTTCTCTGACATTTAACAATATAAAATTACTCTTTATTGATATGAAAAAATAATCTTGCTTTCAGAGATGTCATGAACCCAGACATAAATTCTGTCAGAGGTCCCAAACAGCATCCAAGAAAGAGCTGCATTAAAGCACGGTGTGTCTGGAGGGATCAAATTATCTCACAAAACCACAAACCTTTAACTCTCATTATTGAAATTTATATGAAGACTGATCAAAGCCCCAAACTATTCTGTGTTCAATCTTTCACTACAATAATTAGACTGTGGCAGTGGGAATAATAAAAGATGAGTCTAAGTAAATAGCTTTGGATACATTGAAGGGATGATTTCTGGAATTATACACCAGGGGTTAGCCAATTTATAATCAAAAACTGAAAAAAGGTAATAGAAAAAGCAGCAGATATCAACTGAGGAACATTAAACTGTTAACCTTATTATCTTCATTCATTGAAGCAAATTAAAATCCTTTTAAAGGGGAATCATAAAGAAAAAATATTACTGTTTAATTTATGTTGAATTAATTATATTATTTAGATGATAATTCTGATTTAAAACAGACCTTATTTAGGAGATGCTGTAAAATAGCATGAAAGTAAAAGAATAGGACTACAACATTGTTCTCCACTATTTGCAGCCAGTGAATAAAGAAGTGGTCAAAAATATTTTTAAACTTTAAAATCCAGTTCTCATATTAAAATTCACTTTGTCAGTTGCTTATGTCTTTCAAATGCTAGGAAGGTATACAAAATACCTTGAATTGCGCAGAGAAGTTGTGGATGCCCCATCCCTAGAAGTGGCATGGGACTTTGGGCAACTTGGTCTAGTGGCAGGTGTCCCTGCCCATGGCAGGGGAGTTGGAACTCGATGACCTTTAAGGTCCCTTCCAACTCTAACCATTCTATGATTCTATGAACTGCATGCCTTACGTAACCAGACAATAACTATCTTCAGTTATGACCAGTATTTCTTCTCCATTGTTAAAGAAAATCCCTAATAAAATGATAATTTTCAGCTCTTTTTATATTCAACTATCACCTTTTGCTCCAAAACTACAATCTTTTGTTCCATATGTTTTGATAGAAAGACACAGGACGCAGCTACTATCAACGTATTCTCAGAATAACATGAAAACAAACAGCTTAAAAGGATTCAACCTCAAGCCCAATGGGAAACATGTCTTTGCGGTGAACAAAGTGGAGTATTTTCATTTCTTCTTTCCCTAAACATAGCAGTGTAGAGCATAGCTATTATGGCCCAAAGAATTTCTATCAATTGTTTTCTAAATCTGTATTTCACGTATTTAGAATTATATAATCATTTAGGTTGAAAAAGACCTTTAAGACCACCAAATCCAATCATTAACCTAACACTGCCAAGTCCACCACTAAACCATGTCCCTCAGCACCTCATCTACATGTCTTTTAAATACCTCCAGGGATGGCGAGTCAACCATTTCCCTGGGCAGCCTGTTCCAATGCTTGATAACCCTTTTGGTTAAGAAAGCCTTCCTAATATCCAGTCTAAACCTCTCCTGGCACAACTTGAGGCTGTTGCCTCTTGTCCTATCACCTGTTACTTGGGAGAAGACACCAACTCTCACCTGGCTACACCCTCCTTCCCAGTATTTGTAGAGAGTGATAAGGTCTCCCCCCTCAGCCTCCTTTTCTCCAGGCTGAACAACCCCAGCTCCCTCAGCTGCTCCTCACAAGACACATGCTCCACACCCCTCACCAGCTTCATTGCCCTTCTCTGGACACACTCCAGCTCCTCAACGCTTTTCCTGTTGTGACGGGCCCAAACTGAACACAGTATTTGAGATGGAGCCTCACCAATGTTGCCTACACCAGGACAATCACCTCCCTAGTCCTACTGGCCATACTGTTCCTGATACAGGCCAGGATGCTGTTGGCCTTCTTGGCCACCTGGGCACTCTGCTGGCTCATATCCAGCCAGCTGTTGACCAACATCCCCAGGTCCTTTTCTGCCAGGCAGCTCCAGCCACTCTGCCCCAGGCCTGTGGCGCTGCAGGGGGTTGATGTGACCCAAGCACAGGACCTGACACTTGGCCTTGTTGAACATCAGACCACTGGCCTCAGGCCTTGAATCCAGCCTGTCCAGATCTCTCTGCGAATCAACCTACCCTCCAGCAGGTCAACACCCTCCCATCCAACTTGATGATCTCCGCAAACTTACTGAGGGGGCACTTGGTCCCCTCAGCCAGATCACTGATAAAGATATTAAAGAGAACTGGCCCCAATACTGACCCCCTGGCGAACACCACTTGTGACCAGCCACCAACTTGCAGCTGAGAGCATTAAATCTAAGACCTTACTATGTTATCTTGATTACTTTGTAATGGACAAAATATATAATATAGTTCATTAGAAATATATATACAGTTCATTATAATTCTTTACTCAAATTGCAATAACTTCTAAATTGCAATGATATGTATTTTCTTTTATGAGCATCTATAAAAACGCTGAACACTCATGGTCACGATTATTACACACAACTAGAAACACTTCACTAATAACAAATCACTATTGTAATCACCTTTTCTGGTTTAGCATTTGGGATTTTTAAAAACTTACTTCATTATGGTCTGCAGTGACCCTGCACAGGACTGGTTTCTTCTGAAAAGAGCAAAATAAGGGCTTGTCTAGTGGGGGAGGAATGGAGAGAGGTAGTGTGTGTGTCAAAGTGACAATATCCAGCTGATCTGATCAGTCCAAGCTTAGTGGATGTTAAAATCACTATTTTCTCCATCTGGCATGAAAAAGTAAAACTCCCAACCAGTGTCCAATATTATTAGCCTTAACCGCCACCTCATACAGGTCAAGCTTGTTGAACAAGCCCTTCTTTTTATTGAACAAATTTAACTATATCAGTTAATGTCCTATCTTTATTTATTGCACCCCTTTCAGCTTCTCATTTTCTATGTATCTGTCAAATCAAATGGACTTGTTTCCCAGCTTACCACATTTACACTTTTAAATATGGGTAAAACATTACATTTTCAGATATTTAAAACTTCAGAAATCCAATATAATCCTTTTGACGTTCTTGTCATAAATTGATCTAGCCTTCCTGATTTAATATTATTAATAACTGATATCTTACATCCTCACTAATTACCACTGGAAAAATACAGTATCTGGCTTCCTTCTAAAGAAGAGAAAGCTTCGATAAATACTTTTACCTTTCTTCACTGTGATTAATGACCTAACTGTTCCATAGTAGTATGAGATAGGCAAACAGATCTCGGCTTTTACTTATTATTGATTTAAATAACTCCTCCCAGTTTATTAATTTATTTACATGCAGGAAACATAATCTATTAATTTCAAAACGCCAAGTAAAAGCTTGGTTGACTGCTCAGTCAAATAGAAATTAAATATGGATGATTATCCTAGCCAGATTTGTAGTTTTTCAATGAAAGAATTACTACCTCCACAGCAAAACAGTGGAACAGACAGTGCCCCTTTACTGACTCAAATGGAAATTACTTAAAATGGTCAGACCTTGCAGTTGGATTCACTCACATAAAGAGCTGGCTCAAGTGATGATAAGCAATCTTGCAAGACTCTCTTGTAACTCTACCACGCTCACTTATTCAAGGTGCCTTATTAAAATCATACTTATGTGCTCCTACAAGCATTTCTTGAAGGCATGTAAAACTGGACCTAACTGATAAGTGAAAATGTCATATATTTCAGTTATTGGCTATTGCAAAAGAATAATTTTGTGAAACCCTTTTTCATGTGGTTAAGCAACAAATTTTTTTTTTTGCCTCCACCTGCTTTAAGAAGCAAATATTCACTGATGCCATTTTTCACTGAAGGAACAAGAAGCTAAGTTGATACTCCCATCTTCCTTCTTGAGGCACAGAGGTCATGGAACACACTCATTAGCCAAGTCATCACTGAACAAAACTGTCATAAACCTGGAGCTTCACAAACTTCCGATTAGCAGCCTCAATGAGTATTTATTTTCTGACTCTAATCCTTGTTGTACCAAAGAGTATATCCCATATGACATTTCCCAGCAATACGGAACAATTAAATTGTATTTTTCTGAGCTTCTTGAAATAATAAAGAACTGAAATAAAGAAGCAAATAAAACTGAAAATAACATTTAAAGCATGTCAAACATTTTATTTAGCTTTTGAAAGGCAGTTATTGTATGCTAACTAGACGTCAAAATGTTAGCTGAAAGTGTGCTTTTTAAAGTTTAATTCATGTGTCTTCAATTTGACATGTGATTAAATAAAAATTACACATGAAAGTTCCACTATGCCTGTACTGTTGCTAAGGTTGAGAAACAGGAAAGTTTCAATTCTGATTTTTTTTTTTATATGTCCTTCATTTTCCAGGTTATCATCTTTGATGGTATTATCTTGAATGCTTGATTTCTGATAGGCAAAGCCATTTTAGTTAAAAGAACATAATCGTTCACAATAAAAACAGAAATATTTAGGTAATATTTGACATCACATCTGACCCAACAGCATGGAGGCTCTTAACAGAAATATTGATCAGGTGTTATTGCAGTTGTGAATATTTCGTTTAAAAGCAACACTATTGCTTACCCAATATTTTCTTTGTGTTAATACTGAAAGAAAGCAGAAATTATACTTTCATAAATGTACATAGCATTCTAGGCTCTAATTTCGTTCTGTTAATTTATACATTTCAGTTGTGGCCCAGATAAATAGATTTGCTCTTGCTTCATGACTAAGCAATACACATACACTTCACAAGCCACCACAAGTACTCACTTGAAGACGTTTGAAAACATGTCTTCATCATTTCTAACCAATAAATGGAACTATTCTTATTAGTGTTTCCCGGGAAAAGGGTCTTGTATCTGATTTTGGTTCTTTGGGTTGAGAGTGTACTGAAGTTGAAAGAAAAACACAAAGCACATACTTTCACAAAGACACGCTCAAGGATTATTCTTCAATACTCTATAGCAGAAGTAGTTGTGTGTCACTTCAGTTATATTTCATCCTATAAGATAAATCTTGGCTCCACAGAATTTCTTCCTGCAGGTGTGGATAGGATATTTGAGTGGGATGACTGCCAAGCAGTTCATGTGTAATATAGACATGGAATAACCTTAGGTTCAATATTCACATGTGCAGTTGTGCAATGTGAATTCATTTTGCGATGGTTAAAAACAGAAGTATGCAAATTACAACAGAGAGCAGGATAAAGTTAAAAACAGAAGAGGTCAAGGTACCTCTTGAATACAGACAGACATACCTCTTCAATTTCTTCTAGAAAAAAAGCCCCATATTTTTGGATCCAAAGTTTTCCAGACTACTTCTCCACCAATTTTGATATCATTCATACTAGCCCTCAAAAGCCGTGGAGACCACTCATTGCTCCTGGCCCCAGGGAGCAGCCAGCCCTTGCTGTACCCTGACAGAGTAAAGAAGCAGGTTTTCTGTGATATCTCCCTAAGAAGAGTAAACATAAAAATGAAAAAAAAAAATGAAGTGAAGGGACTTTTAAAATAAGTAGAAAAGCAGCTTTTTGGCATGTTACTACATTTCTTATGACAAGCACACCTTTATTATAAAAGCATTTAATTTGTTATGGCATCAAATCTATAATGTCCGATATTAAGTATTCGTTTAGCTAAAATGGGAACTGATGATAGTGAAAAAGAAAGACAAAACTAATATATTTTATGCAGCTGTCAAAAAAAGCATCTTGCTCTTTCTGGAGAAGAGAAAGAATAGACGAAACCAAAATGGGCTCAGGAAACTTAAGACTTACTGAGAGCAGTGAAAGCATTCTCTTTTTTGCCCTCTGTATCACTTTTGCTTGCAACATTTATCTTTTTGGCCTTTAGCAAACATCCTTTAACCACCTAGATTACCTTTTCTTAATTCTAAATGCACAGTGAGTTTGTCATCCTAGGTCACCTATCTAAAGTACATTCTCATGGCAATTATAATTAGTCCACCTTTAGGTGAACCGGTTA
Source organism: Gallinago undulata (assembly GCA_026546715.1). Lineage (NCBI taxonomy): Eukaryota > Metazoa > Chordata > Aves > Charadriiformes > Scolopacidae > Gallinago > Gallinago undulata. The sequence continues at coordinate 17,283,357 of JAOTQQ010000063.1, read as the reverse complement.
AGGCAGAGGCAAGGGAATACAAAGGACACCTGCTGGCCTGTGTAAAATAAAGCTGTAGGCCAAAATTTACAAGCAGTGATGCAGTTCATGCTGTATTTGCTTTGTACATAGTAAAAATCTAGCTTTTAAGTATGGTGACGTTTATCAGCATTACACTCTTTAGTGGACCCCAGTGGTCCAGGACAAACTTCCCTGAATCAAGAAAACTTAAATAGAATCAAAATGGTTTGGGTTGGAACAGACCTTAAAGAACATCCAGTTACAACCCCCTGCCATGGGCAGGGACACCTCCCACCACATGAGGTTGCTCAAAGCCCCCATCCAGCCTGGCCTTGAACACCTCCTGGGATAGGGCAGCCACAGCTTCTCTGGGCAACCTGGGCCAGACTCTCACCACCCTCACAGCAAAGAATTTCTTCCTAATGTGTAACCTAAACCTACCCTGCTCTAATTTAAAACAATTGCCCCTCGTCCTATCGTTACATGCCCTTTTTAAACAGTCCCTCCCCCAGCTTTCCTGTAGCTCATTCAGGTATTTGAAGGGGCTCTAAGGTCTCCCCAGAGCTTTCTTTTCTCCAGGATGCACAACCCCACAGCAGAGGTGTTCCAGCCCTCAAAGCATCTTTGTGGCCTCCTCTGGACCTGCTCCAACCGGTCCATGTCCAGAAGCAGTACCACTGAGAAGGATCCATGAAAGCTTTCAGGGTCAAAACGTGTATCTTGAAATTGCCTTTCCAATTTCCAGATAAAAGTTTTACTGTCAATATGAGAAGTTATTCCATATACTGAAATCAAGGAATTTTTGATCGGTATGCTTTGTTTTGTTTCAATCTCTGTTACTGTAAATAGGCAAGATGCTATATGCTAAATGCTGCAGTGAACACTGTTGCAATACTTTGGTTTTATTTCTAATATTTGAAATACCCATTTTTTCTCTCCAAGCTGTTTCAAGAAAAAGTATTATGTTTTATTTTAATAAAATCAGAAATCTCCCATTTGCATCACTATTTTCACAGCTTATAGTATCAGGGTGATAATGAATAAGTTTTTAGCTGCTATTTATAGTAGAATACAAGAAATACTCAAAATTACTAAAGTGAGTCGAGCTACAGGCTACTAACGCATTTTTAAATGGATGTTTGAAATACCTTTTTATAAATGGGAAAAATTTTACATATTGAAGTGCTGTATTGTATCACTGATACCATCCTTCACTCCTACAGAGCGATGTCTCTGCAATTGTCCTTTCAGATAATCAGAATGTATAACTGTCTTTCAGAATTCACCACTTGTGTAATTTCAGTAAAGCAAAATGTAAAACCATTAGCCTTCTCTTGTTCCTTAAATCCTTCTAGCTTATTTTCATATTCAGTGTAGCCATTCTTTGGGACTATTAAGATTACTTACTCATCTTTCTTCACGGAGCAAAATATACAATAAAAATTACAGAAGCAATGCAGCATATGTTAGTTTGCATAAAGGCATAATGAGGTTCTGGGCAAGGAGGATGGAGGGGCTCCAGCTGAAGCATGAGACAAGTCTCTCCCTGCCGAAGCGAGCTGTGACCTGCCCTGTGCTGCTGGGAGCCAGTGACCTGCTTGTGGCCAGAGCCCGCAGCTCCCAGCCCAGCCCCGACCGACGGCCCCCGATCCGTGCTCAGAAATCACAACGAGAGAGCAGCTGTAAGTCAAGGTCCACTTTTGTGAGGTTCAGGCGTCTGTCACCAGGGAACTGGCTTTATGAAGTCAGACTGCGACCTCGGGTTGCGTTCCCAACAAACAGTTACTGAAGTGAGTGAGAAAACAGCTGAGCTCAAGCCATGTGCAGTAAGTAGAAACGGAGGCTGAGGTTGTTTATCTAGTAACCCAAGGAGTCAAGTGAAATGTGCTAATGCAAAAAACATAATGCACCAAGGGGAAATACTAGAGAAGTCAGCAAAAATAAGGACTGGGCACTCCCTGTGAGCCACGAGAGCCAGTTCTTCCTCCCAGGACCACCAGCTGCACAGCCCGCACAGCCCACCCAGTGCCTCTGGCAGCAGCATCGAGCAAACCCACGTTCTGCTTAAAAGCAACTCAAGCCCAGCCATTTACTGGATAAAACCAAAAATAACTCGATTGCAGACTTATAAGTAGCATAACCCTGCATCCGAGTCCCTGCATCTTTGGGAAGATGCCCAAGTAAAAGCGCCCCAAAGAGCTGAGAAATCACAGGGGCTGTGGAGGGAAGGCCACAGGCACAGCATATGCCACTTCTGCAACTCCCTGGGGCGCTCAGCACCTGCTTCTATTTCCTCACCTGCCAGGCACAAGATTAACGCTGCTACCATCTTTACTTCTGGTTTATTCAAATTGCAGGTAAAGCTCAGTTAAATCAGAGGTAAATGTTACTTGCCATACAAGCCACACTGAACTTGCAACCTATAAATCTGCAATACTTCTGCAACTCTGACACCAAGGAGATGAGCAGGAAAGGCGCCTGCTCGCTCTGGTTGATCCAGAAAAGCACGACAGTGCAGAAATCCCTGGTAACGCGCAGACATGCAAGAATAAATGGCAGGCTGTGGGTCTGCACTCTATTCTTACTGCTCAGGAGGAGAAGATGCTGTTGATATCCGGGAACCTTTGAAATAAACCAGCAGCGAAAACGTGTGTGTGGAAGGGTGACAACACTACTGTCAGCAGAGCTGGCCTAAGTCACGTGGGCAACCTGGAGATACTACGGGCATGGGCATCTTCCACGTGCAGCTACACATACGTGCACATCAGCTTGCATTCTTGTATCAATTACACTACTGAATCCCCAGTGTAACTGCCCTGGTTGCTCACCATGAAACCGTCATTATGCATAAGTTTCCTGACTAAAGAATTCAATTTAATTCTACTCTGTAAGATATTTCTTTGTGTTTTCTAATATTCATTGGCATACAGCATCTGTGCTTTGCACAAAACAAAATGCACTTCACACATTTTCCAGGCAAAACGTGTAAATACAAACTTGCAGCATTCATTATGTTCTTTCTCCTACTGTTTTTAATTAATTTGACCTTTGGTCCTATTTTTGTCAATTCAGGAAGCTTATTGCAATCACAAGAAAGCTATGGTGTAAATATTCTATTCTGCAAGTCACCAACTAAATGAGTAAGCAACAAAGGAAAATCTATAGCATGCAATTAGCATTATCCTTTTCATTATTTTTTTTTTTTTTACTTCACAGAACTCATTAATAACTTTTAGTAGGTAAAATTGAAGCTAGGAACCCTCCTACACCTTAGATGTATTATATTCTACCTTTGCACAAAAGAAATTCTTTTGATGTACTGGAAATCTTATTAATAGATTCACCAGAAAACAAGCATGTACGCTGGCAGAGTCAATTGCAAGAGGTAAAATGAATGTAAATGACAGATGAAAGAAAATTTCCATGCCGTTCACATCAACATAAACAAAAGTGCTGCAGCAACCACAGCACAGAGACGAAGGGAATTCACCAAACTTGAATTTCAGATTTTTTGTCCTGTTCCAAATGCACCCTCTATGTTCATGAGCTATGTTCTTCATTTACTTAATTAATACTACATTAAGATGCACTCCTGCAGGGGCTTTTTCCTTATGGTGCTGAATTGAAGTTTTTCAGTGCACTGGGATATGGGAGGGGGGGAGCGTAGAGAATAGCTTCTTGCTTCTAAATACTGCCATTTGGAAAGCCTGTAATTGCAGCACTTAATAATTTTCTAAATACTTAAGCCAGAATTAATTATCCCTGCTATTATTGCAGAAGTATGGATCATATATTGGGTATGATGAAGAGAATGTGTGATAGAACATTTTATTGTACTCAGTGCATGCTGTGGGTGTGCAAGGCACTTAAACTATTAGAAGCAACAGGCTTCTCGACTTCAATTATATCTCAGTATGATCATCAGATATCTACAGAATCAGCTTTGCTCATTTTGTGCTTTTTGTTGTTGCCTAATTAAACACTTTCAAGACCTTTCTTTACACCAGGGACTAATCATCATTTTAAAAAGAATTCGACAGTATTTAAAATCATATTGGTCTTCGCTGAAGAATGAGAGGAAGGCAAATGCTTATTGTTAAGCAGCTTCCATTTCCACAGACTTTGAAATGTATTTTCATTAGTAGCCAGAAATCAAGGCACATCATGAACTTTAGGAACCACCTTTAATGGAGTAAATTCTACAGTCTTCTGGCAGTTTTATATCGTATCGAGGAATCAAAAATATCTGTAGCTACTGTTAAAGAGAATTGCCCACACTGTTTAAAAATCTCTTTATGCAGAAGCCAGGTGAATACAGGAGGGGAGGTGGGAAGGGGAGGAATGGCTGCAGAACTGGTTGTACTTGATTCAGCAGTAGAAATACTACCTGTAACAGATAAGACATTTAAACTTTTCAAGATAAATAGAAAAGAGAACACTTAAACGTGGTATTTGCAAGGAGGAAATCAAAGCCTCAAGGAGATGAAGCTTCACTTCCAGAACACTGGATTCACCCCTTTGTGCAGAGCACTAAAGTGACTTTGATCTCATTCTAGCGTGTCAAAAACAAAAAAATTAATTTCTAACCATCCCCCACCCCCTTTCTGAAAAACCAATGCTTGTCTGAGATTCAGTGGAACAATATTAAAATGTTGAGGCAGGCTCATTGTTTGAAAGACGTCTGGCAGCATTGCTTTGGTTTCAAAGTAGTTTGCTGGGAGCCCAGAAGTGAAGCAGCAGCCTGAAGCACACCAGCTGACTCTTCCCAGAAGTTCAAAAGACTCGGGCTGTGTTGCCGTAGGTAGCTGAAGCACAGACAGGGATATATTTACTAGAGAAATGTACTGTCATATCTCGAACACAGTCAAAATCCGTGCAGGTTTCAGTCACTGCTTGTGTAGTAACATGGCAATATACTAAATGCCATCCTGAGCAGTGAAACAAAGGGGATCCAGAGCAACCCTTTGTCCCTTTCACCTGCACCTCTAGAATTGCCTTTGAGACTCAGGACTATGATACATTAATTTATTTCATAACAGAAGTAATGATTATTGGCCCTGATGAGAGATCAGGCAGCTGTGGGAGTAATTTCTCTGGCTGGGAGGAAATAATTTCCTCTCGTGTTACATGCCCCTGTGCTGCTCGCTGTAACCCCAGCCAACAAATTCACTTTCTGTAATTGTTTGCATCCCTGCCTGAAAAGATATACCCCATTTTTCCCCACAGCTAAAGACTATAAATCCACTCTTAGTACAGACTACAGTCTAATTTCTAACCGACTCCCCAGGGACTCACAGAAGAGACAGAAGACAAACAACAACTGCAAGAAGATGACTCTCCAGCTCCAATCAATAATTTGCCTGTCACTCCACAAGTGCTTTGCCCTATCAGCATAACTCTGCAAAGTTCCTTATCAGTGATGTACTCTTGCACTTGCTAGGTAGACATTAAGCATTTTTGCATCCCGTGGGTTTTATGTTTCAGTAAATCTCCTTCTCTCAGCAATACAAATGTACAATAACCACCACAGACTGACAATAGATGTTAGAAATTTGGAAAACAGCCTATAGTGTAATAGTACTTTGCACATATATATCATTCTTTACTCAAACGGGCTTTTGAAAGATGGATTCAGTTTCAGAAAAACAGAGCAGCAGAGACAGTTACTAAAACAGTTAACAAAACAACAAACAGCTATGCTCTCTTAATTGAAGGTTAGGCTAAGTCAATGGTAGAGCCCAAAAATGAAATCAGGAGTCCCTGACAGAAGGAACACTTATGTAAGCAATTACATTTTATGTTCTCCATCTACCATGTCTCCCCAGAGAAAAAGCTTTTGTCTCTCAAAATATAACAAAAAAAAAAGGTATTTACATTCCAATAAACTATCCCAGACTGCCTGAAATAGGAAATTATACATGTGCATTTTTATAAGAATAATGCACGTAAATACATGTGCATACAACATCACTTAAAACTGTATCAAAACCAGGCAATACACCACAACCCGCCAAAAAAGGGACTTAATAAAAAGTGTTTTCTGACTATTTTGGCCAATACTAGTGGGTATTCACTGAAGTGAGTGCTAATGCAGTCTGTTTCAATAGAGCCATATGGATTAAAAAATGCCATTAGCAACATCATCTAACACTAAACCTCTGTGAGCATGTGAGAGAACAATAATGATCTGATCTGCTCTAACAAGACTGAAAAACTGGTGACTGCAGAAGATGCATTCTGCCAGATATTCCATCTGTGAGTAACAGACCAGTTCATTAATGGAAATCTTCAAATTAGAGCTGAGAAACCCACGGCTAAGGACTGCCTTGACAAGCAAAGTTCCTGCTTAAAAGCTCTACAGGTTCACAAGGCTTAAGATTGAGTCATTACAATTATCTGCTATCACTTTTAAATATGTCTCTTTCTTGTTCTGAAGTTGCATTGACAGCAGCACTCCTGCCAGCATTTTCAGGAGCAACTTCTAAGAGAAGAGCCTGGGCTTTGGGAGGAGCTCTGAGCATGGAGCCTGAAATCTGTCACCTCCGACAACCTACCAACAATGTAATGTAGAATTTAAATTAGAAGCATGGGCGTTCCTTTTAGCATTTAAGTCAATCTTACAATCTGCTCAGACTTTTAAAACGCTTCAAGATAGTATACTATATCCCTGACAGATGCATTACCTACATGTAACAGAATTGATGCAACGCTCCCTGAAGTACTTCTCCCCCAGCCCCACCTCCCTCCAAATAACTGTTGGGTGAAGTGAGTGATAAAGGCCCCTGTAGAATCCAGGTTCATAATCTAAAACATGGTAATAGCGGACAGCTCAAAGATACACAAAACAGGGTTAAGTCTTGAGACCCAACACACTATCACTGGCAAAATCAGACATCCTCAGAGGAAAAGCAGCCATTATTTAGAATTTTAAGTCTCCCTTCACAAAGGAAACATCAGTAGAGAAATACTCAGTGATTCTCCCATATCAGTACTGCAATTCAACATTGACACAACTTTGATAAAAGCACCAAAAAAAATAAGTCTACAGAAAATGATTATCGTATTTTTCCCAAAGACTCTCTTTAACCAAAGCCCTGCTATAGAGCAGCATTAGGCAGCTACTTCAGGAATGCCAGCGTAGAAGTTCCATGAAGCTTCATCACGTTAAATGAATGCTGAAATGTTTTATTGTTATTCCTTTTAGGATCTCAAACAACACCAGGACTCTCTGTTCAGCTCCAGGCCCGCTCCAAATTTTTTTCATTTAATTTTTCAATTTCCAAAACCAGGCAGGAAGGGAGCTGCATTCGGTGGGAGGCCAGAGGAGAAGCAACAGGCATGTATCAATAGGACATTGAGGTAGAAGCCTAATGGGGGATCAAACAGAAAAGCCCACATTTCTACTACCAGCCTAGAGGTAATCAAACAAAAACACAGGCAAATCAATGCAAATCAAAATCAGCCAAAAGGCATTATATCACTAACCAACACATCCACCTGTAAAGGTTTGATTTTGTTAGAGCTCACATCTCTGACAAGCACATTGCTACAGCTCCAGTTGCAAATACTCTCACATAGGCAACTAAAGTATTAAGACACAGCAACACTGAAAGTGGCAACAGCAAATTTACATTAAAGTTTAGGTTGAACTATTTCATAAGTACCAGAACATTCTGCTTCATTATAAACACCAAACTGGGGAAAACTTTCTACTAAAACCCTGTACTTCCCCTTCCCTTAGCAACGGCCCAACCAAGAGTCCTCGCTGCTTCCCAGAAAACAGAGAACTAATTCACCCCCCGGTGCATGGATGAAGCCGCCGTGGAGTCACGCTGCTGGGTCTGATTTACTCAATAGGCTCTTGAAAACCGCATTAGCTCTCACACCAGCATTTTTTCATTTACACTGTGTTCTTTTTCGTCTCGTCGCAAGCCGCACGTGGATTAACCAGTTCTTCAGCCATTTCAAAGACTTAAAAAAAAATATGGGGTAATTTCTGGAAACATTTAGTGATATTGTGGTTAAGTCCAAAACAGGACCAGAATGGATCCAGCTAATTTCCAGACAGCTGAAGACATCATGCCTCTGGATTTTTACTGTTTTTTTCATTGAGAATAATTATATTATTGTATGGAGTCTGACTTCTAAACTATTTTGAGGATACACCTCAATCAGGATGCACCTAATAATTCCTGAGAAAAACTAATTAATTTGGGTTTCTGAGAGTTTCTGTGACCAAAAAATATTGAAAAACAAACTGATTTTAGACATATTTTCAATCACAGTTGGCAGAGATATTGTACCTTACTGCAAAAATGCAAATAGATTTTTCTTTTTCTCTTTTAAAATGATCTCTTACCAGGTAAAAGGTCATTTCTGAGAGTTATTTTGCTCCAAATTGCAAAATGCTTGGCTCATTAAAATAATAAAATACAAATAAAAAGGTCAAATTCTGCTGTTAGTGGTGGCTGATCACAGACTCCAGACTGCTCCTTCTCCCATGGGCAGAGTTCCACACCACCCAGACAGGGACTATGCGTATTCACCTCCCTGCTTCAGCTCTCATCAAACAAAGGGATGCCACTGAACTGGAAGACTCCAACTAAAATACTTGTGATACCTGTTGCTTGACAAGAAAGCCTAAGGTAGATTCCCTCTCTAATGAGTCTGTTTTGCAGCTCAGAAATCCAGAGCAGAATGTGCAACGAGCTGCCTTAACTTCCACCAGTGCTGTAACGGTGCATGTTTGCAGAAAAAGCTGAAAACCCAATCGATTTACAGAGGTGAGAGAGGACCAGACAATTAACTTCAGAAATGGAAAGTTGAAACAGTCGATGTCTCCTCAGTGGATGTTAACATCTGACAAAGGTTCCCACTGAGATACCCCTACCAACAGCAGAAGGTTCAATTATTGAAACATATTTTAAGTGTAATGATTTGCATTATCCCAGCTAGCTTAAAACTTGAGTAAAACAATCGATGGCTGTTTCCCATCCATGAAAATAAAGCATTAAGACATGCAGACGTTTGGAAGTGTTGTTTGTTTCTTTGTTTTGTTTGTTTGTTTTTAATTTAAGTTCACCAGAATGGACATTCAGGCAAAATCCAATTTTCCTACCCTACGAAGATATGTCCAAAGCCACTGAACAATAATGCTGAGTTTCTGCGTGAAACTGAAGCAAAACTCAAGAACAGAAGAAATCCTGAAAATTTGGAATCAAAACATACTTCACCTTGCCTTTACATCATTTCATTTAAATGACTTTAAAAAAAATCACAAAACAACAAACCCCCAAACCCACTTTTTCCCTACGTTTAATCCACATTACTGCAGATGTATACTACTATTCTGCCATCAGAATAAATCCGAAGCTTGAAGTCAACACTCATGCCCATCCCTCTGAAGTGGGGCTCCAGCCACTGACAGCTAAACACAGACCCACTGCTTTTAGTCACTACTTTGCCAGTCGTATTTTAGTCATATATAAACCCAGTAAATCCCTACAGACAGATCACACAAAATCTTTCAACACTGGAATTGTGGCTATAAACTGCTATATACAGCACTATTTGCCACAAGCACAACCCCTCACCCTTAGGTATTTTGCAAGGAGAATCGATTCTTCCATGCGCAATAAAAATGGTGCGATGCAGCAGCAGCGTTACCACAGAGCAGAAGCCCTGAGGCTGGAGCTCCAGCAGCGCATCAGGAGGGCACTGAGCTGCTCGTGGGCCACACAGGACACCCCAGGTTCCTTTCTTTACAAGACCTAGGTTACATCTGGAGATAGTTTGAAGTTGCTTCATCAAAACCCTGTGTCTCCCAGGAGAAGAAAGTATGTGAAAGAAGGTGACTGCACACCAAGAATGACTGTAGCAGAAAGAAAAATGTCATTTCTAACAATGTGTACAGATATATCTCTTACAGTGAGATGATTTTTGGTAAGGAAACAAATGAGAAAATAGAAATGGGGGTAGGGCACAACAAAACCTTAATTTATACCTATAAATTGTTTAAGTTCAAAGAGACATTTATCTTCCCTGATTAGGTGACACAATGGTCCATTCTATGAATAAAATACACGGCAGACAGTCTGTTTCTCTTCTGTGTTTATACTTTTGACATGCCTATTTAATTTGTCTGTCAAAACGACAAAGCTTGAAGCAGACTATAGATGCTTGTGTGGATGGAATTATGGTAAGCCTTGTGGAATAGCGTATGACACTGTTATACAAAATCCTGCTTTTAAAAATATCATTTAACAAAATATCTTTTCCGTAAAGAAAAAAAGAAAGCTTTTAAAGTAGACTGAAAGAAAGAATGAGGTACCTCTTAATACAAAGAATAGACAAATTGAAAAAATAATGACAACAAAGAGGTTTCAAGTAGTTAATGCTTCTCCTTTTCATTCCTCACTTACACAAAGGTTGCTCATGCTCTGATCCAATCCTAAGATCAATGTAATGACCAGTATACTGGCCAGTCATACATCTTAATAAATGAATCTTCATTAAACAATCCCCTAAATACTTCAGGAGCTGGTCTGCCATTTGTAAGTGCTAATGAGAGGTCAGCAGTAATTGTGCAAATAATTTGTGACTGAACTGCAACCTCTCTTTTACATTCATTATTTATTATATACTATGACTCAAATCAGACCATTGTGAGCAAATAACAACTCATTTCAAACAGCGCTTAACTGGGTAATTTACCTTAGCACAGAATCAAACATTAGACTCCAAAGTTTAAGGGGAAATCTTCACATACTGACCTTCGGCAAAGCACAGGAGCTATAAACAGGGGAAAAGCCAGCTGGCGTGGCATCTCTACTTGCACAGTAAGAGCATAAAAATACCACCTGGTGATTCTCAAGAGCTACAGCTAACTCAATAAGACAGGCAGAGGAATATTTTAGGGACAGGCTGACAGTTTAAACTTGCTCAAAAAAAAAGGCTTATTGGTCATTTGGGTCCATTACTGTAATCACAGGCATTATTGTCAGTGTACAGGCATGGCAATGAAATAACAACCTGCTTTTTTTCCTCTACCCTGTTCCCATGTAAATTCCGATTATTCCCTCAAATCTTACTTTTTCTGAATCATTGACCCAGTCTAATCTATCATAAAAAATCCTTGAAAGCTTGGAAAAATACATGAAAGCCTGCAACAATGAAAAAAGGAAAATGTGGCAGGGGTATAGCAAGAGTTACTTTCTTCTCCCTTTTCTCTTCCTCTTCAGTTTTTTTTTCCAGAAAAACAAACAAACAAAATCAGAAAAACCCACAATAACATTCTCAAACATAAAAGCGAATACACAGAAGCATGAGACAGGACACAGTTTATGAAATGGGATACTGTGGTTATTTAAACGGTGCTTGAATCTGTATCAAATCAGCACTCCATTTATTTCTGAAGGCTTGAGGGACAAGTCCCCTTAACGGCCTTCTGGGATATTTAGCCTTTTGACACAGAGGGAGATTCTTCTAAGCTTCTGAAAAGATTAGTTTTATTATATAGGCATACAGTGATCATATTAAATATTTTGGTAGTGAAGTACATATGAGAGACTGCCTATAGATTGACTGAGATTCATCAGGAAAGCATTTCTATATGCGATTTGATTAGCAATCAAGGAAAAGGATGAAAAAATGGGTGCCAAAAATCACACGGGAAGCGAGAACTGTTACACTTAATGCTCAGGGTTACTTGCAAATGCTTATTGCAAATTACTTGGAGTCCAGACTTTTCTCTTTGTGTGCTCAGTGCTCAACATCTGCACCAGACACAGCCCTGCCATTGGTGCCCAAAACTCAACATTTAAGAACGCAGGGAAGATACACATATTTCACAGACATATATTTCATTCCCATTATTCATTTTTAAGAGGTATCAATTATCATTTTCCAGCATTCACATATCTCACTGTTTGGTACCTTTCAGGAGTCATCTACAGGGAAGGAAAATTAGCACAGCCAAAGAAGTGTAGCAGATGTAGGTGCCAGTCTGGGGAAGAAGGACTGTTGGCATAACAAGGTTAAGACTGCAAAAAAGCAAGTGTGAAGAAGGCAGCTAATGTGGTGAAAGAGAGAAGAGAAAGGTTTAGTTAGCGATATACTAGTAGAGAATAAAACTAACTCAGACTCTCTTCATTCTGTAGCCCAGCAGCCCAATAAATAGAGAGTTGCCATTGCTCAGAACAGGCCAGAGGCTTTGTGCTTAAGCTGCAGCAGAGCTCTCAGGTGTTCTTGGGCTTTGGGCGCACTGGCCTTGGCCGGGCTGCAGTGTGCTCTGCTTTGCTTGTAACAGCAGTTCTCAGAAAGGTGCAATTGTTTCTGTGTTTCTGCTATGGGGAAGTAGCTATTGTTTTATATACACACATATAAGTATTTGGAATTAATAAACAGCAATACTTACAGCAATTCTAGGTAAAATGAACGATCCCTGTAGATAAAATGGAGCATATAGGAGTACAGGCACAGGATGACACTGGAGGCCCAAGAGCTATATAAAACCCCACCTCGTTATGGTGAACTCACCCCTGGGAGATGGGTAAAACTAGTTTTAGGGTTAACAAACAGAACAAAGAACAACATCCAACACACGTAAAAGACACTGTATATTGTAAATTTGGACCTAAGCAATCCTATGAAGACAGAGCAAGGTGTAGGACATTTAGCAAGCACATAAAGATGACCCCGACTGGACTGAAGGACAAGGAAGAAGAAACCATCAACATCAGCAGCACATTTCTTGCAAAGGACTCAAAGGCAACATGCTCATGAATGACGTATTCTCACCTCCCTCCAGAATGAAGATATTGAGCAGTAAGAGAGTGGAAACGTAACGTAACACTTGAGGAGGCGGCAGATAAGAGAAATTTTGCATATATTAAATGTAACTATATAATTTGAATGATAAGTGTATGTATCGTTGTAACTGGACTAATAATAATTCTTTAGGCCACTAAGACCTCAATTAGGCTAACAAAATTCTTGGTTTTACAGAAAATCTGTGTGTCCTTTTGCCCACAATAAGATTTTGACTGCAAATTGATGGATAATTCAAGAAACCGCCTCTGTAATTTGGATGCAGCAAACCGGTAACAGTGGCAGTATACAAGACTATGTTTATGGAAGCAATTGGGAGAGATGCTTACTCACTTGAGCGGCTATGAAAACTGTCACATTAAACCTCTGACCATATCCTACATCAATTCTGTTTTCAGAAAATAGAATGGAGAAATTGAATTGAGAAACTGGAAAAGAACAAAATCGATCTCATTCCTTACAAAGATAATTAGTGTTGTTCCTTTTTCCTAAAAAGCCTGGCTTTAGCATGCTTTCCAGATCAACTAAAATATTATGTAATTTGAGATGACAAAATGCAATTATAAATACCTGTTTAGCTTCAGAAAGAAAAAATGAGCATGCAATAACAAGAAAACCTTGTACTTTACTACGATGAATACTCTATACACATGTAAACACTAATAAAAAAAGGAAAAAGCAAAAGTCATTGTGCAGATACTTGTATAAATGTAATGATATTTAATTAGTACATCAAGACCTTAACCCCTGGTTAATTCTTCATCTCTCATTTTCAAAGGTATGCTCTTAACATTTCTCTCAGAAATGCAATGGCTCCCTCAAAGCCAAACCTGCAGCAAAATTTTGGTGGTTTACTGTTCAGAACACCACCCCCACCTCCATATTCTGACAAACAACAGTGCGAGTAAGGGAAGCTGAAAAGCAGCATGTATTCACTACATAGATAAGATCTGAATTCTTAACAGATAACTCAGAAAACTGGAAAATTTTCCTTTTCAAACTCTTTACGAATACCAATTTTGATAGCTGATAGTCAAAACTTGTAGTGAATAGTTCTCCAAAGTTCTAATTATCCCTCCATTTATTAAAGGCTACTCCAAAACCAATGTCTTGAAATCTAGCACCTGGCCAAAAAACTATGATTAGCTGTGATAAAGAGTGACTTAAGTCCTTAATCAATATCCTTTCAAGCTGTCCTGACAGGCTACAGCAAAAGAGGTGGTACAACTAATGAGACGAAACCCCAGCACCAAAGGAGTTCCACCATCAAAGCAATGTACGGCAATAAAGGGGGAATCATTTCAGCCTTTTCAGCTACAGGTAAGGCCACATCAATCTGAGCTATAGGTAAGACCAAGAGCAATCTGGAGTTAGTTTCTTTTGTTTCTGCAACAAGTAAACAGGCGTCGGTGCCTGGGTTTTCATTACTTCACCTTCTATACTGCTTGACCCCAATACCACAGCTGAAAATCTACTTGAAAACTTGTTTCCTTTGTGAACAATAGTAGTTTGTAGGAAAACAGCAGGAGGGTGCAGAGATAACAACAGAGGTATATGATATGGAAAGAACAAAAATATGCTTCTTTCCCAGTCAATACCTTACTGTCACATACGCCACTCCAGCTCAGCATGCCATGACTGGGTAACACCTTCCTCCAACTATGGAAAAATGAAGTGGGATGCAATCCATGTTTGTGGATGACACAACTCTGAACTTTCAGCATGTGTTGATACCTAATGCAGGACAGTTATCATTCCATACCCACAAACCTTCTTACAAAGACCATTTAGAAACAGCACGGGAAGATTATTTTTGAGCTAAAGTAAAAAGTAAATACATATTACTGGATCTGTCATAAACTATAATGAAAGGGTTGACAGAAAGCTGGAAACCAGAAATATAATTAGATATCCATTCTTGACCTATTATTTCTTCTAGTAGCAATTCAAACAATGGAGCATCATCAGAGACACTACTTTTCTGGCATTGTAGCCACTTTATCAGGACTCACCAGGACAACTGTCTGCACATGTATCCATTCTTTTTTTACTTTTAACAAACAACCTTCAAAATAGGAGCTGAATAGAAATTGAATGCCTGTAAATTTTTCCTGTAAATATCAGGACTGAAATAGAACTAAAAGGGATAACACCCCATCATGCCAGGACCAGCACCCTAATACTACTTATATGCCCAGGGAGAAATTCAGTAACTTGAATGAAATGCCTGCACATCTTCTGTAACATCATATGAACATGAGTGCAAGTGTCACATCAAGTCAGGATCAACCTGATAAGGGAATCACTGTGCCATCACCTTCTTAATTCCTTTACTCAGTAGTAAACCCGAATGCAAGCATTTTGGGCATGGACTTTTATTTCTCTATGCAAACAGAAGTAAAGATTGTAGATACAAACTTAATTCTGGTATGGGGTCTCTACCTGCTTGCAGTTGTATTTTGCCTGGAGGGTAAGAACCTCGGAGCATTTAACTAAGTGGGCAATCAGACAGTGCTAGTAATGAGGAAAACCAAGCATCTGAGCAATTCACAAGCTGACATTTGTCTGCAGGAAATACTTAACAGGTAATTCAGAATAGGAAACTCATAATGATGAAAGCTTGCAGATGAGCAGAAAAGGAGGTGAAATTTGTCAAGTCAATTTGTTCATTACGCCCAGTCCCACTAGGTGTACTCTGGAGTGTTCTTTTCTTCAATGCATGCCAAAGCACGACTGTCTGCCTTTGCAGGTGCTCAACACGGTTTGCTTTTCTTTTCAGCTGTTTATTGTCTGACTAATTTCACGTTATTTATTGTTTGTGTGAGGGTGGTGGCAACGGTAATAAGCTGCCATTTGGGAAATGGTCTGACACATGCCTACGTGACCCAGCAGGTTCTGTCTGCAGCAATGCTCGCTTGCACCTCTCCTCTCATCCCCACACGTGTGCATTGGCTCCGTGGTTACAAAGCAAGCAGGCAGAAAACCAGTCCAATAGCACTAGTGAAACACACTGATCTCAAAGGACATGTATTCTGGGAAGACAGAGAGTTATGACGTTACTTCAGCAAAATTTAAAATACAGATATGCTCTGTTGCAATAGAATCTGATCTGAAGGTTTCATGACCTCAGCTGGCTCTGATCATGGGGACAGAAACAACATGAACATAGTCCTGGGGATAGCCTGTTACAAGCCAGGGACCTTCATTCCTTTTTAGAAGAGTATTTTAAATCTTTTTCTTAAATGATGACAGCTAATACCTGTTACAGTACTCTGGAATAGGAAAAACATACTTTGTTTCAGATACTTGGTATATAACATAAAAAAAGAACAATATCAACTTGGAACATTCCATTCAAACTCAAAATGATTGCTAGAATTTATGGAATGTGATTTTGAAAAAAGTTTAGGTAATAGTAAATTTGTATTTAAAATGTAATACCTGGCATGTGTAAATATGCTACTATTATTTTCTTTATTATATGCTATTGTGCTGGATTTTTTTAAAAAGCCTAAATTACATACTCTCTTTAAAACAAATTTGCTCTCAACATTAATTTCCAAAACCATCAACTTTTAAGAATAAATCCTCAGAATGTTCCTTCATGAAGAGAAATTATTATTATCCTATATCATCATGAAGAATAGCAAGAACATATGACTAACATGCAATAGCCTGAACTGAGACAGACAGCTACTGGAGACTTCTACAAATCCAGTTCCTTTACATACCAGTTGGCATATATTAAAATCTTTCCGAAGAATGATACTGTTTATGGATTCTGAACTCTGATGTGATAATGAAGAGGAATATTGTTCTTCTTCTGATCAATACAGGAGTGAGTGTTCATCTAAGAAAGTAAGTTTTGTTCTCATGATTCTTTTCATTAGACAAAGGGCTCACAATGGTCACACATGTCTGGTCAAAAAGTCCTCCAGTTCTTCCATTGCTGCTCGTTCTCATACATGGCACAGAGCACTACAGCTGCCAGGTAAGTCCTAAAATTTAGGAGCAGACCGAAGCAGCCTGCTTGATTTTAATTTTCTTTTAATTAAGGTAGGAGAACTACCTCTTCCATCAAAATATTTGAAATATGGACAGCCTAAACATTGCTATAAATTAAGCAATTTTCTTCCAGGATGCAGATGCTCAGCAAAGAAATACATATGGGTACAACTGAGCAGCAGAAGACAGAATGCAATCCATGCAAATGTCCTTCAAGGAAAGACACCTGTACTATAACATAAAAGGTAAATTATAAAAATAAAGGGAGAGTTATAGAGGAGGCCCTATAAAAAAGATGATCCTAAGACTGAGAACTCAAAAGACCACCAATTTACTTTTTAGTTTTCAGCTGAGCAGAGTCCAACTGCACTTATTCTTGTCACTGCAGCTCGTTAGTATCCCTGTTAAACAGGAAATTAATTTGAACTCTGACAACAGCACCTATAATGGTAATTTCAGTCAAAGGGAAGCGCTGAATGCTGAGCAGACAGTGCTCAGAATAAGGGGCATCAAATATATTCAGTCCATAACCTCACATGAATAGTCAGATAATTTTGCTTGAATGAGAAATGAACACTGCAAAACAATACTGGATCTACACAGTGATTGAATTAAAAAGCTCAATCAAAGCACTGGAAGCATTCATTTCTTCAATGATTCAAGTCCCTTACGTTCACAGGCAATCAGATTATACATGGGCAGCACAGACAGAGCTGCAGAACAACTCTTCCACAAGCCACCGCACAAAGACACCACTGCATACATCCTAATGTACAATAACCAACTCTATTACTGCAGTTTAAAAACAAAACAAAACAAAACAAAAAAAACAACAAAACAAAAAACAAAAGCCATCCCAAAATGTCAGACTATGAAGTGTTGTTGGAGGAAGATGGAGAAGAGACCACAGGCATCAAGCCAAAAAGTGAGCCCTGCCTCATGTTATGCACAAGCAGTACTTTGAGCTAACAGTTGAGCAAATACAAACTCTTACTCTGGCAGTGAGACTGGTATGACTACAGATGGGTGGAGCTTCCCAAAGTACTGATCATGAGATTTTGTCGAGTCAGACTGGTATCTGAGCAAGAAAAGAGTTCTTTGTACTTAATTCATTACTACATCTTCATTAATTAATGATATATTTGACATTAAATCACATCCGGGACTTTGGCAATGTGAGAGACCATTCACTAGCACAATGATTATCACAATAAATTTGCAAACATAAAAGACTCAAGTATATTGTGAAACCAAGGCAGGAGGACAAACAGCATCAACACTGGCTACGTAAAGGGAAACTTGTTCCTAGTAAAAGCAACCAAGAAACAGGGAAAGATAAACCCCTATTGTCAGCAATAAAATAGATGGGTTACCGTCATGGGTATGGACCTGATTTTCTTAGAAGACTGGCTGTTCTAGTCAGTGCTTTGCCCTGATAAATTTTGACTTTGCTAATTACCTGAATCTCAGATATTCAGAAAAGACTATGTCCTATGCGATGCGAATCATTCCTGTGTCCAGTATCAGTTGAAGAGTGTACTGGAGTATTTTAACATTGCTTATAACCTACTGAAAGCATAGAAGTCTGAGTTAATGAGGCAATTATGGAAAAAGTAAATAGTCAATACCTCTTAAAAAAGGAAAAAGTCTTAGTAAATTACACAAGGTCAACACTGCTTGAATTGTCTGAAATCTGAAATTTTCATGGGCACTACAGAAAACTACTGATGGGTTTTTTTAATACTTTGAATGTCAGCATTTCCTAGACCGTCAGAATGACAGCTGTAGAGAAGGCAATGTATTTATGTCTTCAGTCCCAGGGGAGTTAAAGCGATAAGGGTAAAGGCACACAGCAGTAAATTTCATGTGTACCTTAAGTATTCAGCTGACTCATCACAGTATATTCTCTCTTATTATAAGGGGGAAAAACCACCATGAAGCAAACAAAACAGTTGAAATACACAATATCTTGGGACATGCTTAATAAAACCTACAGCACGCTCATAGCAGAAGGATGTCTCTAGGCTTACAGAAGATGGAATTGGTAGAAAGGGGACATTTTTAATCCAATTAACGTAAGGATTTCAGTCCGAGAGCTGAAGATTCAGCTTTAAGACCCTTACTAAATGACTATTAGCTAAAAAGGTGACTGCTATGTTTGTGTGTGTATGTATGTGTGTATATATAAAGTGTCAGTGGAGCCTGTTTAACATATGACTTTCACAATATTGTTAGAACTCCAATGGCTACGTTTTTGCTTTTAATAATTTAAGAATAAGATACCCAAATTAACCACAGTAGCTTTGAATGCAAATATAAACTACGATCTGATTTGCCTGAGACATTCCTGCCTTTGAGTATACCTTGGCAAAAATAAACATGTGCAACTTTATAGCGTGGTCGAAGTGAAAAATACATAGTTTAGAGTGTTATTGTGGTTTTTGCTTCTCTGCAAATCTAAAAACAAATCTGGTGGATATAGTTTGTAAAAGGTAAGCTATTATTAACAAGCAAATGAAATGAAAAGAAAAATAGTATTTCTTGCCCTAGGCATGAAACAGTGCCCTTGAATTATGTGTTACAATCCATTTCTAAGCTTACACTATAGATAACACCTTTCAGTGATGTCTCATCAAACAAATGAGATCTGACCAGTGAAATACTGTAAGTTAGCTGGAATTGATGAAAATATTAATGCACTTGCTTTACTGAGTTCCAACTGTCTAAAATATTAACTCCTTTTGAGACCAACAGCTACTTTACTCTAAGCTCTGACCCACGGACATCAGAATTTTACAAAATCTGTGTGGATTTCCAGCTAAGAAAGAATAGCATTCTGCATTAAGCAAATGCTCTAATTAAAATCTGGAGTGGTAGAATGTGGCTTCTGCTTATTAGAAAACAGTATTTAGGGAAAAGAAAAGAATCTCACCACAGACATAAGCCAAAATTCGGCAGAGTGAAAACTTAATGGGCAGCTGCTGTTGGATATCTTCCAATTCTGTCAGGTATCATAGAACCAATAATGTATATAAAACTACAGGACTCAACTTAAAAAGTTTGATTTGAATATAGTTTGTCAGTGGAAATAAGCTTTGTTTCAGAATTTAACCCTTACTATTAACATCACTATTCCAGACTTGTTTATATAAGTTTTAATAAAAGTACATTTAATATATTGCAAATGAGAACATCAGAGATTCAAGCTTGATTCAAGGACTTAAACTGTTTATCTTTCTTCCTTTTCAGAATGAGATGTTTAAAGCTATATTCCCACTTATATTTTTAGAAAACCAAAACCTGTCTGGTGATGTAGATGGGAATAGCAAATGACTGACATTTGGAAAAATTAGGTCAAAACTTAATGAGGAAAATAAATCTTGCAATTTAATTTGTACATCTAATTTGATGTACAAATCAAATGCCTGTATATATCCTGACTTTCATTTATTATTTTTCCACTGATAAATCACAGATATATGACTGCTATTCAAACAATCTGGGATGCCTAAAGTGTGTAACAAGAAGAGTTTTTATGCTAAGCTGTGCTCTTCTTTGGATATGCATATTTCATCTTTGCCATGTAAAACTGTTAGAAAATTAATATCTACCTGCAGAATAGAATAAGCCATATTTATACTAGCAAAGCATTTGAAAGAATAACTTGATAAATAAAGGGTCTGCAATACGTTATATAGTTAATTTCAGTAAATCTAAAACTAACAAGCCCATGCTTCAAAGTGAGTAAAAATAAAAAAGATAACAGTTAATCTACAGCCTATGTTTTTATACTCACAAAACACTTTAATATTGATAATGGGATTTTCTTTAAAAAAAAAAAAAAAGCAATCTAAATTGCACCTTGCCTCCAGGTAAAGTTAAAGCAGTTCCATGCATAAAGTAAATTAAGTTCTAGTGCATCAAAGATGCACAGTAAGAGCAGCTTGATTTTTGCTTTGCTATTCAGATTATCTCCCAGGGACTATTTCCTCCATGGATCAAAGTGTGACTGTTTGCTAGAAGCACTGACACGGAAAAATATCTCAGGATATATTTACACCATAGAGAACCCGTGTGCAGGCTCTGTGTTCCTCTGAATCTGTGCCACCGACTCAGAGCCTAGACAGACTCTGCTCACGCCCAGAGCACAACGTGCAGATCTGCCATCTAAATCATCAACCGCAGAAAGTGGCAGAACTGCCATAATGCTCTGCTAGGACACTTGAGAAGAAGGGCAGCAAAAAACCAGTGGTGCTTTGGTTTATTTCAAGACAAGCTGAATGTCAGCCTGAGATTTAGGCTGTCCTGAGAGGGAATAATGATGGGTTGGATTTGCATAGATACGTGTGTCTGAGTTTAGCGTGCTGGAGATATTGCTTACAAGCCCGCAGATACTTCTCAAGACAAAGACTCCCATCAACATATTCGTACAGTCACAATTTGTTTTAATTTCACGCTGAAAGCAATAAATAGGACTTCATCTATACTATCATGTGGTATATGCCACCAAACAGTATCACTAATTGTCTATGCTACAACTAGTGTTGATGAGAAGCGTGCCACAATGTCTACCCTGCAAAACTCCATCTGATGGAGGCTTTAATGCAGAACAACGCAATTTCTTTTGATGGAATGTACTGGCAGTGCCCCAGACCTAGTCAAGCACGGAGCAAACAAGCAGCCTGTAATTTGCTGATGCAGTAATGAAGGCGACCAGAAAGATCCTTACAGATTAGCAGGCAATCAGGGAGAGTTTCACTGCACACTAACTGCTTCACTGCTGGCAAATGTGGAATGCGCTTAGGAGTGCTAATAAGGAAAAAAAAACAACAAACACAGTGGCTCACGCTTCCCTCACTAATGTAAGGTTTTCAATCAAAATTGAAGAACCATGTTGCATACAATGCAAAAACACAGGATGACATTTTTAAAAGCCTCAATCTCAAATAGCAAATCGAACACTGCAGCTGTTAACCAGTCCATAGCAGCCATTCAGTCACATACCTAAATGCAGATTAATAGCATGTAACTGCTGAAAAATATGAACACAAAGTGGGAGACAGAAGGAAAAGAGAAGCAAATGATTTGTGATGTCTGTGCTTTATTTATGAGCCTGGACTAGCTATGGGACAGGCTTGTTTTCCAATCAGTGATCATGTAAATGTCACCATCATTCCTATGTTTTAACATCCTAACTTTCTTCATTTTATCTCCCTGGATATATGTTTTCAGGGATAATCTTGCAGAAGATTTCGGACCATCTGCATTTGAAGAAAATTATTCAAATGCTAAATGAGGAAGTTATTCTGTTGCATAGTATTAAGTACATAAGTTAGGAGAAACTACTACAACATGCTTTTAAATTTCACTAACCAGTAACTTTACATTATCAGCCCCCATGTTAGTCAGATATTTCTTTTCACTGCTCTACCTAAAAATGAAAAATCAAATCATAAACAGAATCTCAGAGAGCTAAACCTGCATTGTTATTCCACCTGACCTCAAGAAGCCAAAAAATGTATATATGGGGTTTGTCTGAGCTCAACGTAAACAGATTTCAGTCCCACACAATGGGAGGACTCAAACTGATAGAGGCGTTTATGACCTGACCTGTACAAACAGGTCAAGAAACGGCACTTTGTAGTTACCCTGTACACAACACAGAAAAAAGGCTTCAGAGACCAGTAGAGTTAGTGGAGAGTCAGAAAACTGTATTTCAAAATATTTTATTTTTTCCAAATCAAATAATATTTCTGTATATCAAGTTTTTAAAAGCATTTTGCATAAACAAAATGAGGATAATATGAAGGTATATGTCAATTAATCTAAAACATTTGTTCAGTTTTCTAACTGAAAAGTCAATTTATCCAATAAATTTTAAACACTCTTCCACAACAAAAATAGGAAACTTCTACATCTTCTATTTTAAAAGTTCTCAAAAGTTCGAAAAAACATTTTAAAAAACATGTATTCAATCTTGATATATTCCTCTAGGAAAACACAACGCAAAGGAAATTTATTCCCTGAATTTTCCACATCACAGGTCTTTATCATACACATTATACACACTGTGAGTCCACCAATCCCAAACCTTCAAACCTCCAGACCTCCAAGGCACAGCCAGGAGATGCTCAGCAATCTGGTACCCTCAAGGCCTGTTGGATTTACTGCGAAAACCCAGATTACTGTCCAGCACCTACGGAGCTGCTCCTCTCACTTGTATTGGTCACTGCTAAAAGAACTGCTTTTTCTGAGCACATCTGAACCACTATCAGGGGCTGCCACATGTCAGGCAGCTCCATGAGATAAGTATTCAGAAAGGAATAAATCTGGCACACCCATGGAGAAAAGGGAGCATACAAAAATTGAAGGCTGCTTATAAAATCATGTTTACACAACACAACCTGAAAACACAAAACCCTGTCGTTAGTATTAGTTGGTTATTATCTTCTTGGTGACCTGATTTTCTTCTTATAAAAAAGGGTCCATTCCTGGTGCTTACTTTTAGATATGCAAAAAATTTAAATAAAGAAAAGACGAACACTCCTTCCATGAGGTTGGCTAAATTGCTGACTATGGACAATATTGTCTAAAAAAATGGAAATGGTCTAATAATTTGCAATTATCAGATGAGTTTTAAAAGACCAAAAGTCACATTATTACCTTAAAAAAAATTCATTAGTTAACATCATTAAGAATTCACTAAAAGGAAGTATTTTTTTGGATTAATTTTTGAAGAAGTATTTTGGGGGCTTTTCCAGTAATGGCCAACCCTGATCTTACTCTTATTCACCTTTAACAAATCACCTCAAATTGGGACACTACATTTCCAAATACGAAAGTGATAGGCTCATAAAAATATTGATCCAGATCCCATTGAAGACAATATCTATTACTTAACGTATATATCCACATACTGAATTAGACTCAAAATCAGATGCTAAAGAGGTTCACGGAAATCCATAGCTGCCAAACCTAGATGTTGCCTTACAAGAATTTCATAGCATGAGACTCTATATTCCTCTACAGATACATTCCCCAGTTCTGCAAAATTCAAAAAGAAGGTCCAGTGGGAGGTGTCCCTGTCCATGGCAGGGGGGTTGGAGCTAGATGATCTTTAAGGCCCCTTCCAACCCAAACCATTCTACGATTCTACGACTGATAGTTTCACTGACACTGTATTTCTAGTACTTTGTAATTTTTCAGTGAATTATTTTGTAATTTTATTTCCTTTTTTCATGTAATTTCCTTGTTTTCAAAGCAACTTTTACCTAATTCATACCAGCAGAAAAATTGCAACCCTTTTGATTTGCCCCATTACATGTATGCTCATTGCTCTGACAAAGTAACTGACAGCAGAAGTAGGTTCCTGTCCTCTCTAGGAACCAGAAACAGACTGAAATATGACATGCACATCACATCTATTTCCCTATGGCTAGGAATGATGAGACCCAGCATCCTCTGAGTACATCACAGATTCCCTAGATTCAAATCCCGTCCACTCAGACCAACTGCTTTTTGGATTTAAAGATCATTTAAATATCCTATAACATGCATGTTGCTTCATTTGTTTTTCCTCAAAACTACTGAGGATGTTACATGGCTAAGAGAGACTCAAATGCATTCCAGCTCCATCTTACACTATCCCACATACAATCTCTCAACAGACACTGCTATGGGCGCCACTTTTTCTAGTAAATCCCTTCAAGATGCTGAATTCAGGGAAGTATAGCAGATGGCTAAAGAATAGTGTTAGATCCGTGTGAAAAAATGAACTTTTTGATAAATATTGTTAATATCTAGCATAGGGTTGATATATATTCTTATTAACTTGAGCCAGACAGATTGGCAATAAAATCTTCCATGCTGAAGTCAGAAAAATGTGAAAAGTGTCTCCATTTTTCCTGCCATTAAAAATCTGAGGAAAAAAGGAAATCAGTAAGATAAAGGTTAAAGCCAATCTTGTAGGAGTCAAGATAATTTTAGATTCTGAATTGCAGAAGTATCTGATTAGGCATTATTGTTTCCTATAGTCTGGAGAACAATAGAACTGTGATCACTGTAAATAAATATTTTGCTTTGTATGTTGGTTAAAAGCTGGAAATCAACTACCAGGCTTACTTTTCCCCTCTGAATTGTGAAATGTTCTATATAGGTTCAAAGCCCCTAACAATCAAAGGCAGAAACGCAGAGATGACTGCCAATTTCTTATGCCTGTTACTAAGCAAATATTTTATGACAAACCAGAAAATAATCAAGGCAGTTGTAGGGAAGAAGAAAACATGTTTAATAACATGGTAAAAGGATGGAATATAAAGCATGTGAGAAAATTCACCCGCCTACATACCTTTTGAGTTTTCCAATGGAAGTCTCTACAAGATTATATATAAATGCATTTAGCAAGAGAAAGTTGCATTTGGTTTCTTTGTGTGGAGTGACACTGAAGCTGATGGGACAAACAGGCACAGTCTGGGGCGGCTAGGTACTTGACCTGACTCAGCTTGGCTCTAGGCGATTTCATTAATCAAACTATAGTACACATTTACCATTTCCATTGGAAATGTCTTAATATTTGAATATTTCTGCCAGTGCTGAGGAACTACAGCTCTTCCAATACCTTCTGCTTTCCCACACAGGGAGGTGATGTGCCATTTTCACTTGCCCCTCACCTTAAATAAAGGATGAAAGAAGTCAAAAAGAAAGTTTGGATGTTAACTTCGATGGCCAAAGTGAAGTACATAAAAAGACTTCTGTCTGACTGAAAACAAAATAGGGATTTTTCCAGTGTCATGATCTTTAGGACGAAAACCAAACAATTAAAAAACTATGTGGATTTCAAAAACTGTAACTAAGAGGATCAATGATACAGAAGAATCTAAAGCTCTCAATTTCCAAACAATACTTTCTACTTTGTACAGCAGTGCAAGAGCATCCATCCCAGGAGAGGGACAGTAAGCCCTTGCACAATATCTGAATTTAAAGAACAAAAAGAAAACAAAACCAAACCCCCAAAACTCAACAGTACTATTAATCAATACAAGTTTTCCCGTTTTTCCTTTTAAAGAAAACTCTTGGTCATGAGATAGATGTGATCTCATTCACGACTAGTTTGTCCTATCCATCCAATGCTTGCCTGTCACTGGTAAACTGTTAGGTAAGTTAAATTATATTTAACTATAGTACTAGAACTAAATTCTCATAAACTAAATTTTTAGAATACTAAAAAATGAAAAGTAACAGAGCAGACCTAATACTATGAGAATACAAAATTGCAAAACAGAATTCACTGAAAGGAAGAGGACAAGGATAGAGTCTAATATTTCACAGCCTGAGCAACTGGGATGCAAATGACTTGGGAGCTGAAAAGCATTTGGTTAATTATAATGGGAGTAAGAAATATCTTTTTGTTGTTGTTGTTTAAAAGTTCTCTGAGCATTTAATAGATATACATTTACAGAATGTTGTTATTGTTTGTTTTCCCTTTATTTCAATTTTGTGAAGTATTTCTGAAAGAAATCTACATGCTGTAAGCAAACATTTAATGGACATGTTAATATAAGTTATACAGATGGGTGAGCTAAAGATTTATTAGGAACTCCAACTGTTAAATTTTCTTTGAAGTGTTTGGATTCAGCACATCCACACTATAAACCCAGAGGTGAAGTGATAAATTTTGCAAATTGAAAATATAGACACACTGAGCTTCCAGTTATTTAAATGGCTGCTCATGGGGTTTAGGGCAGAAATTGATTCGTTTATGAAAGAAAGTTAGATGACACAGTTACTGAGGATAATGAGGAATCTGACTGTGCTCCAGTCACAGGTTTCTTGTCCACCTTAGCCGAGGCACACCTGGTATAACTGTTACCGTGCGGCAGTGAAACAACTGCCCAGAACCATCCTTCCTCTTCAAACCCAACTCATACAGTCTCCAAGAAAAACTGTATTTGCTTCCAATTGCTGTTATAGTTTTGACTCCATTAATATTTTGATTTCTCCTTGAGCTTCAGAACCAGATGCTTTGTTGATTGCAAATAACAAACATAAAAGAATAATTACTGATGTAATTATCAAACTTATCATGACTATCGAAAAACAACAACTCTTCAATAAAACCTACTTTATAAGATTAAAGCTTCCCAAGAGACCCAGAGACATTTACATGTTTTGATCTCAAAAGGAATGGAAAATAATACTACTGACAGCAAATCACACCATATATGAACAGCTCATTGCTCCTAATGAGAAAGCATGGAAAGAAAGCAAAATTCTAGAATAACAGAGAGAAGGAGGTAGACATAGCCTTGCCCATCAAAGACAACTCCTGAAATCAAGGACAAAACACCATAAAGGTACCAGTCTACACATAATTGACTTTGCTGCTCTCACCTGTGCTCAACAGACATGATTGTTTTGCTTTCTAGCTTGCAAAAACTGTGAGTTGATGCATGTCCTCTGTTTCTATCAAAAAACCCTCTATAAGAAGGTATGAAACAATCAGGAAAAATAATGTTTTGAGGATGAAAAATGAAACCCAAGTGCATAAGGTAGAGTGAAAGGACTAAGAGGAGGATTGAGCCTTAAAAAAAGGGAAAAAAAAATTACCATGGGCAAAAGGTGAATTAAACAGTGACATGAAGGTACTGGAGAAAAGTAGAAGAAATACAAGAAAATCAGAAAGAGGAACACAGAAGAAAGGGGCGGGAGAAGAAAAATTGAAGAAGAGAGTAACATATAGCAGAAACTAACTACTTACGATTTTTTTGCCCTAGAATCTTAGCTGCCAAAACATTGACCTTACTTGCTTTACAGTATCAGATGCCAGAAGACCTATAATTAAGTCCCCTGTTTGATTAAATAACTCAAATGTCTTTATTTTCCAATGCTTTGCCAACATACCAAATATTATCAAAGACATTTACTGACTGAAGTGTGACGCCAGGTGATTATTTCTGATACTATAGGATTTTTAAAAATTGCATCTAGAGTATAAGAAACTATTTATAAGCAATTAATGTCACATTTTACGTTAAATAATGTATTAAATCAAACTGCATGAATATGCAATGCAATATAATCTGCTATGACTTCTGAAATTCCTTAATAGGTAATTTCTGTGAAAGAACTATTTCAATTATTCCGTATTAAATAATATTCACCGATTATTGCCAGAAATAAAGTAAAAGTGTGTTAGCTGTTAAAAAGTGTATCTTTCTTTGAAGGTTATTCCTTATGTAGAAGGGCAGAGCTGAAAAAAGCTGTGTAGCTAATTAAAAAACACCACATGTGCACACACGCAGACACACACAAAAAAATACACACGTCTGCTAAAATCATTTTAGTTTCTGGAAATAGCAAAAATTCCTTCAAGCATATTAATTTACAGGTGGTCTGATTTTACCCACTTTTACGCCAAGCCCCCATGTGTACAAACCATTCAAATGCACATACACACATTTAACCTCCAGGTAGACAGCACTCAAATCTTTTTTATTTTAAGGTGGTAAAACGTAATAGTTCAGAAACATAACTCCACGGAGTAATAAAGTAAAAGCTATTGCTCTTATTACTATAATTAAATTATCATGACTGCCAACAATATTTTTTTCCATTTTTATATAGCTTGTACAGGTTAAAAAGAAGAACAGAAACTTGTTTTATCAGTACAGGAAAGCTTTAAAACAATGGTTTTTTGATATAAATCATTTAGGTAAATATATACATGCTAGAAATAGATTTGTAGGAGAGAGGAGAGCGATGGAAGAAAACAAAAGGCAGTACAGAAATGCAGTTGTTCCTTAAACAGAGCTCAAAGGAATTATGAAGTCAAACTTTATGTAGGTAATATGCTTGTATTTACCATCCCTTCCTTTGTGCCTTATAACACCACTGTAGCACCACTCCTTCTTAATCAATGATTTTCTTGGCTTCTCTGACTGTGCATTCAGCCAGGAAAGGAAAAAGGACGTGAAAAAACCACTCTGAGCAAAAAACGTGAAATATTTTAACGGATAAACATGAGTCTGAGTTTGCAGAGACTTTCATGATGTCAGATACCTGATACAAGGATTATTTTGTCAGGAATTCAGAGAGACTGATTTTGGAGGAGAAGAGGAAAAAGGTGGACAGTGCCTGAATGGAGAATCATGGTGTAATAGTAGAGGAATCCCATCTGAAAATGACTTAGGATTCTGTTATCACAAGGTTTAAGTAGTATAAACTTTGAGGTATAAGATAAAGTATAGACGTTTTGCTCCTACATGAATCTCCATCTGGGCTGTTCACTGACATTAAACAGACATTTCTATTTTACAGCAGACTATGACTGCCTGATACGAGAGACATGACCTTTCCTTTTCCTCTCTCTTTTCCTCAACAAAAATGGTCTACTTCAAAATGTCATGGAAGTGTAAGAACTTAATCTCAAATCTGTCACAGGACCAATAGATTCATTGCCAATGCAGTATCCTTTTTTTTTTCCATTAATGTGCGATAAATAGCAAATCAGCTTTACTTTCCTAATTACATCCTCTCTTGAGCTTACCCTCCATAGAAGTACACAATGTAAATGACAATATGTTGAAGGAACTGTAGAATCCCTTTTAATTATTTATTTAGGATTTTAAAATAAATTTAACTGTCCACAGCAATCTCTCATACATGTGCAATAAACTATTTTCTTTGAACAAGTGTGTGAGATCATGTTTTTGATGGGATGATTTAATTGGTAAGATACAGATTTTTTTTTTTTTTTACTTTAAAACATACTCCTGTTTTACCAAAAAGTAGCAAATGCTTCTCAACAGTGGTCCCAGGATGTCAGACCCTTCAAATTTGAACAGTGAAGTAGTCAGCCATACTAATATTGATGAGTTCAGAAATAATACAAAAATTTTCTGAAGGCAGGTGCTTACTGCTGACTCAAATAGCAGCGTCGAGAGTGGTTATACATCTGAGCACATCATTCAGACTGGAAGAGCGAGGAAAAGAATATTAGTGTGTTGAAGCCCATTCTGAAGTTCTGTATAGAAGAGTTTAATTCTTCAGTGCCTGTCTTTAGAGTGATATACACTCCCTCTAATACAAGTCCTGTAAGTAAATGGGACTGGACAATTTTAAACTTATAGTTGTCCACTTACCATCTCTTAATGACAACCTGTATTTTGCTGAGTTCTTATTTATAGAGCAAAGTTTAATGAATTATATTTGAATTCTCCATGTGAACTCCCTGGGAAGTTCCAGCTTTTCTAATGATTTTGAAAAACCTTCTTCTTTAGGATAGAAGTAATTTAAATTAATTTTGGGAAGAAAGTGGGCATATAAAGGATGTATAAAGAACAGATAATTCATTTGATTTTCCAGGCAGCTTTTCTTTTTACAAATGGTACTATTAAGAAAAGCAGAATTCTTCCATTCCCCAGTAAGTCTTGATTAAAATATAGCTATAATACAGGCTTTTTAATTGACTTCGGATGATGTAGAAATGTGGCATTATTACAGATATTACCTATTAAAAAGAGATCAATGGATTTTCTAAAATGTTAAGAGAAGTTACAGTGAAGACTCAATCTTACAATGAGCTCAATGTCCTCTGCTTCAACCCAGGTGGCCTTGGTTTCCATTGACTTTACAAAAGGTTGAGAAAACTCAGTACTTTGTAAGATTGCATCTCAAATGCACGTAATCTAACACACATTGGAGAGGTAGTATTGAGTTCAAGGACATGACTGTTTAAGCTGATATTACAGCAACGTTTTAGAACCTTTTTAACCCATAACTTGCAAAATCTTCTGCTTAATTACAAAATGCAAGTAATTCACTGGAGTCAGAAAAAGACAAAAAGAACGTTATGTATTTCTTAACATAATTTAATACTGTTCTGTTGGGATTTCTTTTCTGTGAAACTCTTCCAAGCTCAGCCTTGGAATTTATCCTCTTAAGAATTGCTCAGACTTTTAGTGGGAGCAAAACATAAAGATGATCAAAAAGCCTGTAAGGAAATAGTTTTGAACCTCACTTTGGGATACAACCCAGCAGAGACCACACACTGATGGCTGAGCACGCTACACCGAATCACCAATTAACAACTCATCTCTAGCAGGCTGTCAATTATTTGCTAACTGTCAACCTGCATATATTTCTGAAGCTTCCCTGATGCAACATTTCATATGCTGCATCCGGGGTGAAGTTTTCAAGCAAGCAGCACTGCGATGTAATTGCACAGTACGTGGGAAAATACATGGGAAAGCATTACAAGGCAGTATAATATTATTATGCAGTGGAAAGCATCCAACTTTTAAAAAAGCCTAGCTTTATTTATGTGCTATCCTGCAAATTCAATTACAGGATTGAAAATTAGCTACAGGTTTTCTACTTAGAAGTGCTTGTACTCATTTTAGTATAGACTTCTTTCTGTCTCTATGCCTAAATTATTCCATTAAACACAGAAACACAGTGACAATCTTCTGCAGCTGCAAATTCTGCTCAGTGCTCTCCTAATGTGGACTGGTCAGATTAATACAGCATGTAACCCATCTTCTTTGAAACATCAGTATTTCATTTACCATTAACTTTATGAAAAAATGTCAAAGAGAGAAGAGGCAGCTATCTACAGATATATGCTGGAAAGTGTTAGGCAGATTTCAGTTACAATTGTACTCTCTAAGAGGGATGAGTATCCATGTTGTCTGGAAAGTGTCTAAAGAAACACTTAGAGGTATTATCTCTGAGTATACTTTTACTAACATAGTTCTATTTAAAAGTTCAAAATCAATGTTTGTAGGTGGAATCATTGACATTTCTTCTTTCTCCTTCCCAGTGTGCTTTGTAAATATTTTGGACTATTACTGTTAAAATTTCACTTAAAGAGTAATGTAAAATTAGCAAAAGAGGGATTTTACAATCATGTGATTTTAAAACTCTAGTTTGGAAAAGAGACTAAGGCAAGTACCAAGCTGGATAAAATTTATATTTTCTGTAACTTGCAAGTGATAATGTACAGCTAAGAAACACCGTATTCTGGGAAACCTAAGGCATTACATTCTTATGAGCTCAGATAACGAGATCTCAAACTCTGCAGCCAGTTACCTCAACCAGTTCCATACACTGTCCCTGGTCTGACGGCCCTGTACTATCCTGGAATAGATTGTGCTGCGAAGACGTACTACACCCCAAAAAAAAGATAAGGATGCTAACGAAGCTGTCATTGCACATATTATAAACTAAGCTTGTAATGGGATTATTCTTTGGAAAATTTGTTAAAGAAATTAAGTTCATGGTGCAGAGAGCTTACAGAAAAATTAATGAATTCACAGATGTTCACCTTAATGAACAACAGATTGAGAATATATTATTAAATTCAAAATGAAAAGTTTGCATACGTTGTCAAAATTAGGTTTTGATCCTTACAAGCGTTGTGCTCATGTGAATAATCAATTAATAATTGATTAAATGCTTCCAAATTTATCACGTTGGTACAATTTATTATTTATTTAATTTCTCCTGAGACCTCAATAGATCAATGTATGAATAGGTTCCTCCTGGGTACCTTAATATATAATATCTATCTCTGATACAAAAAGTCCCATTAAAGTGTCTAAGAAGTTGTCATACTGTTACAGCTAACCAATAACAACCTTCCTAGCACAAGAACCCTTTTTCAGAAAGATTTTTTCACCTTGCCCTTGTTTGTGCTAAGTAGCAGTTAATGAGTAATCTTATCTTTCTACCAACACGAAAGAAGGGAGGTATTTGATCTGCATTTTGTCTGCTGCAGTAACCCCTTGCCTTACAGAATGAAAGGTGGGAAGGCAGGAAGGGAAGGGTGGCCAGCTCCCAACCCTCACATAAAATCCAGGCATCAATCCCCTTGCTCCTAGGAAAAGGCCATCTAACTCACAAGGCACTTTGAAAAAGTTAAAATAGTGTCACGTATAACTACAATTTATGGCATTCTAGTTTAAGGAATGAAAGCTAACTACAAATCTGTTCCTATAGAGCTCCTTTGCATTCAGTCCTCAAATAACTTGAAATTCAGGACTGGAAGAAAAACTCTACCAAACAAGGAAAGAATTTTATCATTCACCGAATCTCCCTAAGCAGCAGTCTGGACTTTAGGCCAGTCCTGTATGCAATGCCATATTAAATTAACAGCAACAAACATCATGGAGCTTAACGAGCTCCCTGCGGATGGTGGAGAGGCACTCGCTGGATCCTGCCTGCTGACAAGCAGCAATGCCTCTGACAGCAGAAACTGCTGTTATTTCAGTGGATTAACTATTCATATCAGCATCCCGAGTGTTCAATCACGCAGGATAGCAAGACATGGTGAGAAAACATTTTACTATGAATAATTACATCTTTGTTACAACAAGAAGTAATATCCCTTATATGACTTTTACCCTGGCCTATAAAGCAAAGGCAGGATGGTATGTACTACTGACTGTGAGCCCAGAAAGATACTGCAGACCAAAAATCTTTTTCATGAGCAATGGGGCAATGAAATGATGGTGAAAAAGACTAAAGACAATTCAATCCATTAAATGGAGGACACAATTTTGCATCTGTAGGTAAATGTTACTATCTCAGGTTTGTTTCACATTATAAAATCTCTAGAAATAAACCTTACTGTATTGAGTCTGGCTTAGCTGCCTAACAGGGTTAGCTCCCAACAGTTATGTATAATAAACACATTGATAGTTGTTTCCATAAACTTTGTATCTGTAAAGTTCAATAATTTAGAAAAAAGCATAAATAGAGTAAATCTATTGGGATCTTTTTTAAGTCTATACAAAACTAGCTCATATGCATGTACCTTACTGCATAAAACTCAACCCAGAAAATAATACAGCCTAAGTACCATTTTATAACTGAATCAGATACCAGAATTTGCTTTATATGAAAAAGCAAACAAACAAAAAAGCCCTTAAAAACAGATAAGACTACATTCAAGAAAGAACCCAGATTTCTACCAGATTTAGGCAAATTACAAAGCAAACTGCACATTCAAAGCTATGAAATGTCACAAGAAAACTCCTTTTGAAATATTCTTCCACTACCTACTCCTTTTGGCAAACACAATATGGAAAATTCCTCACTAACAAGAGGTCAAGCCCTGAACTTTAGCACAGAGCAAAGTGCAAAGGGAGAGCAGTGGAGTCAGTGCAATGCTCAGGGTCCCACTCACTTTCTGAGTAGCTGGTCACCCTCTGCAATATAGCAGAAGATGAAATTTCTGGACAAACACCACCTGCAGCGCTGTAGCACATTTAACCCACTATTAGAGGCCTAAATCAAATTGGCACCAAATTGAACTGGGACAACAAGGGAAACAACTCTCCTCCACAGCCTGCCCAACCCCTCTCCTGGAGGAGGCTGCTCTGCCACCCCACCGCAGGACTGCCAAACACTCTCTCCGGTACTGCAGCTCACAGCCCAGCAGGCTGAAGGAACCCCTTTCTGGTTTTTCAACTAGTGAGGTTTAAAGGAGACGTTTCAGGAGTACCTGTGCCTCACCGCAGCCATTCCCTGGAGGGGTGTCACCCCTGGCAAGGCAGGTGAACACTTCTGCTGTGGCGGGTTAGTGCAGAGCTCCTCGTACCAAGCAAAAAGTTCAGCTCTCTTGCTGGGCACAGGGTTTCTTAACAGACTTTCTTCTAGTGCTAGCTAAAATCTTTTGGAATTTCTTGGCAAAAACCAGAAAGTGACTTGGAATATACAAATAAAACTACTACATATTGGCTAGGAATTGAATGGCTCTTTGATGTAAATGCAACTTGTCCCTCCAGGAATCGTAATACAATATAAATAGTATTTTGGGATAAGTTACATCACCACTGTCTCCTCAATAGCTCTCAAAAGCTGTGAAAGAATGCTTTTGATTTATTGCACTGTATGTATTAGCAAGCTATAACATAAAGAGAATTTATGCCACCATAAAACCAGCCAAAAGTCTCAAGACAAAATCAACGCCACCTTGCCAGGACTTACATAGCAGAGATTATTTTCTGAGGGATCCGGGAAAGAAGAATTCATTTCTATACCAGTTCTCTTTCACTGAAATTCCAAATTTTTCAAATGATAATATAAGCCTAAAATAATTTCCAGATTTACTGGAAATTTGAGGTGTTTTTTAATACCAGTAATTTAACTTGGAGCTGCAGAGGCTCATCCAGAATGTTTCACAAAACCATTCCTCACTTATCTATTAATTTTAAAAAATTCCAGATAAGGGCATAATTTAACAAACCTTTCATCTCTAAAATAGTAATTTCAAACTTGGAAAAAAAAAGTCATCTTTTTCAGATGCAGAATATTCTGAAACCTAGACAAAAGAAATAATGTACTTTGAGAGGCTGATAACAGAGCTTGTAAGCATTATTTTCCACCCTGCTTTTGCAGACCCTAGAAAATATGATCAGCAAATTCAAATGCATATTAGCTTATAATGGAAAATACCCAGGTACGCTTCAAGATTCCACAAAAAACAACTGAAACATAAGCCCTTCTCAACTCTTTGCATTTGGAAATGGTTGAGAATAGTTGCAATACATATGGAAACTGGTCATCAGAGACATTTGTTTAATAGCTTTATTAATTGTGTTTGTTTATAGAAAGTCCTTAACCAAATTGAATATTAATGTTATTTTCTGCAAGACAATCCAACAAATCTAATCCTCAGATGTGTAGCAACTAATTAAACAGTTGCACGGATGAGAATTGGGTTACCCTTCACTTTGTCAGCAGACTTGCACATCGAAGCATAGATTTCCTGTACTTACTTAGATTGAAAGCGATTTAATTATGACACAGAATGTAACTGCAATGTAAATGCCAATTATTGAAACAAAAGATGCAATTGTAACTATGCAAAATATAAATTTACAGACTATGTAAATATAATCTTTTACTGTGAAAGTATGTTTTTGAAATACCATAAAAAGAGCAGTGAAATGCTGAAGACCTGCAGTAAAACTAAGTAAAAGAAAATTAAAGCTTCATAACAAGAAGAGCCACTTTTCTACAGAATTGGTCATATTTGCCAGAGATACCGCTCTTATACCACTATTCCTATTATCTTTCCTCATTTTAACATTACTTTGAGGCATAAGAATAAAAAGAATAAAGATGATGAGTATTGAACGGTTGAGTCTAGACAATAGACTCAAGCTGGCCTTTATCTTCTCTTGAGAGACCTTCTGAGATTATGTGATGCAGTAGCTTTTTTTTTTCTTTCTTTCTCAGAAATGGATGACTGAAGTCAGCAAATAATTTAGACAAAAGCCAGCTTTCACAAGCCTAGTCAGAAGAACATTTCTCTGATGCTTTATTTTCTTTATAAGAATGGCTCTATTCATTTTATGCATTTAAATCCCCAAAAGTGGCACTAAAACTAGGGAGATCTTCCCCTTTTCTCCCAAAAACTTCAAAAGAACAAAACTATTCTATAAAATCAAATCAGACAATATTTTCTGGTTACAATACTAGGCCTCTCTTAAACCTGAAGAACAGATGAAATATGGTTGTTCATACCATCATTTATATGAATTAGTACTTCTTTGCCACCCAGAGTATTATTACTAGACACCAGAGATGAATGTAGAGACATACAGAGACATGAAAGTGCTTTATATGTTTGCCAAGATTATAATTCATTGTATACATTCAAGACTAAAAATGCAATGTGCTTGCAAATACTGTTTTTTTAAAAAAAAAATTATGGTAGCTTTCACACTTATTTGAAAACAAAACCCAAAGCAGAGTGGAGATGGAAGGCAAACCGTTAAAAAAAAAACCACAACCAAACAAAAAACATTTTTTTTTCCCCATTTTTAGTGTTCAAGATTAAAACCCACAGACTGTAAATAACACCTGGTTTTGAATCTGTAGTGAAGTATGAATTAGGTAGTTACTAGAGAGTTCATATATTTAATAAACTCGGAGTGAAGCAGAGTCTGACCTTGGCAGTGTCCAGTTGACCCTCAGGTTTAGCAGTGTAAGACTGAGTTGTTCCTGGAGCAGTGGCTCATGTGGTACTTACGGAGGAATTCCCCCTATTACAGCACCACTGAAATGAGCCATTGCTTCAGCAAGATGCTAGTACAAGGACATAATTAAAATTCCTACTAAGTGGAAGAAAAATCAAGGTCTTCTTACATGATTAAGTACCTCCTGCCCCAATTTTTAAGCAAAGTGTCCAACTTGTCTAAATTACAGGCAAGATTTTGTCTGGTAAACTTACAAGCATAAAATTGCAAGGTGAACAAAACCAACATTTCTTTTATATTTGCAACTTCACACTGCTCAACACACTTTCTGCCACATCTAATTTGAATGCAAAGTTCTCATTTTCCTTCTTGGACCAGTGCTTCTGTCAATCCTATCAGGCTTTATAACAATACCAATAGTCTAAGGTTTGGGAGCACCCACAGGCAATAACCAATGTATTGTTACACAGTAAGGACCAAACGAGACAGCTCTAGGCATATTCTACAGAGGTTTTGTAATGGCAGTTATCCTTTGTTCCAAAACAAGCGTTTATTTCTCCCATGCTTTAAAGGCTGATATACCTATGTTTTTATAAGAAATAAAAAGTCCCAGTAAATCAAAGAACATAAAACCCACATTACAAGTCTTGTATAAATTCCCCTTTCTAAAACTGAAAAAAACCACAATCCAAACCAGTAAACCTTGTTTCCAATGAGGAAGGAAGAAAAAAAAAAAAAGTCAAAACCCCTCTATCATTTTAGGACTCGACTTCTTGTCATACATTCCAAAAGAAAGTTATTTATACCACTGGTAATTTCTTTTCTTTTTCCTCCTAAATTGAACAGAATTGAAGTGCTGTGAGTGGTTTTGATTTCTCTGAATCAAAGGTATGATTAAAAATTAAAGCCAGAGTTGCATTTTCCACATTTCTGTATTAGAGACATATGATATGTGACAGACACAAGACTGTTTCACTGTGTGTGCATGCCTCAACTTAGAAACCAGCTCCATGAAAACTAATCACTCATAGACACAAGCCCTAGACATAGATCTCCTCAGTTATTAAGTAACACAGGGAAACCTTGCAGGCAATATAAAGGATTTTAAGGCACTGTGAAGCAGGGTGCCTGCACGCTTTGTACAGCAGTCCGGTGTGCAGTCAGCAGACTGCAACATCACAGATGAGAAATGAGAAATTTTGAGGGCAATTGAGCACAGTGAATTTTCACAGTGGATCAACACAAAGTCATTTAGAATGGGTATTTCTGAAGCACTGATACAATGAACACATTTACAGTGTTCAATGGCCCTAAAAATTCACCCTTTCACCTGTGGCATAGCTACTGTTGTGAGTGAATTCTTAAATGTTTTTTTCAAATGTATATTTATATGCACTGCACATAGATTTACATCTAGATACATACACACACACCTTTAACGTGCCAATGAGCTTGTTGGCACATCATGAGAGAAAATATCTACTGAAATAGAAAAGATTCATCAAGATTTAAAAACACTGATGCTTTTTGACTCTTTCCAGCTGCAAAGTAAACTCCACAGTAAAGGCAAACCTCATTTCAAGAATATAAAAAACATAAAGCCAGTGAGCTCCAGAAACATGGTTATCTAAAAGAAAATGAATGGGATACCATTATCCTCTCCAGTTCTCTTCTTGCATGTAAAATGCAGAACTGAAGAGCAGGCCCCCATCATCTCATGCTGCACACTTGTGACAAGAAGCCCAACTACGGCAGGAGGAAGTTACTAAACATTGCCCTTCATCTTTCTACTGCTTTCCTGTCATAGGATGTCACACACATAGTCCCTAATAGATTCTTACAGATTTTTATGCTTAATCTGGGGTATTAAGTAACAAACATCAGATCGGTACTTTTACCATCCAGCTATTTCAGCTGACCCAGTAATTCCTCTGGCAGTGCTGGATACTTCAAAACCTGTCTTTGCATCAAAGCCGGTCTTTGGTCAATAGCTAGTTATTCTATCTGCAGGCATGGCAGCTAACAACAAGCGACACTGTTCCAATTTTATTCTGCACTATCTCCACGCTTCCCTTCTCAAAGATTAAGTTACTTTAAAGGTACCATCTTGTTCCTACTTATTTCTGCAACCAATGCTGGTTATTTCTGAAATAACAATGCATGCTTCAGTAATAACAAGTTATTTCCCCTTGCTTTGACTGCAGAACGGATTTGCCACATCCTTCTGTGTTAGTACTTTCAAGACCAGTCAAATTAACCTTTTGCCTGTGTAACAGCCCGTTGTCAGTGCTCTGTGCCCTTAGCACAACCCATCAAAACAGTTAAGTACTGCACAACTGGGAGGTTCCAAGCCACAATTTAGAGATTACATAGAATTTTGGCACACGTCTCTTTTGCTGTTTGAAGGAAAGAACTTACTACTATTTTCTCACACAGGGACTACACGCCAACTGTAAGAGTTTCTTTTCACAAGCACAGCATTGAAGAACACATTGTAGTGTCAATAAAACTGTCCTGAGAAGACAGTGTAAGTCTATACATTATTAATAAACTTTGTTAATATTAGAAAAATCATAAAAGGTTACAGCAGATATTTTGTACTTTCCATCAAAAAATCATCATTGCTACTTTGCAAAGACCACCCTTATTTTACAGCATAACCAGAACTTCTTTAAATAATTATTAAACTTCGCTTTATTTCCCACATAAGATAGTAAATGATCATCTCGTGATCATTTTAAGAGCAGGTGAATCCTCATTATCATAATCTGCTTTCCTTTTTGACTCCTCCAGTCATCAGAAGGGTCTTGATGTGCCAAGTAGTAATGAGAGAAATGCCTGACGCCAAAAGAGAACACCTACTAAGAGAACAGCCTGAAGAAGATGAAGCTCCGGAGAGACTTAATAGCAGCCTTCCAGTACCTGAAGGCAGCCTACAGGAAGGCTGGAGAGAGTCTGTTTACAAAGGCCTGCAGTGACAGGACAAGGGGCAATGGCTTTAAGTTGGAGGGAAGCAGATTTAGATTGGAGATTAGGAGAAAGTTCTTTATTGTGAGGGTGGTGGACCACTGGAACAGGTTGCCCAGGGAGGTGGTTGAGGCCTCATCCCTGGAGATATTCAAGGTGAGGCTCAATGAGGCCCTGGGAAACCTGGTCTTGTTGGGGGTGTCCCTGCTGACTGCAGAGAGGTCGGACTAGACGGCCTTTGGAGGTCCTTTCCGGCCTGAACGATTCTATGATTCCATTATTCTACTAACAAAAGCTCTCATGGCAAGTGCAGGGCAGCCAAGGGATCAGGGCCAGCCAGCATGGGTTAATGAAAGTGAGGTCCTGCTTAACCAACCTGATCTCTTTCTATGACCATGTGACCTGCCTTCTCGATACAGAGAAGACTGTGGACGTTGTCTACCTGGACTTTGGTAAGGCCTTGGACACCATCCCCCAAAGCATTCTCATGGAGAAGCTGGCGAATCATAGCATAGACAACTGTACTCTTCCCTGGGTAAAAAACTGGCTGGATGGCCATGCCCAGAGAGTTGTGATTAATGGGGTGAAATCTTGCTGGCAGCCAGTCCCCCAGGGCTCAGTTTTGGGGCCAGTCTTGTTTAATATCTTTATTGATGATCTGGATAAGGGGATTGAGTGCACCCTCAGTAAGTCTGCAGATGACACCAAACTAGCTGGGAGCGTTCATCTGCTTGAGGGTAGAAAGGCTCTACAGAGGGATCTGGGCAGGTTGGATCAATGGGCCAAGGCCAATGGTATGAGGTTTAATACGGCCAAGAGCTGGGTCCTGCATTTTGGTCACAACAACCCCAGGATACTTAGCGTGACAGCTTCCAGTGCCACGCCTTGCTTTATGATATACATCTCTAGGTTTACAATACAAACTTTAAGGTATGACAAAAAATCCTGTTTGTTGTTTGGCATCTTTGAAAAAGTATTGTGATCTCAATGGTATGAACAGAGATAGAAAATAAAACTTTAGTGACCACTGTTCCTCTACAGCTATTTTTATGAGTGGTGGTATCTAACACCCTTTCCTATTATAGAAGTTTTTTTCACTTAGTAGAACTAGGAATGGACAAAGCAGTAAGTAACCCTCCTAAATCTTGTTTCAATTTGTAAGGCTATTGCAGTAGCTGCCAAAGGTGGATCACTCAGGTATCTCTGCACCTGCACAAACCAGTTAATATAAGTCCCTTAAAGGCTCTCAAGACCCAGCAGGTCTTCAGGATATTGGTAGGTATTCACTCACTGCGTCCTTGTACATTTAATAGCCTGATGCAAATCCTTGGTGCCAAGACGGAAATTAATCTGTGTGAGTCTTTGAAATAGGCAAACACAGGCTGTCAGAAGCAATTGCAGTCAAGAATGGGAAAGCAGGACTTCATCTGCAAGGCTGTTAGCTTTTTGACTTTGGAGTTCAACAGCTGAAATACGATAGAGAAGACAGCTGAGGGAATACAAAGTGCATAGATTAAGATGCTATCATTTGTAGCACATGCAGCATTCATTTCCACTGTCACCTCATTCCTGGGAGGATAATTTAAGACAGTTTATTTCCTGAGGTTCTTCGAGAGAGTTCTGAGATCTGAAGAACCTTCATCATTGGTTTCCTGGCCTCTTACGCAATTGCTTTTTTCCACGATGGCAAATACCTGTTGATTTGTACTAGGTTCTGGGCTTGAACAAACAGTAAAATGAATCCTCTAATTAAAAAGTTGGTTGTTTTTTTTTCCTTAACTGCTTTTATAGATGTTAAATACATGTTTGACACAGTTGACGGGTTGACCAGAGAGGAAGAGAATAATTTTGGTTGAAAGCAACCTCTGTAGCTCACCTAGTCCAACCTTCTGATCAGAGTACATCCACCTAGAAGAGGCTGCCCTGAGCTATGTCCAGCTGGGTTCTAAATGTCTCTGAGGATGGAGATTCCAGAGCATCTCTGGGAAATTACTTCCAGTGTTTGACTGCACTCAAAGTGCCTCCATCTTTTTTCTGCTCTTTTCCAAGACAGCTGCAGATCTGCAATAAGATCTTCACCCCTCACCTCCTCTTCTCTAAGCTGAACAAACCCAGTTCTCTCAGCCTCTCCTCACAAGATGTACACCAGCTTGCTGGCTACCTTGGTGGCTTCTGCTTAACTTGCTTCTGTAAGTCAATGTCTGTCTTGAGGCAGGGAACCCAAGCCCAGACATAACACTCCAGACGTGGTCTCACAAGAACTGAATGGAGGGCAACAATCACTTCCTTGGACCTACTGCCTACTCTTGCTAATGCACCATGGTACGTGTTTGGATTATTATACATATAGCATTTTGCAATGGAAAATCTCTTTCCCATCCAAAGGATCCTTCAAGTCAAGAGAAACCCATACAAGTCCAAAATATATTAATTCCCAGAGTTCAGACTTTGGAAACATCTGTTGTAAACGTTATTATGTCAAAGTGTTCTCCCAGGAAGGGCTGACAAAAGAAGAAAATCTCAGAATATGACAGAACATGCTGTGCAATGCTTTTCACAGCTCACTCCAATCAGCAGCCAAGGACACAACCCCACTAAATTCTTTAAAAGTTTATAAATGCTTAAACTAAGGATGCTCACAGACCATTAATATCTAGCTTCCAGAATATTGCATCTGGGAGTATATGAACTTTATACAGTCCAAAACAATTTATTTTCTATACTCAACACAAACATTAGAAGAAAGTATTTCAGAAACTGTCATAAAACCAGCAAAAATACAGATTCGTTTAGCTGTCAACATTCTAACAATCTAGACTGACTTATTTTAATATGTAATTATATTCAGAAACTACTACAGAGATGCTGCTCTGAAACTGATGCTATCATCTACTTTAAATTATTGCTTTAATTCTGAACTTCATTGAATGAACTTTGTTGCAGTTGCCCAGATAAAAAAGATGGTAAATCCTGTAAATCCTATCACCACACAGTGAGAAACTGGGGTAAAATAGCAGATCCTATATCATTCCTGTCAGCTTACTGAATGCAGTGAAAGAACTTGAAGATATGGCTTGTGCTTCTCTGCAAAAACACCTTGTATTCCAAGGAGTGACCCATAAAAGCAAAAGGGGTAAAAAGGTGCCTTTGACTGTGATCACCCTCAGGATGTTCTCTGTACTTCTCAACCAGAGCTCAAGAAACTCCAGAATTGTCCACTATGTCCACTATCCTTTCTTCCTTCCCACCCCACCCCCCCTTCCCCCGCCATGTTCCTCCAGAGTTCCTGAGCAATTTTTGAAATTGGCTTACTATTTGACAGTTAACTTGTGTTTTCATCAGATGAGCGACAATTTGAAAAGAACTAAGTTTAAAAAAAAATTGTTTATAAAGCAAGCACAAACATCCATTTCTTGTCTGCTTCAGCTCTGGATATTATAACTGCATATTACTTGTTCAGATATTTCTGGTTTTATCTAAGCCACTGGTTAGTGGCTTTCCTAATAAACTCCATTAAAAAAACCCACAGACATAACTTAATAAGGTAAATCACCTGAGGA
This sequence comes from Gallinago undulata, assembly GCA_026546715.1. Lineage (NCBI taxonomy): Eukaryota > Metazoa > Chordata > Aves > Charadriiformes > Scolopacidae > Gallinago > Gallinago undulata. The sequence goes on along the minus strand of JAOTQQ010000063.1, from coordinate 17,240,012 downwards.
AATTAAATTGAAAAACAAAGTTGTTCTACATTTTACTATAGTAAGCCTCTCCAAACATGGTAAGGTTACCTTTCTCCACAGAAAGGTAAGGTTACCTTTCTTCACATTGGTCATCTAGAACAGTTGAGACTGTGATTTCAGTTGCTGGCTTGACTCAAATCTTCACATTAAAGGCTATCTACAAAATCTTTAGCTATAAACAATGTGCCACACAAGACACAGGTGTTCCGAAAGACTGAGGTCCATGGGAAGCAAGCAGATGCAAGGAGACAAATGCACTGTAATATCTAATTGCAGTCAGCAGCTTTTCTCTTCATCCGTGCCACGCTCCTTTCCTCTTTCGGACAGCAGAGCAGAAACAGTGACCACCTGTCCTCCTCTCCGGCTATTATGGCTTATGTTACAGGCAGGGGAAATGGGAAAGCTCAGCACTCTGAGCACCAGTGAGGGAGCTACACTGAAAAAACAAACCACTTTTTATATTGCTATAAAAACAAAAGACGCTATAAAGGCAGTGCAATGCCAGCTAAACTGGTGTAGTTGACAGGTATATGGATTGAAAATACGCTGGCAATTAGAAGCCTTGGCTAAAAAAAACCTGAACATACACGACTTTCAAAACTATGCTACTGTCTACATATTTCAGCCTTCTCTAAGCTTTGGCAGCGGTTTGCAGCTGGCAAGTAAGGAGGACCTGGCCGGGAAAGGGATCCTGTGAGGTTCCTCTCCAATCTAAGAAACCCCAGTCTCATTACTGAAAGGGATCAGACACCTTTTACCTAACAGACTTCATCTGGAGCAGGAGGCCCACAGGAAAGGATTAAGCACTCTTACAACAAAGGCAGCAAGGATGAACATTCGTCCTTCTCTGGTACCAGAGCAGCTTTCTTGGGAAAGGTGCTCTACGTGGGTGAAGCATTGAAGAATCACCTGCTACCTTCTTCTGTTCCTGCTGGATCTGTCCTAACGAGCAAGAGCCCTGGCACTTCTATTCCTACAGCTGTCTCATCCCATGCAGAAACCTGGAGGGGTTGCGGCCCCAGCATCTGCAGATAGAAGCCATGATGGAGAATATAAAAAGTTTTTTTTTTTCAAAAATTCTTCCATTTTCATGGTTTTCAAAACAGGCAAGTAAGGGATTGAATGAGGTTTGGAGGCTTCTGAGGGCAAGAAAGCAGGTGATTCAGTCAGGACTCAAGGGCATGCTGCACATCGTGAGGTTGAAGTTTTATTTCCTCCTCTGGTAATTTGTCAAACAGATTGTTATAAAGAGTTACAGAATCAAGAAATGTCAGACAAATACAGAAAAGCTTTGAAACCTTTTGTGATAAAGCAAAAGTAACAAGTATAGTTACAACAGCTGCATGCACAACTGTGTTTCCAAGGCAACAACTCACAATCCTTACAGCTATAAAAATCCTATACACCACGGGGGAGTTGTGAAATTAGGGAGACTCCAGCTAAAATAGAATACAGAAAAACGGACTAAAGCAGAGAAGCAGCAGGAACACTGAAATTACGAACCTCATGCTGCTTTTAACAGCTGTAGCCTGGGAGCACCTTGGTGATGTTTTGGTGAAGCCCTGGCCTCCGGACCTGGCACACCGGCCCCCCTTCCTCTCCCACGCTCCAGGCTGCCCACACAGCAGTGCCACGGGAAAAAATCTATTAGCCTAAAATTGGCAGCGCACTTACTCCATTTACTTGCAGGGTAATGGCACAATCCTGCCTGCCTTCTTTGCTGGCTTAAGCAAGTGTCTAGCCTATTAGCAAACCAGCATATCAGGACAAACTAATACTTTGTAATCACTTCAAGAAAAGAAAGAAAAAAGCCCATTTTTTTCTTTCTAATATTTCTAATATTATTTCTAATATTATTCTTATGCTTATGTGACAATAAAATGCTAAACCTTAGCATTTAAAAAGCACTGTTTGTCTTGTATGAACTCATTTATAGACATATTTTTCAAAAGCAACTTGCAGGCTTGCATACAGAACTTCTCCGGCTGCCCGTTTCCCAGGGAGAAAGGGAAGGCAGAGGGAAGCGGGACCAGGCAGCAGCTACCGCTGCCTGCACGATTCCCAGAGAGCAGAAAGACAAACGCTCTGAATAATTTCCAGTTACAGACATACCTGCAACCATAATAAAAGCTCACTTTGTAGCGGAAGCTCACTTGTCGGTACCATCAGTATATCTTAGATGCACTGGACTGTATGTCATGTAACTGGCTATGTGTGCGTGCAAATCATAAACACAGAAAAGTAAACTTAGGGAGTGAAAGTCATGTAATTAAACACCAGATATAGGCATTTGGGAAGAACCGTTAATTTAAAATGACAACAGGCATATGTCTTTCTCTTACAGAATTTTAATTTGTAGTGTGAGGATTAGGAAGGTGCAAAATCAAGTTAGAGAATTAGAACAATAAACGTAATTACTAGCAGTGGAAGTTGGTACACAGATGAAAATATCCTAGACAGGTAAATAGGCGCTGAACAGCTTTACATACTGGTAAACAGGCATCTCCTCTGTTCCAGTTGTGTGAATCCAGGCTAGTAGGACTGAAATCAATAGTCATTTTGCATTTAAAGAGAAATAAAAGTACACCTTTGTTCAAATGCTTCTACAGAACCATTTCCTATATAGATGTTGATCAAAGACTAAGTGACAAACTCTATATCCTGATCCTACTTCCTTCTTTCATCAAATGAGTATAAGTAAGAGATGACTACTAACATCTCTACACATATACCTGGGGAATTTCAGATCAAGATAGTTGTATGTTTTCTTTCTTATTTATGTGAGTAAAAACAGATTCTGATTGCAAGGCAATACTTTAAAAAGACGGCTTTAGATTGACTAAAGTGAGCTGGGATCTCTTCCATAGCTTTTTTTCTGTTCCCATCCGTTTTCATTTTAACAGCGATACCTGTGCCACAGGGAATGATTCACAACTTCAGGAATCATGACAGTGGCAGAACTCAGGCCAGCACTTCCAGTCTACTCTAACACTTGTATTTTGATGGTTAAAAGCCTTCAAGGGTACATTCACCACTGTATATATTATATATACTTATTCTAGAGGAAGCAGGACAATGTATATATGCTCTGCTAAAAAGAGCTAATTTTCAAGAGCTAACGAAGTGACTAGCAAATTTTAATGCTTTGTGAAGCATTCATCACTCCTATTAAAATATTGAAGATATTACATACTATATCATAACCCCTACACATTCAGTGATAAAAAAGCCTATAAAAAGATATATGAATATAGACCTAATGTGTGATTTTTTTCCCACAGTCTTCACTATACCATTTTCTCATATGTTTGCTGAAAATGGGACTAAGCCATGGTTTGCAGGTTGAGTTGGCTGTCCATTCCTCAAGTGTGCCCTCATCTCCAGACAGTATTCCTATAGTTCCACAAATCCCAGAGCTCAGCCTGGTCACACTGAAGCTAAAGATAATGATCCTATAATCCCAGTGGCAGCGGGCTTAGACCCACTCTTTCCAGGGAATATCAGTGTTGAAGAAAATACAAATGGATTATGAAGCACCACCTCCCCCCAGCGAGAACAGATTTTTGCCTTTCCTACTGAAGGTATTGTTAGCAGCTCAACACAAGGGGCAATATCAATAGTTTCTTTGAGAATCAAAGCACCCTATATGAAACAATGTTTTTGTCTTTGATGATAAAGCTAATTGTTCTCTACTTTCTAAAATGCCTCTGTGTCTCCTATAGATTTTCCATATATTATTTTTCAGCCACTTCTATTGGACACTGTAAAGCTTTCTTAGCATTGCAGTCAATAAATGAAAATATACAAGTCTTTATTTACACTACAAGACAGGGGCTCTAATGCAGCCCTTGTACTGCAATACATCACAGGTCTACAGCTTTCCTTAGGGTTTATTCTCTCTCACACACAGCTACGAATGGGTCTAAATCAAACCAAACACCTGGAGAGCTTCCAGTCGTATTTTCCTATCCTAAATGAGCAGATGTCACTCTACCTGTCATGTACCCAATCCATACAACAATGAGTAACAGTTTCAAAGTATCGGGGGGAGAAGGAAACAGTCACACTGACATATCCTCCCATTTGTGTGATACAATAGTTTGTGCTGACATTTTTTCTTTTGTATTTACCAAGAAGAAAAGAAAGAACACATTTTTAATTGCCTTTATCCATCAAATGGAAAAAACCTAACTTATTCTAAATAAACAAATACAAGTAACAGTAACTACTTGCAAAAATCTTAGAATGAAATAGCCCTAAGCCCTTCTAGCAGCATCTGCACAGATTGAACTAGATTAGCTGCTAAATCATTTTCACAATTCAGACACTTGATATTTTATGTTTAATAGGTTCCTCATTTCTTTTCTCTTTACAACTGCGACAGCAATTACCAGTGCAATGAATATTGAAACAACATAAAAACAAGTAATTTTTTTCCTCATACTGCTTTTAAATATGTAACAGATATGTAGAAACTACTAGTGTTGTGAATACTATATTTCACCAACTTAAATGATAAGAATGTGGACAAGAGATGGCTGAAATGTCAAGCATAACAAGTCCTCAACAATAAGGACAGACTCTTAGGATAAAAATGACAGATGCACATGAAAGAGAGAGAGATTACAGGGAATGGAAGATAAAAATTTGTTCTTTCAGCATCTGAGAACAAACTACTTTATAGCTACTTGTGTACCGCTTTCTTTAGGAAAAATCCAGACATAGCCACAAGTTTCAAACAAATGTAAGATTATTTTCAGACACAGGGACATGGCAATACTTTCAGACACACACACACACACAACATGCCAGCTCTGAACATGATTCTCATCTGAAACACATGAAGAGAACCTAAACTGCAAGGACTGTGAGCATGCTTCCCTTGCTTTTTCATGTGGTACTTCAATGCATACCTATTTGTGTGTAGCTTTTCTTTAATTTCAGCTAATAATTAGCGTTCTGAGATACACTAGGGATGAAATCAGCTGGGATGCTTGATTCATGTCTGTTGTTTCAGGGTAATGAATACAGCCTAGCAGGAACATAGTATGAAATTAAGAAAAAGGGAAATATTAGAAAATTAGGTGAAATATAGGTGAATTTCATGAACATATAGTAGAAATACACTGTTGTAATTAAGAAAAACCGAGTATCTTCTCAATTTCAGCTCACATCAACCAATAATTTGACATCTCCAGCAGAATGTCAAGTTTTGATACATGCTCTCATATAGAATATTTCCACTTGCTCAAATTTCCAGATCAATTTACAAGTGAAATACAATTTAGAACACAATGTACTTTATCTTGACCTTCTCACTGCTACTGATAAGTCATATACTTTGATTTATTTACTATGACTGGACATGAAACCAGAAAACAGGAGACCAAACACTGAGTTACTTTACCACTCCTTTGCTAATTAGATATATTTTCTTCCATCTATTTTGTTTTTCTCTATATTGAAAATGTACCTAGTCATATTCTAAATGTGCTGATTATTTCATAGACAAATTATTTAAAACATATCAAAACAAGCATAGGGAAAAGTATCACATAAAGGAGACATGCACTTATCAATTTATATACACATACTCAACAGTAACACAAAATAACATACTTTAATAGACACACCAACACATATACAGAAACCAGAGCAGTCTCCTAATGGAAACAGAAAAGCAACATGGGAATTCTTCTGAAACACTATATGGTTCTTGTCAGTTTGGAGTTCCCTCATGCAAACTGAGTTTGTACCCAAATAGGAGGCATATTGTGGTAGATCAGCATAAATAACTCACTGAGAAAGCAGATGGTCTTGACCATCAAGAAATGGTGACCATCAGTCATGCAGGGTCAATGCATACAAATACTTAAAGGGAGGGTGTCAGGAGGACGGGGCTGGTCTTTTTTCAGTGGTGCCCAGTGACAGGACAAGAGGA
>JAOTQQ010000063.1:17215911-17233950 GCA_026546715.1 Gallinago undulata | reverse complement strand
TGTGAGAGTGGTAGAGCACTGGAACAGGCTGCCCAGAGAGGTGGTGGAGTCTCCTTCTCTGGAGACATTCCAAACCCGCCTGGAAAAGTTCCTGTGGAACCTGCTCTAGGTGGACCCACTTTGGCGGGGGGGGGTTGGACTGGACGATCTTCAAAGGTCCCTTCCAACCCCATATGATTCTATGATCATAGAAAATTAATGTTCTTTGCAAAGCTTTATTATAAGATGGATGGGTTTGTTTTAAACCAAAATCACAGTTTTAAAAGCAGACTAGCACATGGATAGTATCTGTGCAATTCAGCATCCATTAACCTCACAACTGTATCATTTATAAAATGCAGAGGAGGATCAATTCCTCATCCAGAAGTAGCGTAACGATGTTATCAGATTTACAGTGTTAAAATAAACCTGATGAAAGCAAAACAGCTAAAAAAAAGGTAAATAATTTATAGCCCACATACAACAGAATTCTTCATTTTCTCTAGTGGCCGACACCTTTGAGCACCAGGATCCAACCTCTCAGCGTATCTTCTATCCATGTGACCATGGTTGCCCTCTATTACCACACCCTTTCATAAAATTATATTTTTGAGATTACGATCATTCTGATGGCTATCATGATCAAACGCATAAATTTGCTGTAACCTATCTTGGACAAAAATCCCTGCAGTTAATTTTTCGAACGTAAGTCTTTGTCTACTTTTCTGAAATTTTGCCAGCACAGCACCACAAAGATTTCAATTTTCTTCCTGTCAGCAGCACTTCTTTCTAATGATTCACATTCTGGCTACTGAAAAAAAAAAAAATTGCACTTCTTACCAGTCATGCCTTATACGATTCAAATTTCCCAATTGTTTTACTTGCAAATTTTAAGAACTCCCAACAACTGATGCATTTAACTGTCAAGCAGCACAGACTAGTAAATAGTGTAGAAGAGCTTAGGTTGGATCCTAAATAACTGTATTAATTTACTGCCTCTACAGTCCAATGACTGTGACGTCTTGCATCTCATTCTGATTAATGGAATTTAGATTTTTGATACATTCACGAACAATCCTTTTTCTTTGCAATATTTTGTTGCTTCCAAATTGGTGGATGTTGTAATGTGCTGGTTTATTATTACAGCTGAAATCTGTTCAAGGATTTTAAGGAATGGTAAAGCAGTTTCACTATGTAAGATCTTTCCCATACACCCTGTGACACAAAGGAAAGGCTGCAAACTGAACACATGCTTGTCTCATACCCTCCCAAAATCCATTTGCTTGCTACGATGACAGAAATTTTCCATATCATCGTAGATATACACATATAGTTTTATACACACACTGCCAATAGATATACACATGAAGGAAATAAGAAGAAATAATGTTTCTAAGTAGTCACTGAAGCAGTCTCCAAGCTGCTCGTGCTATCCCATGTATCTTCCAACAATTCAATGGGGCAATATCCTGATGCATAAAACCATTATTTGTAATAGCTGAAGACAATTTCCTCTCATTAATCTGTTGCAGTTTCTAGCCTATAAATCTTGTCACCTTATGCCACTGGTGGATCATCTTGTCTTTGATACTTTAACAAAAAACGTAATTGCTGTCTTCCTGCTGCATCCCCTCCTGTTTGTGGCTGCTGGTGGTTGAATATTCCATGCAAATTCCACTTTCTAAAGGCACTTTCACAACTGGGAGTCTACACTGTCCCAGGAATAAAGCCAATCAGAACCATTTGCCATTTCATAAGGTTTGAGAAGTTTCAGAACCACAACTCAGCTCCAGCTGCCAGTCAGTTACAAATGCAATTGCTGAGTATGATTCTTGTAGCTGAATTCAATGAGGCACATAAGATTTACATGAGAGTTTAAATTTCTGAATTTGTGTTAAAAATGCCTTCCCCTTATCCAAGTGAGTTTGTCTGAATACGTAAACAACGTATAGATTAGACAGAGTTGTGAGATTAATTTTCTAATTGTTTTACAGATGAGAATAAAAAGAAAAAAGTGCTCTAAAACAAAATTCCTGGAAATATACCAACAACTCCAATTAAATTGTCATTCGTCTTTGCATCTACAAGGAGCAAAAAAAGTATAGCTTCTGAACCTCCTCCAGCCACCTGAATGAATCTCATTAAAAATTCCCCTGCATCCTCAACACTTTTCTCTGCACATCAAGTCTACGTATCTACGTTATGTTGGTTATTACAGTTTCAGCAGTGCCTTGGCTCTGGGACTGCACTTTTGTTCAATCCACAGACTGAACTTAACTGTAGCATTTTGGCTTTCAAAGAACTATGCCTCTACGTTTTTGTCAAAAAAAATAAAAATAAATCACCCCTAGCCTTATTACAGCTCTCCAAATTACCTTCAGCCGTTCTTCAAAGGAAGCCTGCTGTATTTTCTCTTCATCAATCCCATTCTAAATTACAGGCAGCAGTATAATTCAGTTCCTAAACATCTATAATCTGCATCTTTCCATGCAGTTAAAAACATTCCAAATGCTATTCTTTCGAATGTTCTTTCAGGAACATAATTTCAAATCTACATTCTTCAGAAGAAAACAATTTCACATCAGCTTCAGTATTGCTTTCAATTGTGAAAAAAAAGCACTCATGTAGCACATATTTACCTTCCTTTAGTGCTAACCCTATTTTTCCCTTAATCAAATTGATTCTGTATTTTGAGAAACAAGTTTTCCACCACTGTTTCCTTTTTACTCTGTTATTGTCAGTAACTTCACTGTATAAATAAAATCATGCCTTGTGCACTGAGATCTGGAAACTCACTGCTAATTGCTGCATTATTAATTGCTAAGTCAACTAGTGGCAACAGGGAATCCAACTGCTGTCTCTGGAGGGCCAAAAGGATTGTCAGAGAAGGAGCTTTTCGTATCAGATGATCCTTTTTTTTTTCTTTCTTTCTTTCTTTATGGGAATGCAGTTTATGTGCTTTTCCTGAAAACACACAAGTGGTGATAGAATACAAAGAAACTATATGCAATGGACGCAGTACGCTCTAAGAGAAGCGTACTTTAATTAGATTATATCACTAGAATTGCTTAGTAATGACTATTGAAGGCACAGAAGAAGAATGCTACAGCTATAATTATTGTACCTGACAGACCAACAAATTAGGTACTAGATACCTCCAAATTTACCAAGCTTTTCCTTTCCTGTCTTTCTACTGATGCAATATTTAAAATGCTTCACACAGATTCATGCATGTGCAGCATGACAACTGATTGGCACAAGGTGATTTGTTTTCCTGAATGATGCCAGTATGATCCTCACTCACAGTCTTTTATTGATCCTTGAAACAAATATCATCCTGTACTGGTTTCATTAGACAGGCTCTCTCTTGTTAATTACCACTCACTCAAATCTTTTGGTGTTTCATTAAGGTGAACAAATTGGAAGAATTAAATAAACAATCCATGTCAGCTGCCACTGTGGTGTTCTCATTCCTGGTCTTTAATTCCCCAGAATGCCAATAAGGAAAGGGTGTTTCCCTCCCCTCTGCCCCTGCCTTTCTTTTTTTCAGTATTTCTGACACCAAGTCACAACAAAGTGGTGCAATGCACCACAAGAATTGACTAAATCAAGTTGGAAAATAGTCTGAAAGACTTGGCCGACTACATTCCAAATCCTTTTGGACTTTAGGGAGAGTTCTACCTAACTGCAGATACATGCAGTTTCATCAGCTTCTCTGCAACAGATCAAAACGAATTGTTTTCCTCTATTCACAAGTGAGTGAAGGACTAAACAGAAAAAATAAGTGGAGATTTCCAAAATAAGTGGCATTAAATTGTTTTGATAAAATCATTTGAAAATTGGTTCTGCAGAAAACAAATTATTTTCAAATTTCCCTTACAAATAAAATAAGCATTTTTTTCTCTTTATGGGTAAAATCTGGAAATCCCCCTCCACTGGGTATAACTGATTTTGGAAAGCTGTACAGTAGTAGACACTGGAATTAGAGAACATTCCCTATAGTCAGGAATACTTAATACAAGCTCAAGATTCAAGATGATTAAAAATAGTCAGGGCACTTTTTGCTAATAAATCCTTTACTTTGTGTGTTCTCAGGCTTCTGAAAATGTCTAAATCTCCCTAAGCGTGTTTAGCAGCTTTATCAGTATTAACATAATTATTCCCACACCTCTTTTCATTGCACTGTTATTCAGTCACTAACAGATTTCCTTATGACCAGAAGTGAACCGCAAGAAAAATAGAAAGAAGCAGAATTTAGAGGAAGCTGCCCTTTTTCAGAATTTTCCTAAAACCAGAAACATATGAAAATAATTCATCTGGTGTATAAGTGCCTTTTTTTGTCTTCTTTCCAATTCTTCACTAGGTTGCGTTCCCCACAACACAACCTTTGCAGAAAGAAACCCCAAGTCCCCCTACAGCTGAGCTGCAATAAATAATGGGCCAGGATGGGATCTGGGCAAAGGTCTGCTTTCTTGGGGTTTTTGGGGGGTTTGGGTTTTTTTTGAGATAACCAGACTCTATGTCATATTTACACTAAAGAGAGAGACAATAATCTTAAGTTGTAGAACAGAGATATTTTTGACTTCTGAAGCAGATAGTGACTATTGTGAACCTATGCTTTTGGTTTTGGGGGAGTACTATTTTTCAGCAAATATTTGTTCATTTTCAGAAGGATAAAGCATAAAACAAGAACCACATTGATGACCATCACTATCAGCTGAAAGCTGTAAGAATTAACAGCAATATTAATGCATATTTAAATGAACCAGAGAGCAAAGGAGCACAACTACAAAGCGAGGTTGGAAATACTGATTTGTCATCTTCCCTTCCTCCTCCATCCCCCTTTCACTCCCCTTTCTCTTCAGTTTTCTATCTTCTACTCGTCTTTATCTGAAAGGGACCTATCAGCTATTATGTGGCTGACTGGTAGTGATGAGACTGCCAAAATGTGACAGCCTTATCTACAGCACAGCCCTGCAAATTGCCAACCATTGATCCAGCAGTCTGTGCCAGCTGATCAGCGCAAAGCTGTTTTGATTTCTTTTCTTCTGGGAAAGAAATGAACTTCTCTGCCAGCAGCCACTATCCTGCCAGTGCTATTCCCCAGCCAAACAAAGGGCCTGAAAATTAGAATTTAGTTAGATGAATTAACATGACATCCCTTTCTCCTCACTTGATTTTTGCAGTATTATGGATGTTGCATCCTATTCTAAAATATGAGGAGAAACAATACAATTGATTATAATAATTTTTCTTCCGGCTTTATGTACATAAATGTCTTCCAGGTACACAGTTTAGCATTGCCAGTTCCCCATAACCTTCTATCACAGGAGCTTTTCAAAGCAGTCTTTCTCTATTATTACAATCAAATTTCACTACTGAAGAAATTCAGCTAGTTATGTCCCATTGCAAGAGGGAATAATATTTTGTATAGTTTCTTCTCCCCAAATTATGTCTTGTGGGATCATTTAAAAAAATTTATTTATTTACCTCTTCAAAAGAGAAAAGAAAAAAATTGATCCTAAAAAGGCAATCTCGTATTTCTGGTTTTATATCTACATTCTGTAGTGTATTTACATTTGTCCCTCAGTCTCTAAGAGCTTGACAGAAATAATGTGTGTATGCTTCAACAGACCAGGCTAGATATACCAAAGATCAACAATATCACTTTCTTGGCTAATTCACTCAAAATGGGGCATTTCATAACTTCTCTCTGTTTAACTCTGAAATCTAAACGTTCTCTTCATTGGCAGAGATTCATGGATAAGTTTTTATTTCATTTTTTAAATTAATCATTGACTTTGCTGAATGAAATAATAGCCCAAAGGTTGGCAAAGAAGAACTTGCTGACACTGGAATCAGAAGAGATTTGTAAGAAAAGATACAGTCTCGGTTCCAAATCTCTGACTCTTGCTTTAATATACAGCAGGATTAAGTGGGAAAAAAGGAAAATTTAATTTTTTTTTCTCTATATACACCAAATTGCCTATCTAGATAAAAGATTTGGTTTTCCTCCTTTTTTTAACCCCTGAAGCACTTTTCTTTCATCCTTCAACAGTTTATCATTTTATATCATCATTTCCTTCCCTAAGTATTTCTCAGCTTAGCTAAACTTTCTGCAGAGGCATGCTTTTATTTGGTTTGATTTTACCTCTTCAGACACTTTCAGATAATTTTCTATTTTATTCTGAATTCCTGAAATATTTCCTAGAACTTCTGATTGACTTCATGACAACATTTTGTTATGTCAGAACATTTATCAATCTACACAGTAAGTTGCAAAATTAGCAGAGTATTCATCAAGCCCTTTCTAAATTCACAAATTGGGGTGGAGTGTAGCAGGAAACCCACCCCTTCTTTCCAGTTGCAAAAGATTTGTTGCCCCTTCAACCAAAATAAAACATTTCATATTGACAGACATCTTCTGGCTCCAGGCAAGTCTAAATCTGTATAGCCAGCTGCAAAACATAACATCAGAAAGGAACTCACACCTCTCATTACATCAGAGAAAGATGTAAAATATATATCATGGCAGCTGAACCCTTCAGAGGAAACTGGCTTTGTCACACTTTATAACACTTCTTCCCAACTGCTGTATTACCTTTACTGAACTTCAGTGTACGGGATAAATCAAAGGGGACACAGGCAGTCAGCAGTCCACAGGCAACCGTTCAGTAGCATTAGCACAGCCTTGTGCAAACACAAAGCACTCTGCAAGCACTGAAACATATTAAAATGCTTTTTATCTTGATTCCCCTATGCAGATCAGAGTGAGGTCTTTGTCCTGTACTGGGAAGAACTTATTTAGCATTACCGCAACAATGGTTTTAATTCCTCTTTCAGATATCACTCATGCTTCCTTTCTCCCACCCCCCAACCCCAGCTTTGAGTTTGAAATCTTCATTGCACTTGGAAAAATACACAAAAATATAAAGATACTGTAACAATAAAAAACACTTGAAGAATGAAAAGCCATGCAGAAAAAGAATGAATTACTGGAAGATCAGTGTACTAATTAACAAGCATAAGCCAATTCATACTGGTAACACATGAAGGAAATAGCTCTATTTCCCTCAAGTAAGAAGTACAAACCATAAAATCTGCTACAATTGTGCAAGTTATATTCCATACTCTGTCTAGCCACTTCGTAATGCTACACAGAAAAAACATCATCCACATCTAAATAAATCACTCACAAAGGACTTAAGTAGCTGAAATTAGAGTATCTAGTTAAGCAAAATCAAGTGGGCACTTAAGTGCTAACTTAGATGAACATAATTTCACTAATTTCTCACCTTGGTATCTTCTTCTGTATATTGGAGAAGTGTCAGTTTATAGTTCCATGGGAATATCATGTTTGGAACCACTGCACCACTTTCAGTTTCTCATTAGGATTTTATTTGCTGTCTGCAGATGTGCTGGGCTTTAACTGCAGCCTATGCTTGAGGGTTCATGAATCAGAGTAAATTGCAATTACAACAGTTTTCTTCCAGAGCCAGGAAACTCTTACCAAAATAAAAAGTCACTGACTGGTGACAAGCAATTTGCCAAAGGAAAGATTCAGTCAGAACCAGTGGCAGAGACGGAGAGAAGAGCAACAGACCCTAAGCCAATGTTTCACGAGCTGAAGATCTAACAGCCTATTGACAAAAGCAGGCAATTCCAGTTAACAGCAAATTACATAAACAGATGAATGTGCAGTTCTAAATTCAAGACTGTGTTCATACACTGCTTACTTACAAAATTAAGATTTGTTGAAAGCCTAGGTCAGGAACTTTCAAAAATCATAGATCAAATATGCCATTCCATGCTTCTTATTTATTTAAAAAGACTTGCAAACACCAATTACTTAACAAAACAATAAGACAATTAGAAAGAGAAATAAAAATAATGGGGAGCAAGTTTCAGATGTAAGAATATCATCAATCGATGACTTCAACACAAAGAATTAGAAAAATGATTCACTTACTATAAGTTCTAATGATCTTATACTTTGTAGAAAACATTAGTGAGACAGTGTAGAAAGAAAAAGAGCTAGAAGAATAGTGCTGTAAAATGAAGATGCCACCTGTCATCTTTCTACTTCTTTCGACATCACTCCTGTGGTCTCTTCGAAGCCTCACAACTCCCATTTTCCATACTCTATCATAGGAAAGAACTCTAATTTTATGTTACTTCACAGTGTTCTTGTAACCTTTATAATCAGCACAGCTACTAGCTAGGTACGAAGATATCCACAAACCATATAACACACCACCGTTCTGCACACTCCATACTGTGCTATTTGATGTCTTGGAGTGCATGGACCATCCTCCTGCTCTGTCACACCCAGAGCCCACAGATGGGGCAAAGACCCCAAACCTGCTTCTGTCTGGAGCATTGACACCACCAGTTCTGCGGCCAAAAAGGCAGCAGTCACTAACCTTCATGAACTAGGATGTCTACTGAATTTCTCTGGTATTACAAGATCAGAAAAAAAGAAGCAGAGAAATAATATTTAAGCAATTTTATTTGCATGTGGGGAGAAAAAATGTGTTGGTTCTCCAAAGGTTGCTCATTCTGTCCCGTTTTAAGAAAATCCTTGATGTGAACTACCTGTAACTTCACAGGTCTATTTTACACTGACCTTGACTATACAAGAACGGAGAAGCTGATTCCCACTGTGTTTTTACCTTTAAACATAACACTACTCTGCCTACAGAAACAAATAACTGTAGTTTACTGTTTCTGCAATGCCTGTTTTCCTCTCCAGGACTAATACATACTCACGCGCGCTTTGAACGCACACACATACACCTCCACAAATATACACACAAACACACAGAAGGCTGCTGGCATTATGAATTCAACCACAAAAATGAAATTATGATGATAAGATTTTTAATTAGTTTTAACACTGGCATATCTTTCTTTTTCCTCCTACTGCATCCCTGAGCTCCCAATGTAGCTCTGGGAATACAGATAACTACAGAGGCTCTCCGGTGGGATCCCAGCTCAGCCCAGTGAAAGAACAGAGATTCTCTCCATTACAAGTTTCTATGAAAATGACAGAGAAGATAAGTGTACTGGGGTCATGAGCCTGGACTTCTGAAACTGCCAGTGAATTCTTGAGGCTATAGATGAGCAAGAGGAAGGATGGACAGCAGCTGGAAGCAGCAGGGCCTGTGTGGGAAAGTCAGCCTGGGAGAAATACCTCCTGCTCCAAGCGGGAGCACCATGCTGCTGAATAAAATGGGGGCTTATTTCTCCTTTTCTACGCTTGCAGGAAGAAGGTGGATTGTTACAGGGGTGTGACCTCTGCCAGCTTCTGCCTCTTCCTAAACCTCCTTACCCACCAGACCACAAAGCCTGTCAAAGCACTCCTGGGCCACAGGACCTGCCACAGCCAGAGACAGCCCGGATTTAATCACACCGTCAGGTGAGGCCCTTGTAAGCTATTCCTGTGCTGACTGAAACACTAAGAAAGACTTTCACATTTCAGAAAGATGAATTTATTACCTGTGCTTAAAGTACTAATAGTATGGTCTCTGCTGAGAAAGGTTTATTTAAGATCTACATCTAATTATCATCCATTCTTACAGATACCATTTTTAAAGAAGGTCAAATTAGATGTTTCAAGCTTTCCTTCCCCTTGAAGGGCTGCTGCCTTCCCAAATTCAGTTCTCCAGTTGATTAGGATCATTTCTGCCAGCATTCTGCATCTACAACCTCCCATCAAGAGCCAACAATGTCTTTGCTGGTCTATTAATACCACATGACAGCTTTCATTTTGTTCATCCAGTTTTTCCATAAACTCATATTATAAAATGATGCAATTTTTCAAAACTGCCTACTAATTAGTTTACACCCTGAAGCAGGAGGATTAAGAATCTTAGTACACCATATCTTATGTAATTAATAATTTTATTTACATGCTGTAAATATCTAATCCTTGCCGAATCTAAGCTATTTAATTGATGAGGTTATGTTGTGTTAAATGCCACATTTCTTAATATAGTTTTTATTCTTGTTCCCTTCTGAGATATGAAAAAAGCACAGCAATGAGAAATTCGCTTTTGTAAGAGAAAAACTATATGTGCCTTTTGTGCCCAGCTCCTTGAAAACACAAGTCAATCTGGCCAAGCCACAGCATCAACACTGAGAGCAACAGCACGGATTTCGAGCGAGCTGGTGTTTGTATAGTCTCCATTGCAAAGTTGGATCACCTTTATTGGCTGGAAGGAGTTTATCCACTGGGAACAGCAGCCCGTTACAAAACTGTTAGGTCAAATACCAAACAGTAGCTGATAAACCAAGCTTTACCCCAGCAAGATCCTGTAAATAAGTCTACTCTCAAAGAGGAACAACACTGCACAGTACACACACAAATAAACACTGAATTTCTATTTCAATTGCCATACATTTGTTAGAGCTGTGCAAAATCTGCAACCATTCCCAGTACTGTTTATTTGTATACAAAGCCCTGGATCAATCTGTTATTTAAATAACACTCAGCTACAGACTTTTCTATATATTAGACACCTTTCAAATTTTGATGGAGGCAGAGAAAAGGCAAGAAATAAACAGGGTTTGACTCAACTCAGGGGAAACGTGACACATATCAATAATGGGCAGGCAAATTAATCTTAAAAATTACTACTGGGTTTGACAGTATAATATACACATAAGATTTATTTCCATCTTTTCCTCTGGGATATATTGAGCTTCCAGTGTTTCTACTTACGTTTATTCAAGTGGTTGCATCTGTTCCTCTCCTGAGTAAACTGCAAAGATTCCCTTTTAGCTAGAACATTTCTGCAAAGAGGCATGCTTGTTGAATTCCATGAACAATCCCGAAAGATTCATGCATGACAGAAAATTCACCATTTTGAAGAGGCCAGCATCCAGCACTTCTATCAGTAGTAATTCAGAATGTCATTTATGACAAATATCCAAATCCCTTTGATATTAAAAGATAATAGCCTAGTGAGGTGAGCCACAGTTAGACAAGCCTGAAGTCTGAAGCAGTCTACGACTAATTGATGAGAAGGTAATGGCAGAGTTTCTTAACGCCAACAGATGGAAAAGAAACAAGGTTGGAGTATGAACAAGGAACATCCTTAAAACTAGGAGTATAAGAACCAGGATCACAGAGTACATACAGGTATATTCTTACCTGTTAATTTTTCTGTGGTTTCACAAGTTACCATTAAATAATGGTAATTATTTGCCATAGCAACTTTTAAAATATGTAATTTATATATAGTTTTGAGCTGTAACGATAAGTCTGTTTCATTAAGTAACACAGCTAATGTACAATGAAAATGTCTGTACTTTCAATCAAACAAAAAAAAAGCGTGTTTGACAACAAGGAGAGGTGGCTATTTGTCCTCTTTTTGCATAAACACTTAATCATCTGTTTTTCTCCAAATCAGAGTGTATGTCTGTTATTGATTACATAACAGCAGATCAAAACATTTAGTTCAGTAGGAAAATACAAAGACACTAATTCAGACGGTTGCCATTAAAAATAACCAAACTTCAAGGTTGTCTATATAGAAATATTTAAAGGCTTATGTTTAAAAAAAACTTCTGGGTCTTTCAGCCGTGCCTATTAGCATGTAGAAAAATTTACATTAATCCATTAATTTCACCACTAGTGGCAAAATTAGAAAAAAAAAAACAACAGAAAAAACACATCTGGAAAATAAAAGAGAGTTCTGACATTTCACTCAGATCTTTCCTCTTTTAGCTTCACATATGTCCGATTTTCCTCCTTGCTCCATAGAAGCCTCTTAAGAAGAAGGAAATCTATTTTATGATAAATGGACTGGAAAACCTGACCCAGACGCCTTCAGTTTTTTTCCACGGTTACAGAAATCCAAGCCTGCCACTGCTGGTAGGAGGGCTGGGGTGGGGGAGGTATGGAAAGCTGCTTTCATGGTGCCAGAGCATATCATACGCATTAAGCATTGCAAACCTGAGACAAACCTTTGGATCCACCACAAGAATCTCCTGATGGAAAATGAACAAAAAGAATGGAAGACATTTAAAAGCCCCCAGAGATTAGGAAAAGGAAATGAATGACTAAAGGAAGAAAAAGGATTGGAAGAAAGCAGGCAGATTTTGATGGAAATGAATAAACAGGTTGGAAAAAGGGAAAGCAAAAAACCAAAGAAAGCCAGTAGTTCAGCCAGGAAGAGGGACAGCCCAAGTTTTGTGCCTGTTTTGTGGTCTGGCAGCAGAGAAGTGCACCAGCAACCCAAGGATGAGAAGGTGCTACAGATTTACTGAGCATCTTTGACAAATGACTGTAGCTCTCCATATATTGTTCCACGGTGCTGCTGAGGAAGGAGTCACTGTTTTTCCTCTGTAACACCAATGTGCTCATCCTATATTTACTACTTAATTCCCACTGTGAGCCAGCAAACAGGCTTCTTTAGTGTGAACGAGAAAAGAAGCAGCTCACTTTGCCACCAACACATATTTTTATGATGTTAGAAGCTTCTCTGGTGTCACATTCTGCAACAGACATGTAGCGTTTTATACTCAAAACTCGTCAGAGACTGTTTTCGATGATGAAAAAAACCACAAAAAGAAATGCAACAGAAGACTGAAAAACAACTTTAAAGCGTTTGTAAAAACACGAAGCAAAATATGAGACGAATTTCAGCAGATACAAAGCTATGCTACCCCTTTACACATCCAAAATAAATCCACCAGTAAACATACACACACACAGAGACCTACTGTGTGTACTTATTTTTCCAGCTTCAGGTGAACACAGTCCTATTGCAGGCCAAGAAAACTTGCTGTCATCTGAGATTTTAGCTGTGTTTTGCATTACTCCAGAATAATTACTGTATTTCAATGGACCACTTCAATCACTCATCCATTGGAATACTTTTAGCATGATTTTGATAAAAGCCACCTATCATCTGCCAAATATAACTAGTCAGGCTATTAAGGATATCTCTCACAGAAGTCAAATCAGATAAGTTATCAAATAGCTCATTACAAAAATATTCTCAAAAATGAGCATATTTATTAATGTCTTCCATTGCACTCATAACAGTTTTATTTTTGCATATCAATAGTTAACAACCTTTAATAATAGTAGCATTTTCTGAAGTCATTAGATCAATCTGAAAGGAAATGTCTTCTTAAAGAATCGTGCATTTCCAGTAGACATTGTACTATAATGGAGTTAAATTATTTAAATGTAATTACAAATACAAGCAAGGCACTGAAGCCATGTACCAATACTACAAGCTGACATGATAACAATATATAATGCATTTCTATGAGGCATGTTATGAATGCTAAGAATTGTTTTCTTGTATAGAGAGGTGCTTTTGCACTATTTGGGCCCACAGAACTTCAATCTTTTTAATTCCCTTTTGTGATAGTTCAACATGTTTCTTTTGTAAATCCAAGTACGGTATGCCAACTAGATGACCAGGCTTGATTTAAAGCAAAAAAAAAAAACAACAAAAAACATCAAACCACCAAACAAGAACAATGACAACAGAAAGCCCAGAAAGAACAAAAACAACAGCAAAACCTTCTGCAGAGGAAGCGGAATGACAGCTGACTGACAGAGATACTTTTACTCTCCCCCACTCAGAAATAAGTAAATTATATTTCACATACAAAAGCACCGCAATGACACAGTGCAATTGCTTGTGAAGTGAAACCATAATCCTAATATATCCATTTGACTTCAAATCTATGCTATTATACCCTGTTGAAAACAGATGCATTTTTCTTATAGTACACAGTATAGCACAGGAAAAGCAGGTTGACTAAAACATTTGAAGTATCATTAGAAAAAAAAAGAACAAAAAAGCAAACAAAAATCAGCAGGCTGACTTTTAGTAGTTATCAGCTAGTAAGTCAAACTCTGGAGCTCAAGGGTAAGTGGCAGAAGGGAAGAAACAGGCTATAATAAAGATGAACAGAAAACGGACAACACAGACGAAATAATAAGTACTTTATGTCTGCAGCCTGTATTGTAATCAACTTTTCCCTTTGTACTGAGTCTGAGCGATCACATCAAAAGCCACACAGACATCTGGACATCATTTTACTGTGACCAAACTGTTTTAACATCTCTTTCTCAAACTTCCTTTTCAAGAGAAGCATTAAAACCCACTGCAGCCACAGAGCGGCTGGAAACCTAGGCTTTAGCTTTGGTATTTTCATTCAACTTTTGGGCCCCAGAAGAAATCTTTGACACAAACAGTGTCTCCCTTTCCTCCAGGTGCCTACTGCACTACGAAGGCTTTCAAACATTAAAAATCTCAATTTTTAATTCAAAATACCTCCTATTTAATATTTTCCTTAGATCTCTGCTTCTAGAGAGATGTGATTACATGACACTCAGAGATTTAAGAGATTGCAGAAGGATTTAGTAAATCAATCTTAGTCAAAGCTGCAAAGAAAATGCAGAACAACCTTCCTAAAATATTCAATGCAAATGTTATGATTTTCAATCCAATCTTATGATCCCCAAACAAATGAGACTGGAAATGTTGGAGAAAAAAAGTTCCTACCTTTGGAAAAAAGGATCGGTGAGACTTACTAATTTACTTTTTAAAGATTTCTAACATCACCAGTTGGAAGATGCTATATACTTCAAGTAGCACAGTGCTAATTAAGAGTTCCAACAGAAATAGTGGAAATGGGATCTATCCCATCAACACAAAGAAGGAATAAACCAAAAAAAATACTGTAATTTCTTTCTCATACGCTGGCTTTCTAGGACACTATCTTCCATGACAGATAGTTAGCTGTGATTGTTCTTATCCAAATCTAGAAATAAGTGCACCACAAGTGTCTCTCTGGTTGTTTTCCGGGGCTTCCTGGAGAGAAGTAGCTCTGCCATTGAGCTGCTGGTCAGGACCTTCCTCTCCTGCACGCCCTCCTGCACGGACTGAGCTCACCGCCAACAGAAGCCAGCAGATTTTCTCCTTCCCAAGGGGCCTGGGGGTCCTGACAGCAGGGCTCTGTCTATGTACCCTTTTTCACATTGTAGTATAAGTTCACAGCTTCAGGGAAAAGTCAAAACAAAGGACTTCTAAAAAAGCAAAGTCCTTGCCTCTTGCTGGTTTGATGTTTTCTCTTTCCAAAGCCAGCAGATGTCATTGTCTCCTAATCTTCTTTTTCTTATCAGGAGTGATACATTTAACTCAAAAGCTCTCATTCATAAGCAGAGAGAGTTACAAGTCATCCAGTCAAATTTATCTTAGGTAGAAATGAGGGAAATTGACTGATTTGCCACTTCAGCTCTTTTCAGAGGATTCCAGCATGTCTAGTCTCAGTTCACGCATGCTGGTCTGTAGGGTCTCTATCCACACGTACTGTGATATTAAAGTTCTCCTTACTTGATTATCATTCTGTACTTTCTGGCTTCGGGTCCTCAGTTGCGTGGGGAATGCAGGCACATGTTCCCTGGCAGGAAGCACTCCCCTTCTGTGCAGCACCAGCAAAGCACAAGTACTTTGAACGATAAGCAGCCTTTATGCTTTATAAGCATTGTACTGACTTGATTGCAAAAGAGAGCTGCAAAATAAATGGTCTCTGTGTGGCTTTTTGCAGTCTTCCTCAACTGATAATAATGAGATCAAAGCAATTAAAGCTGAGGGGGTTTTGGTTTTGTTGGATTTTTTTAAAAAATCTTTTCTGGTAAGGTAAGAACTCTCCACCCACACCACAAATTCAATGAATAAGAATAGTGCATGGTCTCTTGTTAGAAGAAGAAAAATGGAAATGAAAATAGTTGTCACAAATACAGAAAGTCTTTTTGAAAGTACTAGTTTTCCCTTGTCGAATAGGGAGTAAAACTGACATTTTTCACCCACTGAGTCTGACTTTGTCCTACTTCAGAGTATGGATTTTTAAACACCTATTTTTAAAACTATTTGTACTTTCAGTCCTACAGAACTCAGCTCACATAAGCAGTACCTTTGATTTTCTTTTCATCATTACTATGTTCCTATTTCATTTATTGAAAGAGCATCAATGTTGGTTTTATGTCCTGATTTGAAATAAACTCATATTCTCACTCAACAACAAGCACAAAACCACAACTACCACACTGCTAAAGGTGCTACAACAGAAAAAGTAAGTCACAATCATTTACCAGTAACAATATGGTTTTGATTAGAAGTCAAAAAACTATCAAACCTTGAATGGTGATTCATATACCTTCTTTATACATAATTTTGCCATATTTAATACAAATGATCCTTCCGATCACGCTATGAGCTGCTCCTAGAGAAATAAATTCCGTAATAAAAATATACCCTTCTGCAACTAATGAACATAGAAGAGGTTTGCTCGTTATCACTCTAATAATTGCCATCGTTATAAGGACTTCATTAATATTGTTACATGATGCTACTTTTATAGGATTTCACAATCCACCAAGCAACTGTTGTTAATGTTGTTGTAGGTAGAATTAGTATTTTGAAAATGGTACCATTGTTAAAAAAATACTCCAGAAAACATCTTCTTGGAACATTGAGAGCAAAACATAAAGATACTCATCTATCATTGTACTGTAAGATCTGTTATGAGACTCCCTTGTTAAGTTAATATTAGCATGATTTTAGTATGAATAAAATCAAACCCAAAAAGCCTCGGTTTAGTTTTGTTATTAAAGAATAGTTAAAATACTTTAACGTGAAATTCAGCTCTGTATGAGGAAGCCATGAAGGTTGTTGAGTATCTCAAATCACACTTTTTTTCTTATATGTCTCTAGAATTAGATTGCAAATGGTACACTTGACTTTGGACAAGAGTGAATTGCCATATGCCAAAGTTGAAATTATAAAATTGTTTATCGAGATTCCTGTTTCACTGTTCTTTATATGCTTCTATCCAGAATGTATAGATCTTAGATAGACTTGGCTACAATTCTGAGAAGAGTCTATCAAACAGTCTTACACAAAATAACATAAAAAATAAGATTGGATTTGATAATTCCAGCAAATATCCAAATGTCAGCCCCATTAGGCACCCAGCTGAAGTGCTTTTACAAAAATGCACGCAGCATGGGGAACAAGCAAGAGGAGTTAGAGATGTGTGCACGCCTCCAGGGCTACGATCTTATTGGCATCACCAAGACGTGGAGGGGTGGCTCTTATGACTGGAGTGTTGGAATGGAGGGTTACAGACTCTTCAGGAAGGACAGGATGGGAAGATGGGGAGGGGGTGTTGCCCTCTATGTCAATGACTAGCTGGAGTGTGTGGAGCTCCACCTGGGGAGGATGAAGACCTGACAGAGAGGTTATGGGTCAGGATTAAAGGAACCACAGGGGCAAGTGATGTTACAGTTGGGGTCTGCTACAGACCACCAGGGTGTCACCAGGGTGACAGGGAGGATGAAGCCCTCTATAGACAGATAGGAGCAGCATCGTGCTCGCACACCTTGGTCCTCATGGGGAACTTCAACCACCTCGATATCTGTTGGAAGGACAACACAGCAGGGCACAAGAAACCCAGAAAGTTCTTGGAATGGGTTGATGATAACTTTCTCCTTCAAATGATCGAGGAAAGGAACTGTGCTGGACCTTGTACTTACTAACAAGGAAGGGATGGTGGGGAATGTCAAGCTCAAGGGTAGCCTTGGCTGCAGTGATCATGAAATGGTGGAGTTCAGGATTCATAGGGTGGCAAGGAGGGTGTGCAGCAAGCTTGCTACCCTGGACTTCAGAAGAGCAGACTTTGGTCTCCTGAGAGATCTGATTGGGAGGATAGCATAGGAAAAGGAACTGGAGGGGAGAGGGGTGCAAGAAGGCTGGTTGGTTTTCAAGGATCACCTACTCCAAGCTCAGGAGAAGTGCATCCCAAAAAAGAAGTCAGGCAAAATAGTCACAGGCCTGCATGGATGAATAAGGGACTGCTGGTCAAGCTCAGGACCAAAAAGGAGGCCTATAGAGGGTGGAAGAAGGGATGGGTAGAATGGGCAGACTACAGAGAAATACAGGAACGAGACCATGCAAGCAAAAGCCCAGGCAGAACTAAATCTAGCCAAGAACATCAAAGACAATAAGAAAAACTTCTACAGATATGTCA
>JAOTQQ010000063.1:17045692-17215811 GCA_026546715.1 Gallinago undulata | reverse complement strand
AGGGCAAATCGTGCCTGACAAATTTGGTGGCCTTTTATGATACTGCCACACACTTGGTGGACAAGGGCAGAGCAACAAATGTCATCTACCTGGACTTGTGCAAAGCATTTGACACTGTCCCACACATCATCCTGGTCTCAAAATTGGAAACTAATGGATTTGATTGATGGACCACCCAGTGGATAAGGAACTGGCTCGATGGCCGCACTCAAAGGGTTGTGGTCAAGGGCTCAATGTCCAATTGATGGCCAGTAACGACTGGTGTTCCTCAGGGGTCTGTACTGGGACTAGTGCTGTTCAACATCTTTGTCGGTGACATGGACAGTAGGATAGAATGCACCCTCAGCAAGTTTGCCAATGACACCAAACTCGGTAGTGTGGTTAACAAGCTGGAAGGACCTGGACAGGCTGGTGAGGTGGGCTCATGCAAATCGCATGAAGTTCAACCAAGCCAAGGGCAGGGTCCTGCACCTGGGACATGGCAATTCCAGGCACAAACACAGGTGAGATGGAGAATGGCCAGAAAGCTGCCCTGAGGAGAAGGGCTTGGGGGTGTTGGTGGATGAGAAGCTTAACATGAGCAGAGCTCATGCTACATTGCAGTGTAGCAACGTGCACTGGCAGCCCAGAAAGCCAACCCCATCCTGGGCTGCATCAAGAAAAGTGTGGCCAGCAGGTTGCGGGAGGTGATTCTGCCCCTCTACTCTGCACTCGTGAGACCCCACCTGGAGTACTGTGTCCAGCTTGGGAGTCCTCAACACAGGAAGGACAGGGATCTGTTGGAACGGTTCCAGCAGAGGGCCATGAAGATGATCAAAGGGATGGAGCACCTCCCGTACGAGGACAGGCTGAGAGAGCTGGGGTGGTTCAGCCTTGAGAAGAGAAGGCTCTGGGGAGACCTTATAGCAGCCTTTCAATATCTGAAGGGAGCCTATAGGAAAGCTGGAGAGGGACTCTTTGTCAGGAAGTGTAGTGAAAGGATAAGAGGCAAATTGGAAGAGGGTAGATTTAGATGAGATACCAGAAAGAAATTCTTTACAGTGGGGGTGGTGAGACACTGGAACAGGCTGCCCAGGGAAGTCGTAGATGCCCCATCCCTGGAGGGGTTCAAGCCCAGGCTGGACAGGGCTTTGAGCAACCTGGTCTAGCGGGAGGTGTCACTGTCCATGGCAGGGGGGTTGGAACTAGATGATCTCTAAGGTCCCTTCCAACCCACACCATTCTATGATCCTATGAAATACCGAATACGGAAAAGAATTCATGAGGTTAAATGACTACATTTTCTTCCCATTATTTGGGACAGCACTTATGGGTTCTTAACCTACTGCAATTACAGTGTGTGCAAGTCATTTTTTTCTAATAAGTCATCTCCTTAATTTGTCTCCAGTAAAGTAGCAGTGCTAACATAAATGCTACATGATAAAGCGAATATGATTTTTCTCAGAGACGTTTATTCATTTTTAAGTTTCTGTTGTATTTCTTTCAGCATGTGACATTCTCTCCCACGTACAATAGCAACACTGAAGTGAGAATAGGCACAGGAGTTGCCTCAGAAAATTTGCTGCACCACGAAATGATACTTTAGTTTCTGTTTTGATTAAATCAAAAATTTGGTTTTGCTTTAACTACCTTTCACTTGCAGATTTTAAGTGTCAACACAACACTTAAAATCGGCTAACTCATTGGGTTGTCTAGCTGACTTTTGTTCAGTCTTAGACACCTTCAAGGCAAGTCCCGCTTAGGTTGCCATATTTTATTCATTGATATCAAAAATTCTACAATAAATGATACAATATTGTATTTAACTCCTATATAACTTTCAACACCTGTCTGCTTCCATTATCTGAACCCCATCTTCATGCCCTAACACTGACTCTCTGCGTGTCTTTCTGTTTATTAGTGAATGAAATAAAAGAAGAAAGCTCTAAAATGATGAAATAAAGAAGTTTAAAGTTACATCAAACTGAGATTAACTGTGGTTTAAGCATTTTAAATATATACTTGGGAGAAAGATCCTTACCTAAATACAAAGCCTGGCAGAAAAGCTGAAAGAATTTACATTCCTGAAAGGCCATTAGGTGCAAAAGGATTCCAAAGGGTTACTTCAAAACATACCTATCTATGGGATAATCCAATTTCTTACCTAATAAACTATTTTGACCAAAAGCAATATCCTTCCCCTCTCACTGGAAAGGCAACATATCCTATAATTGTTCAGAAATAATTCAGTATTTTTGTCTTCAGTCTTCCTCAGCTGATCAGAGTACAATTAAATGCATTGAGGAGAACTAGTCCATAAATAGTGCAAACACCTTTATATCAAAAGCCAATCAGTTAGCATTAATGTAATTATTCTTCCCAACTATACAGATATTTAGTCATGGATGTTCACATGTAGATGAAAACCTAAAGTGTATGGTAAATGACCTCATAATGCAGGTATCCGAGGTGTATGAAAAACCTGAAGTTAATTAAAAGTAAGTATCATCTTCTCCTATGCAGCAATTTGATTAGAGTTTGCAATTTAGAGAATTAAAACACTTCTGATGCAGTTAAATAGGAGGTACCTTAGCTACGACACTGTATTTTTGAAAAACATAAGTAAAAAAAGTAAAAACCTATGGGCCTTAATATTGTACTTCACTAGCTACCCAAATTGTTCTCAGCAGTTCAGTATATCTCATAGGGATTTCAAATTAAATGTGAAATACACTACCTGATATGGAAGGCTATGGAAGGCTAGTATTTTATACACAAAACCTCCGAGCAATAGGTCTCTTCTTACACAGCATTTTTGAGAAATTACAATGTATTAGTAGCATGCAATCCAAAAGAAAAGTATAAAATTGATAGTCTAGAAAATATCCCGTGTAAAATATCAAACTATATTTGTAAAAAAAGAAGTTTCCAAATAAAATTCTGTCCTATAAACTTCTAGATGAAGGTGAACCTTCACCTGAAGAAAAACTGTTCTGTCAATAATATACTAGTGTTTGCTGCAGTCAAGCAAGCACTTTGAAAGCAACCTTAGTTTACTGCCAATATAGCCCTAGGTTTTTTATTCTAACATTTTATGAGGACGAAAACACCATTTGAATGTCAAAGCCTTTGATTTGGTGAAAGACTATCAAAGAATCTGGAAGCTGGTACGTGCACAATTATTTTAAAATTTGCTTATGTATGTCGGTTTGTGTGTCTCTGCACGTCTCCTTATCCACAAAATGTAGAACATCTCTGTCCCGAAAATGTCCCATTTGCATCTCAGTTTTTTTCTCTCCATCATGATCTAAATTCTCCATAATACTGCAACGTGACTTGATAACTCCATCGACAAATGGAGATTATAATGTTCTGTTACCATTATAATGGATGGAAAGATAAAATATGTCATATTTTATTATATGCTTGAAGGTATTCAACTGAAAGGCTTTACAGAACGTCAAAGTGTTCTTATTTCTCTAATCTTTAAACAGGTAAATAAAAAAATATGGATAGGTTAATTCTTCTTTCACTGGAGAGCCAGAATATTTACATCAGCAAAGTTGCCAGAAGTTAACTTGCACTCTTGCTGAAAACACGGAATCAGTTTGCAAGGTCTAAGAACCCTGTATATAGCGTTTTCCCTTGAAAGAATTAAAACAAACAAACAAACAAACGGAGTCATACGCACATGACTAAAAACAAAAACAAAAACATGACATCAAGAGTAGAAGACTCCTTGGGTTTTGTAGCTTGGTTGTCCTTCACGCTGCCAAAGACACGGGAATGGAGTACCAATTCACAAATACTTTCCCCATAGCTAGCTGCCCTAGCTGCCCCACATACTCAGTGAAATTTGTCTCCCAGGAACAATTAATTCCAAAGAGCCCATGATGTATACTGAGAGGGATTTACCTCAAAGGAGAACAATTCCCTGTACTGCTCTCCAGCCAACTGAAGAGTGGACAAGTGGGCAGATTTTATTCGAAATACGGGATAAACCTTGCTGCCATGGAGCATTTATTTTGGTACCTCTGCAAAACCATTTGTCACAGCAAGAGAGGTGCTAACACCATTGTGTTAGAAAATAATTTGATTCATGGCACTTGATATGGAATCATCCTGAAGCGACAAATCAAGCTTTAGGCACTGCATCAAAAGCTGTAAATAGTGAAAAATGTATTTGGAAGCACGGATTCCATCTTGCTGGCCAGTAATATGAAAGAACTCCCATATTAAGGTTATAGTATTCTAGGCAAGAAGAAAGTGCATTAACTGGGTGACTCCATGCTTTTGACACCACTCTTTCAACTTAGATGTCTTTATTTCAGGAGAGGCGGCTAAAAATAGTCTAAAAATGATGACTGAAAAAAGCTGCAGTTATTGGAAGTCACAGAACACCACCTGCTTGCTGTGACTAAGATCTGCCATTAGCACCTGCTCCTCTCTCCTTCAGAGAATTCCCTCCACACACCACCATCAATGTTCAATCCAGAATCAACTAACTAGTTAAATTCTCCCAATCATTTTAAACTAATAGTGCAATTATGGAAATTTTACTTCCTACTCCCAAGTCAATGTACAAACACAAACTTTCTCCCAGGTTCTTCCACTTTTGGACTTGTTCCTTTCCAGAAGCTTCACAAGACTCATCTAAAGGGAGCTGCTCTTCACAGACCTTCTTTTACCACATGTTTCAGCCCATACCTGGAGTCACTGGACATGTTCTTTGTCAGCAAGGGTCTTATGAAGGAATATAAAAATATTTCTGTAAGTTGATGATGAACACTTTTTTCTCACGGTTGCATCAGTTCTATTAAGTAGCTTGCTGAAATAGATTTTAGTAGCTACATGCCATACGGCATGCTCCTCCATACAGAGGGAAGATCTAAATGGTGGCTTAGCAGGCATTTGGAACTCATGATGAATTTAAAACTCTTCTACAAGAGACTTTATACATGCATATAAAGCAGCCATATATATTCAAACATACCTTCATGGATCTCTTTGAAACCTATTCAGTTACTATAGGCATGCAAAGCTGAACTGATGCTGGAAAATGCTACCAAATGCTTTTGTCAATAGAAATTTGTTCAAGGACAAAAATATACTTATTCCTAAGTTAACCTTACAATCAGCCACCAGCTAAGAATAAAGAAATGGAAGCAATATTATCTCTGTAGACTATCCAGTTCCCCTGGAGAAAAGAAAACTATTAAGATAGTAAAAAGTGGGTCTATGTTTAAAGTAAAATATTAAGCCAAACATCCTTTGCAATGGAGCAGTTTCCTATAATTTTGTTCTTTTCCTTAAATTTTCAATACCAAAACTCTGCTTCAACTTGCTATAAATTAATTTATCCTTAAAATACCTGATTTACCAAGTTACCACAGTCAAGGGTTCTTGGGATTCAATTGTTCTTGAAGACAAAACTCAGCTCATTCCACACGTAATTCTCTTGACAAAGAGGGTACACATGGTGCCTTGCCGTCAAGAATAGAACAGTTTTCTGGATGACCAAGACACTACAACAGACTCAATGCTAAGCACAAATTCATTGATCTGGATTCAGGTCATAAACCCATTTCAACATCTAAGTTAAGCACTTGGTTTAGACTCAAATAGATTCTTTCATACTCTGCCTTCTTTGATCCCAAGTATCCTCTAGCTACTAACCTTGAAGGTAGCACATAGATTAAATTCAGAATTATATACTTAAATAGGTTGCTGTTAGCAATGTGTTATCGTGTGACACATGAGTCTATGAATTCTTTCAGTTGTCAATGACAGCTCAGTGATAAACCTCCCTCTCAGCCATAACATCCCCCTGATGCACCTTATTTTCCTATTTGCTTTTATGTTTAACAAAATGTCATACAAACAAATAGGAATATTTTGCATCAAATATTACTCACACTAGCATTTTCAGACAATGACACAGACAAGAGATAGATTTGTTTCTTTGGAAAAGACAAGAATATCTAAACAAAATGTCTTGTTGTCTTCAAGCCCAGACCCTAGAACAGGCTGCATACTGAGGTTCCTTCTCACCCTGTATTTCCACTCTACAAAACATTCTAAAAGTATTTTTAAACCCATTTTGACAGTCTTCCATTTTAAGCAATTGCTTTTCCTCCAGTAACACCGTTCTGATCAGAAAGGTTAAAAAATTAGCAGGCTTTTTGAAAAGCTGGTATTGAGGGCCTCACAGGAAGCAGGCAAGAGCCCTATTAATCAAGGTAGCTGCTGCAGAGAAGTGTTGTGCTGCCTCAGCATCATCTAGTTGACCTAAAAAAAACATTTGTTAAGCCATCTAAGCTCTATATAACAATATAAAACTAAGTTGAATCACATTTTAGACACGAGTTTAAGTGCATTTTTCTTCCCTGTGAAAAATAAGTGGAAGAAAATAAGGATATACAATCTCAGTAGTAAAGAGAAGAATATCAATATTCAGTAGCTCATAACACAGGCACACATAGTCAGTACTGCATGTTGCACTGCCATGAAGGTGTGCCTTCTTAGTTCTTTACTGTTACGAATAACACCAGGGATTTTTTATTTATTTTTTTTAAAAAAGGCAAGCAATAATATCTTTCTCTGCCAGCAAAAACAAGAAATATCAATAATCAAGACATGTTACACAGTATAGGGTACAATAAATATTTTCTTTGAACAAATCTGTCAAGCCCATATCAGAGATTTTTATGTAGCATCGAAGAAATACTATATGCACATAAATGATTTCTTTCAAAAGGCCATTTATTAAAGTGGGTCAATAATCCCATTTATTGCTTACTGTTCCTCAACATCTCTAAAGAATTTAAGTAGTTGCCTTAGTGTTCAACACATACACACATGCCAGGCGCCTACAAGCACACCAGAAAAAAAATCCAGATTCCCTGATAACTCAATTGCCTTAACCAGGAGTTTTCTTTCTCTGTGCTATATTCACATGGATGTACCTATGAAAGGCTATCTTTTGGTAACAACACAGGATAAATAGGGATACATGTGCCCCATTTCCAGATGAACCTTAAGGCTACTTAAGGAAGTCCGCTATGCTTCATTTGTCATGCTGTCCAGCCTATGAAATCAAAGCAATATCACACTTTCACAAGGCTTTTAAGAATATGAGCCTATTGCAGCATGGAAAAAAATTTAGGCATTATAGAGGAAAGTACAACAGAAAAACTCCTAACAAAACAAAGCAACTTTTAAACGAATCACTCATATTCTGATACCTTCTCCCAGAGACAATCTTCCCTCTGGAATACTGACAGACACACAACTGCATGAAAAGATAGACCTTTTAATCATTTCAAACAGCACTTATCAAAATTACAAATAAAAATAATAAACCTACATAATTTGAATTTTAATATTTCCAAAACAAATCTATATTTTATTCCTGCCATACTATTAGTGCTATGAAATGGCTAAGCTATGAAAGGATATAAGCAGGAAGAATATTTTCCAGCTGGTACTCCAACTAACTCAATAGATATTCCACTATTGTATCTAAAAGCTCTAATGTTTGTCACAGAAACACAGGATCAAACAGCAAGTTGAGGTTGCAGACCTAGAGAAGCCTTGTCCACCTTACTAATGGCTACTGCAGATCTACTTTTACCTCCTGTAGCTCAGAGTGCACCCTACTGCCCATCTCTTGTGCTAGTTCTGATCATCCAACCCTTTCCAAAGCCTTGACAACACACTGGGCTTGTAAAAAGGCTAGTGTGGTCCCCTGCTCCTGGCATTACTTCAGTACATAGCGCAGTGTTATAAAGAACGCCATTTCCCATGTTCTTCTTTCACTGGAAAAAAAGATAAAAGCAGGACAACCTCTTAAATCAGCATTTAAACACTAGAACTAGAAAAGTGAAACAAATTGGCTTTACTCTTCAAGCAGAAGCACTGGTAACATCCAAACCAGATACTGGTTACTTGGAGCTCTCAAAATTGCAAGGAATTCTATACTCAAAAAAATGACAAAAATTCAGTATTCTACTTTTAAG
Source organism: Gallinago undulata (assembly GCA_026546715.1). Lineage (NCBI taxonomy): Eukaryota > Metazoa > Chordata > Aves > Charadriiformes > Scolopacidae > Gallinago > Gallinago undulata. Next base: position 17,207,814 of record JAOTQQ010000063.1, on the reverse strand, counting down.
TAAGCATACACACAGAGAGAATCCAATTAAAAATGAAAATGGTTTTGCTTAACACACAGAAAATAAGTGTATGAATCTGAAAATCAAACTCATGCAAAAAAAACATTGGTAGCCCTAGAGTAATAAGAAAATTTTTAACAAAAAGAAATTAAGTTAATGAATGGCCCGAGAGGACTGACATGATTTATTCATTTATTTGGCATCAATGCCCAAAGAGCAGCCAAAAGAGGTGGATGGAAGAAGAGATACATATGTTCTCTTTGACTCTGGTTCCAGCCTAGTAACAGTACTGAAAACATACGCTTCTGCTTACACATGCTTATCAAAACACTCTCCTTACATAGTTGCAGTCCTACGAAAGCGAGAAATCCACAAAGATGTGATTTTACATTGAAAGCCTAATTATGTGGACAAAACTACTTTTGGCAAGTACTCTGGGCTTCCAGAGCTTAAAGTACTGGAACAAACCGACACCTACAGAATTCATTATCCCACTCAGAAATATATTACATCCTTCTTCGATGAAAAATAATTTGCTTTTGGTTGTTGAGGGTGGGGTAGGCCTTGGGTTTACATGTCTTTTAGGGGGAAAGGAAGAGGATTTTTCTGATTGTTTCTCAAAATATTCTATTCATTGTCTATTCTGTCCACCACGCTTCATGTTACATTTTTCTCTGTCCCCCTCTCCAAGTTAAACTTGGTGATGCAGTATCACACTTCCAATTTTTCTACTATTAAATCTCTGTTTGAGTACAGGTAAGGTGTGAGAACACTGATTATTGGCTCCTCTCCACCACCGTCTTTCTAGCAACAGTATTACTAAACCCAAACCCCCCTCTAGTCCTCTGAAGCTCTATGGTAAACACATCTGTGTAGTAAAGGGGAACAATTCACTGTGATGTTGTATGTAGTAACCATGTATGTATGCAGTAATTCAACTTGAATCATCTCACAGAGACAAGAATAAGCTCTTCTTCATACATGTATGTGATATTGGTTGTTGCTAGAGATGAAACCCCATGCTTCCCGAGATGAATAGTTTCTAAAGCTTCAGCTGTTGGGAGATTTATGTATTCAATGGAAATTACAGGAAGGACATTTTGGGCTGGAAGCAGACTGAAACATATCAAGCCCTACATAAGCTATGTTGATACAAGTCAGATGTAGGAGCAACATTTTAGTGCCTACTCAAGAGCTATAGTTTTCCAAATACAGCAGAACTGTTTCAACATTAACAACCAGACATCTGAAACAAATGGTGTTGGATAAAGCCTCACTTGACTGTAAATATTTGAACTATTTCCAGATAGGGAACACACTCATCTAATCGCTTTAGAAGTACAGATTCCAGTTGCTGCACAATATGTATGTCCCTCATCAATCTGTGATTTTCATCTTGTGTTGGACTTTGCCTGGAGTTCAAGAGAAATATTTCAAAGGAGAGCAATGCTCAGCAGGAGTAAAGGTAATAGTTTGGACAACACCTTCATTTCACTGCTCAAGATGGAGATCTACTTTAACTGCATTAAAATCCACAGATGGCTCAATTCTCATCCTGTCTTTACAAAAAAATATTAAAGCATACACAGCACACCACTTTTTTTATTTATATGACATAATAAAATTAAGCTAATGATTTGGTCTTTTTCTTAAGATAGCACAGTATACCGAGGCAGAATTAAACCAGTGCAGTAGCCTGTATATTATGCAAATGAAAGGTTTTAACTGGATCTTAAAGATGCTTCTTAAAATGTTCATGTGCCTAAGATGAAAGTTAAGGACATCACAACTGTGTCTGTGTCCTCTTTTAGCAGGTAAACGGAGATACACAATACTTCATCTTTTTGACCGGCTATTTTACACAAAGATTTAGCATTTAAATGACTGCTGGTGCCCAGCCTCCAGGCAGCTAGATTTCAGTGCAGCATTAGGGCTGCTCCTGTCAATGCAGTCACCATCACATAAAATGGAGCACACTTTCATCCACTGAAACTGGAATTTTGGCTATGTGATGTTTCAGAAGAAATCAATACATTAATGTCTAGTTTCCATGAAAAAAATTTAAAGGATTTTAATTATTTGCTGTTAAAAACTGTGCTAGAAAGTGTCCAAACTACAAAGAGAAATTTAACTATAAGATTAATATATGACACTCAAATCCATAATATACACCTATATGAGACAGTCTAGCAGCACTTTATCAGCCAAAGAATTTGCATGTTCGAAATTGCTAAAGCAGGCAAAATGTAATGCCTGATGAGAGCTGACAGGCAAGGGATTAACAAGAATAGAGACAAGTAATTCCACCATAGGTTTTACCTGCAACTGACACAGGTAGAAGTATTTAATGAATTATTCCAAAGAGATGAGAAGAGTGACAGAGTCCTCCACCTGTCTCACATCAGCTCAGGCAGTGTTTGATAGCTCTTGGCACCTGGTAGCATCCTGGATAAATCCTAGGTGGGATTGCTGTACTCCTCACAGAAATGTAGGAATTAACTTTTAAGCAGGTGAAACGCAAACTGACTTTACAGTCCCTCACAGTGGGATCTTGATATTGAATATGGATATAAATCCATACACTAACAAAACTTTGTATTACATTGTTACACTTCTTTCTGAGGACAATGGAGAAACATTCAAGAATATATAATATATATTCAAGAATATATAAAAATCCCCTTACAAGGAGTCCAAGCACTCTGACTTGCTGGTATTATGCTTTCCTTGGAGGATTCCCCTCTCGTTCCCTCGGCTATCTTTGTGCATTACTGAATATTCATTTTGCGATTCATGGGACTATACAGTTTTTAGTTTGCCTCTGGATCAGAGATAAAATTTCTGAATAGAGCTTTGTAGCTTGGAGTGTTTAGTTTTCCTGTAACATCATTACTGAGCTAGCTACCCACATCCTAGGACATCAATTCCAGATACCCTGCCAAAGATCAGATGAGATCCAAAGGACTGCATTCATTAGCTGCCAAAAAAATGCTGGGGGGAAGGGATAGAAAATTGCCTACATCTGTGACAGGGGAAAAAAGAAATACAATGTAGTCAAATATGAAAATACAGGCAAATATTTACACAAGTTAAAAATGAGCATGGCAAACCAAATTTTATTTTCAGAACACAAATAACCTTGCTGAATATTAGAGACAACAGATATTTGAATGAACTCTTACAAAAGCACTAAAGGAATATTGTCACTTGACACTTTGGTAAGATTTTCATTTGCTTACTTTTGTACTGTTTTCCTGTAGTAGTCTCGGAGGAAGAATGTGGGCCGCTTTTCTTGATTGTTCCATTATAGTGCCTGAATATTCTGTATTCTCTACAGATGGAGCTGTATATTAACAGAGTTGCTTTAGTACAAACAGCTCAGTAAACGTAACACAAGGTTTAATCATCATATTCCTTATTTCCCATAAATGCTGGGGAGAAAAACAGGGGCTTGCAAGAAGCCCCCTTTCAGCCCTCACAGGACCTGCGTGTTTTTCAACCTCTTAAGATATTTGAGCCTTGAAAAGCAAAGAAAACATTTAATCTTTTTACTGGTCGGCATCCACCCAAGTATCCTGGACGCAGTATGACAGGAGCTGGGGCATTAACCTGCTTCCTGGCGTTGATTTTACTTATGTTCATTGTGCACGTTATGAACACACCCTCCCCTCTTCAAAGCACACTTATTCTAAAGATGCTTTATTTTACAGCTTCCTGCTCAAAGGAAGCACTTGATGGCTGTGTGCATGTCTATACTGTTCCTCCAGCAGCTGTTCAATCCATACCGCTAACTCAACAGCATAGATGGATCTATGATGTTAGCACTTCAGAAGGAATTGTCATTACAGCAACAGCTATATATTAAAGCAACTTGAAGACCTTTATCTGTCTGAAGTGTAAATTATTAAAAACACACCAATATTATGTACACTCCATGTACCTTCGTAAAGTTAATCTGAGTCATGTAACCTCATCAATAATACAATTCCTGTAATTGGAAACAGAAGGACAACAATGCCAATAAATGCAAAGAAGTCCATTCCATTTTCTATACTTTGTCGCTAGCACACTGTTAACCAATAAAATATCCTGTTAAACTAATGTTTGTGATCTTAAATAAACATATAAAGTTTGAAAGCAAGATTTTTTTCAGTAAAAGCCTAGTCTCATTCTTTAGACCATACTTACAATGTGAATTTTTCTCTTAAGTTATTTTAACTTTATATAAACTCCTCAACAGTGGCTTTGAAAGCCATTTGTAACAGTGAGAGGGGTAGAAAAATATAGAAGTTTTTTTTTTTTAAGTTGCTAGTTAATAAAAGTTTAATTCATAGAGTAGGTCCACTGGCACTTTAAATAACAAGACGAGTTTAAAAGAGAACATAGACACAGAACTCATGTAAGTTTGTTTCCCTAATGGTCTTTGCGTAAGTTAAATAATTGTTTAACATTATGTTTGCAAAATATCAGGTAATTTATTTTGATTACAAGATAATTTATTATTTTTTTATTAACTACTATAATTTTAAAACATATAAATGCACTTATAAAACATATGCATTATATTAGAAGCAAGAGGGGACCTTTGCTGTTAACAGAAGGATTTAAAAGTCACAGGAAGCTGTGCACCTTAGGAACAGAAACAGGTGTAGTTTCATGGCTCCCGTTACTCCTTGCAAGCCCTTTCAGAGCCCTGTGTTGAGAACAGTATCCTTCCTCTCCCATAGACCATCAGCTCTGACTAGGCAAGCACGTACAAAGACACAGTGATTTCTTTCCACATTAATCATAATCCTACACACCAGTAAGGGTAATTCCGGTGTATGACTGCATACTGATACAGCAGTGCCATAAGCACCACAGACTTACTTCAAAGCTCGTTCCAAGAAACTGGAATACAATGATAGAAAAGAAAAAAATGAGAGGGATCTTTCTGCTGCTGCATCCATGAGCTAAAATAAAATGGGACTCTGTGTATGAGGCTCTCAGAAGGCAGCCAGTACTGCCCAAACGTAGGGTGGCTTGGACTACATTTCAAAAGAAACTGCAGAGCAGAACATCCATCCAAATGACCCTTCACAGCAGCTGTATTTCCTCATGCTCTTCAGCACACCTTGTTACTTCACTTTGGTCTATGAGCTCAATAAATTTCTGGCTTCAGAAAAAGGATGTAGCAGGGAGCCCTGCTAGCCACAAAAGTCTACATAATTAAGCTCTAGCTTCCTAATTTACAAATCATCTTTGACAATCCTTAATAGCTACTTAGCAGAATAACAGCATAAGTATTACTTTTATAAATAGCAACAATCTATTTAATACATTTTTCTTTATTAAGGCATTTAACGTAATTATGGAGGAAATAAGATTTCCCTAGTTTGAAGCTGCACATGCAGCTTGCACTCTTGAGAAGTTTCCTTCACTTGGACTATGAAACTCAGGAGAGACCTGAAGGATCTGCCCTCTGATAACCACAAGCTATCCTCCAGCCACTTGGCTCAAGCTGAGCCAAGCTGTGTCATCACACATGGAAGTCTGGACTCGGAAAAGCAAATCCATGAAGCACTGTCCAAAGCACACACTGAAAGGTAGAACTGCATCAAAACCAGAAGAAAAAATAAGTGAAGGAAGTAACTTCCTAGTAGGTTGTAAAGCCTTGGCAGGGTTAGTGTGACACCAGGGGATGCAAAGGTGTGGGATGACACCGGCAGGCAGAGAAGTTCGCATTCGAACATTTTGTTTCCTCAAGGCCTCCATGCCTTCAAGGTCAAGGTCTGCATGCCTTCACCTCAGCACGAGCATGCTGGCTGCACCGCGGACAAGCGGCCAGGGGCAGGCAGCAACCTCTCCGTTACAGCTACTGAGCTCCTGCTCTGGTGCCCAGCTCACCTCAGCAGTGGGAACCACTTTGTAGCATCCCCTTGGGCACGTATGGAGCGGTGTGTACCGTCATCCTCCGAGAATCCCCTCCGCTCAGCTCCTGCCACCTCTTGTTTAGCACTTTGGTGAACACACTCTTTTACAAGGCCGGCCATTTGCTCAAGGCCTTAGGGCAATTTAGTTTTAGACATTAGTAACAGAAAAAGCCTCCGTGCTGAACTTTTCCACCTTAGGATCTACAGGCCAATTTAACTAAAAGAACGATGATTTTTTTCCTCCTAGGAATTTCACCTCTGTGAAATAGCTACATAAAGAAAAACAGTCTCAGAGAGAGAAAACCTCAATTCTATCTATAAAAATACTCTACAGAGAGCCCTGAAATATCTATGTATATTTACACACACATGTACAGATTCACTTCTTAGTGAATCCACAAAACTGTGGTGAATATGTCCTTATTTGTGTGATATTCATTGCTCCCTTCTCTAACACCTTCCTCTGAAAAAATTGAAACTTGTATTAATTAAGAAGAGTTCATTAGTTCAACAGATTCATTAACCTTTTTTTGGAAATGTACACTGAGAAACAAATTAATCAGCATCCTAAAAATCAAGTCACAATTTATCTCCCCATGTATTATTTTTTAAAAATATTTTTCAATATAGATGTGTATAAAACCAGCAGACATCGGTTTGGGAATACTTATTTCTTACTATAATTCCCTAATGGTCAGCTCTCACATATTACCTTATTTAAACAAAAGACCAATTTAAGAAACCACCTGGGATTTGAAAATCTGTTTTCAGACATTATTAATTTGGAAGTCTTAGGCTATGCCCTTCTCTGACTCCAGCAGTGCCCGCTGAAGAAGCTGTCTTTCCACCAAATTAGCCCAATCCCCACTGATGAACCCCCTCCAGATCTGTGTGTTTCTTAATCACTTTCAGCTAAATGAGTTCATTTATTCTAAGCTCAGTTTTTACCTATCAGGACTCTAGCAAACAACTTCATTTTACTTGGGAGGGCACACCTGAGGCTGTGATGATGTCAGACACATTTTGATGCAGTTCTTCTTGGCTATAGATAGCTCCGACAAAGATTGTCAAGGCAGTCAAGTGCGGTGATTACTGAGGTTGCTCACCACTCTCTAGGCTATCTTATTTATATTTGTTTATAAACACTCCACCAAATGTTAATAGTTCCGATTGATCTTTTTTATGGACATTTAAATTTTGTCCATTACTGAAAAAAATGTGAAAAGTAGATTACTTTGACTGTATTAAAATCTTGTAGTGATATTTTATTTGAAATTTTCTCCCAGTTCTATAATTAAGGACATGGGAGCTTGTACCAGTGATTTGCTATTTGTCATGCATGTGAAAAGCTGACTACATAATAAAACCTTTGTTCTTCATAAAAAATAAGGGCAACAGCCTGTGGACCTAGGCAAGACAAGCCTAATTTAGGACCCATGAAGCTCTTTCAGTGGCAACGTTGACACAGATCTGCCAGGTGCCCTTGCAGCAAAGGCCAAACACATCATCATTTTATCACCACATTTGTTTCAGAACCCCTCTCATTACAACTCCTAGTCACTAATTTTTGGCACGGTTAAACTGAAAATTAACATCAGTGAAGTTCCCTTTATCACTGCGTGTTACATTTTAATACAAGAATATTTCAAAGTGATGTTGCCAGTTACATGTAGTTTCTAAACAGCAGGAAATATATTACTGGTGAACAAATAAAGTCAGATTGAAAAACACTCACAAGATAAGTATCAAAGAGTTAGCACTTTAAAATACTTGCTTCACAGAAAGCAGCGCAATTATACCAAAAAAACCCACCAAAACCAAGAAAAGGATCTCAGGAAAAAAAAAAAAAAATCTCATCTTCAATCACATGTAACTAACATTTAATTTTCTGTTTCAAATGAGTTTCATTCCAAATAGCTTCTCTAACTCTACCAAGATCCCATATTTAGAAGAAAAACTAACTCATTTTCAAACAAAGAGGTAATTGCAACTGCCTGATCAGCTAATTGTGTTAATTTTTTAACTATTGATAGGTAGACATGTAAGTAGCCAATACTGTCTCGTTAGGATGTTTTCTCAGTTTCTTTTTATACGTAGTTTATAAATAAATGTAAACTGGCAACATCACATCTTATTTACTCTGTTAGGACTAGACTGGGACAGTCAGATGGTCAGATATGAGTTCATTAGCACACAAGACATCATTCCATACTTGACATATACCTCCTTAGCACAAGCCACATTCGCATTGCTTTCCTGTACCTTGTTTTCGCACTATTTACACAGTGCTAAGCATGGTACATTTTCTAGTGCCGCTTGGGTTCCATTATTCACCACAGATCCAAAACATTAAGATGATAATGATAGCATGGGGCAGAGGAGGAAAATTCTTGTTAAAAAAATCTGCAATCTTGCCTTTTAAATACTCCTACAGACTAATTTAACCAGCTTTCTAGAATACAGAGTCTAGGAAATGTCCACTTAATATTCAGAATCTATCATACCTGCAAGAAAGAGCATTCCACTCTGAAATTAATCCGAGCTGTCATTTATCCATTACTGTTTACTAACTTTTTTCAGCATATCACTAATCCTAACTGTCTGGCAAAACACTGCTAGATGCATTGGTTTAATTCCATAATCTCATCCATTCCATTAAAGACTAGAAACTAATAAGCAATAGTAAAGCTAGTGAAGAGTGCTAGAAATAATTTTCTTTCTACTTCTGTTAGTCAAGAAGGAATTTGGTGCTGCAAATTTCATATAAATACATATTGCGTATTCCCATCTAAAACCTGGAAACTTAATGGAGATGCTATCTAGAACCTTCAACTATCAATTTGTACTTCACCACATTCATGATAAATTCTGATGCAATAAAAAAATACATATTAGTTTAAACTTTTGGGGGAATAGTTTACTGTTGTATATGGATTATTGGCTTTTAATCATAAGGTTTGTCCTTATGCCTGTCAAAGTTTACATAATGTTAAATTTAACAGTTGTACCAATATGGAATATAACCCAGAGGCAGCTATCTATTGAAGAAGCCCCTCAGAGGTAAAACACAATGTCCAAACTGCACACACAGAAATTCAGGTGTGGTTAAGAGAAACTAGATGCAGTGCAGCTTTGCAAGGGTATGAAGAAGAGCACTAGCTGAAGTGCAGCCATAAAAATTCCCGTCTCTGCAGGCTGGAAATCCAAGGACCTACACGACTCTATTGTTACAAATTGTGAAATTGTTCACCTCTACAGATGACCTTCCTAAGACTATTAGTGACCCCACATTGGAGGTCACTAACGTGAGCAAGTCTTGCTGCCAACTGAGCATAAATCTCACATCTCCCTCCTCCTGCCCCATTTTCTTAGGAGTCTATAGAGCAATCTGTGTGAACTTCATTCTGCTTTCCTCAGGGAAGTCATACTCTATTCTGTGCACTCCCTTTTAATAGAAATATTGGATAACACATCCCAAGAGAATAACTTGCAGTTAAATGGAAAGATACACTTGACCATAGATCTCAGACTGATGGAGATACACTTCATGCAAGTAATATAAATAAAATATTAATTATAAGAAGTGCCTTCCTAACATTTTCTTCAATTAAAAAGAACAAATCCTTGAGACTTTCTTAGCTCAAGAGAAAAATCCTAGCAAGTTCTGAATTTCCATATAAGCAATAAAACACTTCTAGCAAAAAGAAGTTTTTCTCAGATCCTCAAAGGTATTTAGGCGTTTACCTCTCTGTCGAAATATTTTAAAATTAGGAGTCACACAAGTCTGAAAACATGTCTGAATTTATGAATTCTTACCAATTTAAATGAAGCCTGCACACATTTTTATAAAGCGAGACAAAAAGCTTAAAGTTTAACTAATGTAAATGTACTAAGCATAGACCTATAAAACACACTTCACGTGAATTGCTAGATACAACCATCTCCATGCAAATTTTAATTACCAGCCAACATCTAGGAGTGCTTTGGTGAGATTTGTGTTAGTGCTGATCTCATTGAGGTCATGCTCCAAGGCAAAACTGCACCACATAACAGTAAGCTGGTATAACGACAGAGTATTAAATCAATACGGTGTCTCACATTCACTAATAAATTACAAGTGTGCTATCAGACCATCTGTTGGGAGCGAAGCATGATGAGTTGCAGTGATCATGCTGACTGACATTCTGGTTTGAACATCTAGTCAGAATTAGCTCACCTTCTTGGCTTCGGTAACTACTTTACTCGTAATACATATTTACAACATTGTTCACAGGGCTGGTGCGTAAGAGGAAAGTTCATCCTCATCCTCCCACAATCCCTTGCACTTTGCCTAGTAGAGTCTCCAGTGAATGGAAAAGGTAAGCGCAGCTTCATTTGTGACTGACTACATTAAGCTAATAATTTTATAAAATGGAGTTAATGGTTTGATATACTTCAGACAGTTTCTACAGTAAAGAATTAAACTATCACATCAATGGTAAGTCATTTTTAAACCACAGAAGTGCAGTTTTTAAGAAGTTTTGTGAGAGAATAGAATTGAAACCTGAAGGAGAGGAGCTACATCCCAGATGGGTTTTATTCTGTGAGAGAAAAACCACAATCCTTAGGATTTTCCTAATGTCCCACCGATTCATACCAGAAATGGTTGTCAACCTTTTGCCTTTTTTTGTACAAGGTTGAGTAACACTATCCTCTACTCATGGTGTATAGGATTATAGACTGCTTTGGGCCACACATCAGGATCTTTCGGACCATACATTGTGCTCTTATGTTCCCGACATACGCTATTTATTATTCTCATCATAACACTTTGCATTTAACTTTTCACCTAAGGATGCCATATGACTTAAAAATACCAACTGATTACACATCCGAAGAAAACACCCATACATCAACTAATTTTTAATATATATTTTATATAGATATATAAATATTTTATATAATATTATTTTATGTCTATATAGTAGTACATATATATAATATTATATATATTTATATATATATACATGTAGGTCACACATAAGATGACTCTCACAGAACTGCAGCCATTCCCAAAGGTAAGGAAAATGAAGGCTCAAGTATGGATGATACTTTTTAAGTAAACGAATTATAATTTTCAGATGGAATAAAGGAACACAGACTGTTTCATTGTATGGCACGTTGTCAGGACATTTTCTTTGGGTGCCATGGCCAGAGTCAGCTTAGTCTTGATAATCAGTGGTTCAGGATACAAACTGCAGAGCAGAAGTGTTTGGTTAAGTTTAGTTTAATTCTTCAAAAAAAAACATCTGAGTTTGAGAGTTTCTTGCAGAGATGCTGTTGGGAAGATTTGATCATTCAGCAATTCGATCTCAGTTACAACAGGAAGGGTGACCAGCAAGAAAACAAAAACAAAACCAAAAAACCCTTCAAGTCCTGCCTCTCAATCCAAAACATCACATTATTAGGTAAATCTATGGTATGTGGTCATTTGAAGCATAAGCAGGTGATGTTGTAACACTGATGCAAGTGTTACAAAGATCATTACAGTCATAGCTTTACAGATGTCATATTTAATATATAATCTTTCTATATGAAGTCTGTAAATCTGTTTAGTGAGATAATTTGACAGAACAAGACACGAACAAGTAATTCTCCAAAAATTCGTAAACAATGTGTCAACAATTCAGAGATTAAATATTTCTATTTACTATACCATTGTCACTAAAACCGACACGCAGTGCACATGGACTATCATCTGAGCACTGTAACTGAAAGCACATTTCTAAAACCTTTGCTTCTCTAAGATTTAAAATGTTGATCAGCAACCAGAAGATGAAAACACTTCACCGCCAATGGTGATGATGTAACACTGATGCAAGGAACTCAAGGCATCGAGTTTGTCATTCATGTTTGCTGTCACTCAGCAAAAGATCAAATGGAGCAAAAACCAACAGAACCGTCTTTGTGTTGCTTTCTATATCAAGCTACTTGAACTTAGTGATGAAGTGATAGAACATAGATTTCTATCACCTGGGTAAGTGAGAGTAGACTTCAGACAGCTGAGGCGTTCCTTCCGCTGTGGAGGTCACCAAACCACCGTTTCACAGCCTGACGCAAATGAAGTGCCACGCTGCACAAATAATGCATTACCATCTGGCCACATCTTTTCCATCACCTCCAGGACTTAAAGGATGCAAGAGCATTTAAGGAAATAACGTATCAAGGGTAGCCGACATACCCTTGAACCTCAAGTGCTTCAAGTGTAGCTCCCATGATGTAGCCCTACACTGTGCCTGAAATCCATCATATGTATATAAATGCAGGAAAATGTGGGTGAAAAGAACCTGTCCACCTGCTGGGTGGCAGCTGGACAGAGATGCGAAACCAGCCCAAGTCCAAGTATGTGGGAACAGTGGCAGTCAAAACTCCTGCCTGTGAATTACTTACCTGTCCTCACCCCCAGCTTCATACATCCAGGACATACATTTTTGCCCATAGAAGCATTTTGATGTGAGGCACTCAGATTCAGAGATGTGACTGTGCTGATCTGTAAAGACCTTCCATTTCACAAAAATAGTTAGAGGTCCCATATGACAGACCTGCTAAGTTTCACGCAAAATCCACCAGTCCTTTCCATAGGATGTGCCCCCACTGGTGAGATCAGTGCCACGGCCACCCAGCATTCACTGTGTCCTGAGATCCATCTCTGCTAGACCTGAACAGCAAAATGAGTCTTAACAGTAAACACACTACCCCGCATTACACTTCCACCACCTTTATCTTATGGGAACTTCTGCACTGGGGATGGGGAAAGGTGAGGTCAACAAAAATTGTTATTAAAACGTCAGTAATAGGAAGATTCTAACACCTAGTACAGGGCTGTGGCTGCTACAGCATAATAAATAATAGAACCCCAACACTCATATCATAACAATGACAGTAATTATACAAGGGACGTCCCCTCTGATACTGGAATTGCAGTACGCATTTAAAAAATGCTAATGAGATTATTAATAAGATATTACACTTAAAAGGCAATGCCACCTTTGTTACACAGTAAGTAAAAAACCCTGTAGAGTGGAACAGGCTAAAGAACATAAAAAGAAAGGACCCAGATTTTTTTTCCCTTCTAACTCTAAAAATGACAATATTTTGCTCAACAGAGGATTGCACAGAATGGCAAGTAAAATTTGGCAGAGGGTGGCAGTAAAATAAAAATTTACAATCCAAAAGATGCCCACATCTTGACACAAGACTTACTTTCATGGAAAATGTTGTATATTCTTCAGCATAGTTTGAAGCCAAGTTGTTCCAAATGACATCTATAATGAAAACAAACTCCAGCAAACATAAGACAACTTCAACATTAGAGCAAAGTACCAGCAGTAAAAAAAAAAAAAAAAAAGCAGCAAACATTTCTTGCTAAAAATCATTATAACAAAACATTGCATGCACAGTGCTGTAGAGCTGATATCATATACAAGGACACTACACCTATTTGCAAATATACTTCATGCCAAAAATTAAAAAGAAATGGAAAGATTTCCCCAGTTAGTATGCAGCTCTAGTTCAAGGTGAACTTGAAATCCTCAATTACAGGAAGCAGAAAGTGTCAACAAAATTTACTGAGAGAGCAAATTAAGTATGCTGAAACAATGAGAAAGCTCTAGAATCTAAAGTTAATTTAAGTGTAAGATGTGGGATTCAAAAACGTGTTCTCCTATTTGTCTAAACAAAATGTAATAATTTTCTTCTAATAATCTAAACAAAACTAGTAATTATTATTGTTCTGCCCTTTGTTAAGAGAAGTTTTAGGCATCTGAAGGTTGATGTAAGTTAGAAGAAACCTTACTCACAACATTTATAAGAAAAAACTTCATATCCTAATTGTGCAACAAGAATTCTGGGAGTGGGACTGAATCAAGTTAAAACATCCAAAACTCTTTTAGGGCACAGGTTTTAAAATACAATATTCTAAGAGAAAGAAAAAATAATAAAGACATAATTATTTTGATTAACATAAATCTGTCACATAAATTGTATGTCACGTCTCTTTTCTCATCTGAGGTTCCTATGACTGGAAGACACAGTGAAAGAAAAAATAAATTACATAAAAGGATCCTATGCAAAGGTTTATGAATATTGGAAGTTCCTATTATGCATCTGTATAGTGATTTTACGTATCTTCTCTTTATTGCATTTTTTTTTTTTGCATATTCATTTTACCAATGTCAGGTGAAAATAATATGTTCAACTGATGGTAGAGGAACTTCCTTTTTTTCCCCTCTCTCTCTTATTAGAATCTGTTGTGTTCATGCCTTTCCATTATTGTAAAACTTCAGGTTGCAGTAGTTATCATGTTCTGTAGCATATACTTGGTACTAATGAATCACAGCCTTTCACAACCTGGGCAAAATGAATCATTGTAATGATACATTTTTGCTACACTATATTTACTTGCCAGCAGGATCCCAAATGGCAATACTTGCCATAACACTGTGGCTGCTGCTGCTATTCTCAGCTCTTGGAAGAAAGCACAAGAAGTCTTTTTCATGACCTGAAGAGTACTATAAAAATGGGCTGCCCTGACAAGGCCAATCTCAAATGCATACCAAAAAAACACTTACACATGCATTCACCACAGTTTACAGCATTGCTCATAGAGAAATTTCATTCCAGAGTAATTTTGAAGTACGTTAATCTGCATTATTCTTGTTTGAAGGTCTAATATCATACTGTTGGGGGTTTTTTATACAGCATATATAAAAATCTGTGTATGAGAAAGTATGAAAAGGGCAAAAGTCTTCAAGCCCACCCAAAAGAACCAGGATTTAACTGAGCCCCACAAAGTACAGCTCCTTGTAGCTCCCCTGAACCTACTTATTAATGATACAGTTTCTGACCCTTTATCCTAAGCACCTGAAGCTTCAGAAGCCGTACCAAGCCCTCCCTTTGAGATACAGACTTCACCAAGCAGTACAGGCAGCAGCATCAACTGAGCTGCACAGCTCAGATTTGATTGAAATGAAGCACACAACCAAAGCAAACAGTTCAATGCCTCAGAGAGTGGAACAAAAAACAATAGGAAAAGCAAATACCACGGAGGAACCCAAAACTTGCTTTCAAACAGCCTCTGAATTGAAAAGGAAGCTAAATTCACTATCTGAATTACTTAGAATTAAACTACTTGCAAAGCTCAATTTCAGTAACAAAGTATTTGATCATGCTGGCTCCACCTCAGATCATTACTTTAAACTACCCAGATGCACCTCAATCAGATGCAATTCACCTAATCACTGTGTTCAAGGTTTTAATTCAACTTTTCAAAACTATTTTTCCATTTGGGGACACCTTGCAAAGCAGCTTTTCCCTTTATTTCTACAATTCGCTACGAAGTACCTGACATTGTGAGCAGGACCCTACGCTTTAGTGGAGGATGGCTACCTAGAAACAGCAAGTCACCCACTCTTCTGAAGAAAGAGGGGATATAGAAAGACCACAGCTCTAGCATTATTCCTGCAAATTAACAATTTTGAAATAATGACCCAAGAGGTACTTTATGTGTATATATAAAATAATTACATTGTTCCACAAGATTAATTATCCCACGTATGACTAGCTTGCTTCTAACATCAAATCAACATCCAAAATTTGTTTGCTTTTAATTCTCTCCTAAGCTTTAGCACACTCACTTTAACAACCTTCTTTCAGAACGGGTTTTAGCTGAGTTTTTTCTACTCCTGGGGAAGGCTGTTTTATACCCTGGCACCTCCAAGGGCTAAGCAATATCCTACGAATACTGCAACACAGAATCACTTATAAAATCATGCACACTTCATGGCTTAGAAGGTTTAATATGGAAACCTTTAAAATGTTCTATTTGTTTTTAGAAGATTATAAATAATCTTCTATTCAAACCCAAAAACTTTTGCAGAGATTTAGCAGAAACGTGAATGATAAATATTAACGGCTTCAACGGATTTTCATGTTTCTGACAAGTTTCAGTGTTGCAGAATAGAGTTTAAATAAACCTCTGGAAAATGTATACAACTCCCTGAAATCCCAACCTCCTTCTGATGTCAAATTATTATTCCAGTTGCCTTAGTTACATCATTTCAGTATATCAAACATGGATACCTGTGGCTTATCTCCACATATAGATTTTAGAGAATTCATTATTTCTCTATGCGTGGAGTCTTTATTTTCAGAATGTTGCTTGCACGTTGGTGGCTTCATTTTTTTTCTGTACTTAGGGCAGATAAGAGAGAGCCAGTGAACTCAAAAAATTTCTCTGGAAGATTTATACAGAAACTGCTCCTCCCAGCTGGAGGTCTGAAATAGCAGCATAAGATACGTTTTCCTATTTTCAGCATAGCCAGACATACCGGCTGTTAATGGTGGTACGAAGTTGCTCTTTGCTTACACAAAACCAGGCACAGCTCTCTTCTCTAATTTACCATTTAAACATACATCTGCTAAAATCTTACCAATAAGCTGAGGCACAATGAGGGAATTGCAACCAAATGTTTCTGCAAGCACAAATTGATAAACACACTATATCATTAATTTCAACACCTTTTATTCCAGCTGGGGGTGCACACCACACAGCAACTGGAAAGCCAAATCACCACAGAGACATCCAAACATCCAGCTTCAAATAGACTCCCTAAGTCAGGTTAAGTTTATTAAAAGCTTTAAACATTTACAAATATCTCCAGGGAAGCATAGCATTTAGAGGTAAAATCATCGGCGTAATAGAGGCTCCTTCCTGCAACCTCCCGGGACCAGAAGGCTGGCTCAGACAAACTCCTTTATCATCCTCACACTAATTGTAGCACATCTTGAAATGATTGGATCTATTGTTAGAACAGGCCTTGTCAGCAGCTGGGACACAGTGATTAATAGAAATTTCTATTTAATTCCTTAAGATGTAGAAGTCTAAAGTCACAGTTGAGCCCTGGACCCCAATTATTGGGTGATTAATGAAATTATAATTGCCACCCTTTTGTTCACATTCATCACTAGGTTTACAATTAATCATTAGAGGTAAAGCACAGGAAAAAGAAAATATTTTACAAGCACTATGCTACCGGTATATGGGAGAAGCGTAAATGGGTCAGGAAAATATTCTCCAATGCACCAGGCTGGAATAAATGTGTATCATTACCAACAACTTAACAGTACTGGCGGTTCAAGTGAAGGTCAGCCTTACAATTAGGAATCATTTTCTGCCTGATAACAACAGCTATCACCTTACTCAGCATTTAAGAGACAGACACAGACCATCAAGGTAGAAGAGACAGTTTTTAGCATCCCTGTCAGTTAACAGAACGATCAACCCCAATGCCAGGATTCCTTTCTGAGTTTTAAGAATGTTCCTTTTAAAAATCATATAATATGGAGGTAATATATATAGATTGTGTGTGCCTGTCTGTGCATAGACAGTCGTGCCCCATCGGACCGCTCCTCTAGCCCTCCCACACCTACACCGTGCTGCCACGCAGCCCACAGAGCAGCTGGGCCTGGCTCACACTCCCCTCCGTTCCCGCACCCCAGTGTGTACAACTCCCTGTTGCCTCTGAAATATTATGCATCACATTTTTCAAGCCTGATTATTTCCCAAAGACAACTGAAAGTGGCCAACAGTGTTCCAACAAGTAGGAATTAAGTGAATAATTTGTTTGCCTATAAAATATCCACTTGAAAAAAACAAAACAAAACAAAACAAAAACCAACAAAAAGCATTTAGAACTGCTTTAGCCCTGTCATTTAGCATTAATGTCAGGAAAGGTCAGATGCTAGATTTTTTTTTTTCCACTTCTCAATTGATCAGGTTTTACAGAAAGAATGATTAGTTTTTCATAAATCAAAAAAACCCCAAAACTATGCAAGGGAAGGAACTTAAATGTACTGAAGAGAAAGACTGAGGCCCCTTTATCTCCTTTAGCATGAACTGCTCTTTTAAGATTTAAGGGCCCAACAACCATCACCCCCCAAGAGGGACTGCAGGAGGAGGGAGGGAGGTTTCCTCAGCTCCCACAGACCTGTCTGTGCCCTCAAGCAGAGAACAGGCAGAGGAAAGGATGGGAATTTACTGCTCTTCAACACTACAATTGCAAATACTTAACAGCTACATGCTGTAATGCAAATGACTATTTACTTTGCACTGATCTGTATCAGCTGAAAAATCACCATAACTTAGATCTCATTTGTTTATATAATAAATGTTTTGTTTATACTGAACTTGATGCTTTACCTCAGCTACTTGAAATTTCATTAAATGACAAATCACTTGTAAGACCATGCCTAGGTAATTCAGAAACAGTAACTGCTGCACATGTCCTCTCTGTATTAACATCCAAAGTGTACAACTACTTTACTGTGTTTACCAGCAGATAAAAATGATTTCTGTGATCAGCCATTTTTGAATATGTCTGAAACGCTTGATTGCAAGTACTTGTTTTTAATGCCGGTCTAAGCAAACATTCCTCAACTTACATTCTGCGAGTTTTAAAGTTGCAGGTGGGTGGGGACAGCAATGCTGGTTAATTTTCATAATGCTAAATTTCAGTCCCCTGGGGAAAATAAAAGACCTCACTAATCTTTCATGTAATTCATCTGAGCATATGCCAAAGTGTACTAAATTGTGTAAGAGAGGATAATAAATCACTACAGTGCATGCCAGAGTAGGAGTAAAGCGCTGTGGAGTTATATTGCACTGTTCAATCAGACAGGTGGGTCAGTTAATGCCTCAGCTCAAGGCTGAACATCAATCTTGGCAGCTGGTGTGACATACCGCAACGTGGACACTGAGCTACTCACAGTAACTCAGCTGAGTGGGCATGAAAACAAGAACATAGCAGAAATTTACAGAAGTTAGCAATGTTATCAATCACTTGATCTCATTTATTTCCTATAAATCAGTAAATATTATTATGAAATCTCATCATGAAACTAGACACTAGTATCTCTAGTTTCTACCTAGAAGCTAATACATGTACCTGTAACTTGGGTTACAAAATTGGCAAAGGACTATGGCTAGCTATTTGAGGGCTCTATACACAAAATTAAAAGTTACTCTGTGGAGAAATTATCTGTGGCTACTGGTTCATAGTCCCAACGTAACATAGTGCGCTAGGTCCAGGTGGTTACTAGGTAGATGTGGGTAGGTAAGTAGGTGGTTACCTAAAATACACTAGCTACCTAACTAGAAATGTATCTGGACATACCATAGAAAGATGTACTTAAAAAGAAGCCCAGACTCAAGAACTATTTGAATAAATTAACTCTAGGGAAACTGTGGCTTTCTAAATAATACAGCACATATTATAAAAGGTCACATTTATACTGGTTATCACAGACCCAGGAGGGAAACTACAGTAGTTGTCTTTGATCTATTGGCCTATATTAAACAGTGATGTGCTAGAGCATTGGGAAATGTCCTAATTTATTCCTGGAAAACACGTATGCATATTGTCAGATGGAACATTCTTTATAGTGTGGTCATCTATTATATGAGAAGGATTAAAAAGAAGTAAAAGGAAACAGAGAAGTATGTCACTCGTCCAAAATTGAACAAAACGGTTGGCTAAGTTGTTGAGAAGCAATTTTGATGGAACTTCTTTGCATCAAGATATTCACTTCATTTTGTCCAAGAAAGCTCCTTTTAAAGCTCAAAAGCAAAGTAAAAAAAACGGTGCATAGTAAGCAGCTAGCTTCAGATCACAGAGACTACAAGGGCAAACAAGATTTCCCAATAGATATTAACATCTATGCAGGTGTAGACAAAGATCACAGCATGAGCTGGCAATCCTGAATCAACACTCAGGCTTGCAGGGCTTTTGCAGTAGACTCTTGGGTTTGGGGTCCAAAGGTGCATCAAAAGGAACATCGCAACACAAACATCACATGAACTTCACTAAGATCCAAGCACCCTAGTAGAAACTTCACAGCCTTGTATCCAGTGGGAGCGTTCACAAAATTCCGGAATTTTACAGAGTGCTACAACTACAGCAAACTATTCAACCTACGCCATGAACTCCATACTCATTCCAGCACATTTAAGTGTTTTGTTAACAAGTGCTAATTAAAAAGAATGAAACAAAAAAACCACTCTGAGCCTGGCAGAGATACAGCTCTGTTCCTGAACATCAGATATGTCATCCTTTTTCACTTTTTATTTTTTACAGAGCATAAACACCAAACACTAGGAAAAAAAAATCCTTTTCCTTTGCATTTTCTAAAATTCAGTTTTCCCTCTTTTCCTCATACACTTTCATTGCACTGCATTACAGTCTGACAATACTTTCTGTAACGGGAAATGTTGCATATCTGTTTCTAATCAAAAGACTTTAATAATATTCCATCAATGGAGGCAGTTTGCATTTATACCATCACATTTATTTTTTTTTTGTAAGAAAGGAGCGTGAATAGTCATTGCTGGCCAGAGTAGCCATGAAGATGAATAGCAGTCTAAGAGCCTCTCTCTGCATACAAAAAGCACACCCCTTGGTACCAGCTGAAATTCTAATCAGAGTTCCCTCACAACACAGATACTGTAGGTGCGCTGTGCTAGTCATTTCTGTTATTATAAACGACCTTTCAGGAATTGAAAAAATTGTAGCTTGTCAGTTGAGACTTGTAATCGTTATCCATTCAACTAAAGGATTTAACAGGCCTGCTTGTAAAGGAAGAAAAAATAGATTCCCTTCTCGCTAATCTCAGAAAGACACAAGTGGTCTAAATTAACAATTACCTTAGACATTGAGGGAGATTTCTAATAACGCCATATTAGAATGAAAGTTAGCATATTCTAATGGGAATTTAATAACCATTATCAGCCACAGCGTGAACCAGAATATGTGCAGCAATTTGATCCCTAAAGAAGCAGCCAGGATTCCTGTTCCCCCCAAAGCACTGTCCCAAATGTGCTCAGTGAAATCCTCTCTTCAGATGTGACTTCCATAGGTTATGCATTTAATGGAGGCCATTTGACCACACGGCGGGTTCAAGGGGCCCATGAAATAACACAGAAAAGTACATACCGTAGAGCAAGTGGAGGCCACATGATAAATTTAGTATAGAAACAAAAGGAGTAACTCAAGAGGAGTTCCAGTGCCTTGTGTTGTTATTGCAGTCTTAGATGGAAAGTTATTTTAATATGATCCCTTATGATCACTTCAAATTGCTCCTTAAAACATAATAAATGAGAAAGCTAGTTCAAACTTTTGGATCTTTAACTATGTATTTATTCATGTAATCTGCACAACATGCTTGTTACCATCTTCACAAGAAAAGGGTACTTAAATTCATACTATAAAGTACAAGTTACATTATTATCTCTTCAAAATATTTAATAGCTTTTCGAGATGATAGCCTATATTAGAAATAAACATTCAGGAATAATTCATAGTACAAGCAGATAACTATAAGTATTGAAAAAAGATAATAAGGAATATGATTGATATTAAAGCTGTTGTACTGGACTAATAGGGAGAAAAAGAAAAAAAAAAAAAGGAAAGAAAAAACCAAAAGGTAACCACTCTTAACCACAGACTTGAGACAGGAAATAATCTTGAAAGCCAAACAGAAAAACCTAAACCATTTGCAAGAACCTCTGTTCCTAACAATATTTCTGAATTATCAAATATCATTCTCTGAGGAGGGCCTCAGCCATTACAGTTAAGCAGAGCTTTCTTTGTTCCCTGCGCTCTCCTGTGTTACTCATGCTGCTACGGCCCCAGCACTCCTGTCAAAGCAAGTTGAAATCACACTGTCCACTTAGTCATAAAATCGGAGCTACCTTTCCTTCACACGAAGCACTTCATACTCTAGTAAGCATTACAAAAAGTATGAAGTGCTCTAGGAAGAATGGCCGTGTAATAAAAGTATAATTGAAATGGCTGTACTGCTGCCTCACTTCATCACTCACACTGGCCTCTGCTTGTTAAATTTTAAGATCTCTTGGGAAACCAGTGCATAATATAACTACACTCCAGAGTGTCAAAACAACCACTGCTGTGATTTATCTCATGCATGACATCAAGGATCTATTTTAAAGCAAAGATTGTATCAGTAAAACAGGCCCTTAAACTTTCACGCTTCCTTTAATTTAAAGAATGTAAGCTAGAAATTCTGGAGCAACTTAAGGAATTTTTAGACTTCAGTTGTCCTTGCCTTTCAGGAACGTTTGAGTCTACTTACTCTTTTGCATATTCAAACTCATTTTAAGAGGAAAAGCTAATGTGGGTTTCTTGAACGAAGACTAGCACAGGAAAACAAAACTTAATCAATACAGCAACTAACAGAAGAAAGAATTTAAACAAATACAAAATATAAAATCCAACTAAAAGTTTTAAAACAAAGAATTTCTAGGTAGTCTGGTAAATTATTTTAGGTTCCATTTAACACATAGAGCGTGTGTTATGTGGAAATATTTGCAATCCAGCATCTTCAGGAAAGGATTTTCAGATACCCAACAGACACAATCCTTCTGCCATAAGGTGCTCTCTCAGGCCACTCTTCCCACTCAGTGCTTTGAAGTTGCCTTCTTAACTGCAGTTTTACTAACATCCTGAAGATAACAAGATTTTTACAGTGGATGTATCTCAACTTTACTATCTTTTCCTGTCAAAAAACAACTTGCCATTGTCCTGACTTTTCTTTCTTATGCCACTGAGGAATTTGTCACTCTCCACCAAAAGAGGTAGGACCTGCATATTTGCTATGGGAGCATTTAAAGCTCTCTTCAGGGAAAACCATTTTGGATCTACACACATTATTCCAGTGTTATATGTCTTCTGTATGGATAATATGACATAATGGGCTGCTACTACTCTCGTAGGCGAGTGTAGATCTCCTCATTTCTGCATCTCCTTGATAAATGCACCAGCACCTATAATAAAACTGGAAAAAACTTAAAACCACAACTAGTAAGATCACCACAGAATATTTTTTGTTATTTGTTTCTAAGGAAAACTACCACATACACAGCAACAGTGCTGTTTCTTCATTTGGCCTTAATTTTCCCTTAAAGTCTGCCACAGCCATATGATGTTACCTATAGAAAACATACCATAAAATTAATTTTGTCTAGGTTTAATTAGCAGATATACATTTAGCTCCTTCCACTGCACAGAGAAGCCTTGACTGCCCTTTAGTAATGCCTAGAAGTCAGTAATAGGTCATATAACATACAATATTTTTGTTTTCTGTTCCAGAAGCTTACTGCAGCTGTGGAAGATTTATCACTTCCAGTATGCTTTTATTTGGAGGCAATTTCTTCTTTGTGTTAGGAAACTGTCACTAACTCTAAGGCAAGCACCCTGACAGGAGAACATTCACAAGAGTACTAAGATAATAATTTAAGCAAGTACTTTTGACACCCACCTGCCCTCACCCCGTAAAAGCTGACCAAAAGATCACAACAGGCTTAGGAGTAACCAAAGGTGATTTCCCTTCAGGATCCTGGACCTGCTGTTTTTTTCAGTACCACCCAGCCACAAGCGTGTGTGTGTGTCAAAAGCTCAGATACAGGACATATACAGTACCTCTGAGGAAGCACAGGAAGAGGATACAAATTATAAGGGAGATTAAATCATCTTTTTGAAAAATTCACTGACAGTAGGAGTAGACACATGGGGGTTTAGTTCTTTGTTTTACTGTTTCTTCCTTGTAGATCTGTAAAGTGAAACCTTTAAGTTATGACTACTGTTCATCACTTAGTACCCCTCAGTTCATCCTAGTACTGAATGGCATAAAGAGAAGTGCATCTCCTAGGCACTGATGAGAGGAGAGAACAGCAGGCTGTCACAGTTAAATTTGGTTACCAGCTCCCCTTCATTCTTCCCGCAAGTGCTGATCATTAGTCCTCAACCCTCAGAAAGCAGCAGAACTGCCAAACAACAGAGGCAGATCAATGCCTAAGGAAACATGCAATTGAAGCCCTGTGAGTCTCTCCACACTGTTAACACACCCTATTCTCCCTATCTTCTATATAAATTTAAACAATTTAAACCTTATAGTCTAAAACATACTGGGGAAATAGAAATCAATGGAAGCTTTGTTATTTTAAGAAAGCAATTCTAAAGAGTCTGAAATATTGTCTCCTTCAGACTTTGCATTTTCATGCAATTGTGAGGCAAATTCTTTGGCTGTAGAAGAAAAACAAATGAAGGAGCTGTGCAGACTTTCTATGCAATGTTCCCTATAGAATGAAATGGATCACAGTTACCTGACTTCCACTTTGCATAACAATATTGCTCATTATTTAACTAAAAAAAAAAGAGATTTTTATTATTACAGCATCTAAACTCTTTCTGAACCCTGCAGTTCTGTCAGGTGGATAGACTGTAATGATCAAGATCTCAAGGTCAGAAATATAAAGAACTGAGTAAAACAGTAATTTCACACTGTGTAACAGTCTCTGAGAATACTGGTCCCTGACATATAATGCCATGAAAGAAAACAACGAACTTTCATTTTTGATTTAAAGAGTGTAAGTTTACTCAAAGGTGCTTTGCTATCCCCCAAAGTTTTAGAGCAGTATAACCAGCCTTTACCACTTGTCAACATTTAATAGCCTACACCCCAATGATTGATTTTGCTCAACTGGATTTTTTTTCTAACTCATGTATTTAGCTTTTAGCTGCAGCAGGTTGACAAAGCATCTATCATAGCTAAACGATCTTATTCAGAAGCATTTATTTTCTGCAGTTATGCTTGTTTGCTCTTCTGCTATATACACAGTTTTGTATGTTCCCACATAACAACACAGGTTTACATTGTGTCTGGTTATAGTACCACATAATTCGATTTGTACCTCCTCTTCACTCTGTATCTCTCTCCTTATCATAATGGCTGCCATCCTTGCCTTCTAAGAGACCTTAGTTTATTTGGAGAATGAAGATCACTGAATAAGGACCAGTATAAGTGGCCTGCTAGTTATTAAAAAACACATTTAAAATATTTCTACGCTCACTTTATTTAAAAATATGATATCTCAAGACACTACTTAAGTGGAATGGCAATCTTCCTTTCCAAAAAGATAGTAGTTATACTTTCCACAATTTAAATTTTGCCCTCCAATAATTCTGATATCTGATGCAATTGACATATACTATTTTAAATAGACTGTGCAGTCGCATTCCTAGGTTTCTAAGATATCAAATTAATGAGAGCAACTTCTGCTAAGTTCTTTCAGTGAAGCACAGCTAGAGATAAAACTTATCCCTGAAGACCTAAAGTATGCAGGCATGAGAGGTGAAGTCATTCAGCAAAATAGACATCATGAGTTACCTGCAACCCCTTAAACTAATACAGATGTCACAGAGATTCAGAAATCTATGAGATTAACTTGTGAAGAAAAAAATAAGTAATTTTGGGGTCTGCTCTGAGCTTCATCTGTCTCTGAGTGTGGCGACACAAAAGAGGGAGTTAAAGACTGAATATGATCAGGTTAGAAGAAAGGGGGAGAAAACCTTATACCAGCAAGCTTTCTGCTTTGAGAAAACTGTCAGAGGCAATGTTTTTAAGGTGTTTTTTTCTCAGAATTTAAGCCCCACCTCCTCTTTGGGAAGATAATTAGGAACTGTCTTTCATCTCACTGTTGTTTGGTAGTTTGGTGAGTATAGGAGCAATACACAAATTACTTGAGAAGCAGCTGATGTAAATCATGCCTAATTTCAAAAACTAAAACCCGTTAGGGTTTGTTGTTTTGTAAAGTATCATTTGTAGCTGACAGAATAAATATTGCTAGGAAGTAAAGTAATATTTAAGGAATAACTATTTCATACATAGAAAAAGACTTCTTCAATAACTGTCCATCTCAGCTCTCACAGTATTTCCCAGCTCCTTTCATCAGCTCTCTATAGGTACTTCTGCCATACGGATTTTTTCCTTATAAATTTTAGTTTATGTTCTGAGGGCCAAAAATCAGATTTTCTTATTCATGAAAAGTGTTATGAAATACTTGACAGAAAAGTTGCCCAAACAGAGTGCACTTGTCAGGCATGACTGGCTTACTTTACAATGGCTAGCAAGAGAGATTCATTCCTTCTAAGGGGAAAACAGCATTTTTCCATTAAGTGAACTCTTGTATAATAGAGCAGCATATCTCTGCTTCTTAGAGTCTACGCAATGCTTGCTATCCATGTTTCCAACCGAGTTGTTTACTTTCTCTCAAATCCTCAACTTGGCAGAGCTTGTGAACAGACTGCCACTCAGCCGAGCAGAGTTCCACAAATATGAAAGAAAGAAGCAATTCTGAAGGAAGCACATCTGAAAGCAGCAAGATAAAATAGTGATGGCACAATTATTTTTACTTTATCAAGTTGCTGTAAAACTGCCAAGCCCAGAAGCCTACAATTTTAGCTGTGTTCTAGAAAAGAAATAAAGCAACATAGTCCCTCTCACTGCTCCTCTTTAAAACAAGGTTGAGGTGTCTGAGTCAACACTTGTAAATCTTGAAATAGAGAGAAAGAAGCAGATCATAAAGCATCATTACTTTTACTTAAACAGAAAAAGATCTATGTGTGTTAGACGTATATAAGGAAGCAGTTCAAGAAAAAACGATCAGAATTCAAAAGCACCAAGAGCCTTGTTCTCGCTGGGACCCGCCTGCCTTGTCCCATCACCTCACAGGCAGGCTGCTGAACAGGAAAATAAAGCCAGCAGATACAAATCACAAGAATTCACTGTGGATAGCAAAAGTTTTACAGATCTTGAGAAACAAGCCTTTATGTTCAAAAACAAAATTTGAAGGAGAAAAAGGTAACATGCATTTGCCAGAGGATTACTGCAAAGACCAGGTTCCTATAGGGAAAAATGGCAGAAAAGAGCAAGGCAAAACAATGAAATACACGATAACGGACAGACAAGCAACTTCATCATTCATCTTTGATTATAGAGAGTACACAGCTTTTCAGAAAAGAAAACACAAAAAAACAAAAAGATTTTCAAAAGGCCTTAAGTAATAGCATTATCACATGAAAACACAAAAACTAGTTTTAGACAACAGTTTCTTCATTTTCTTCCACAAAATCATGAAATATAAAATCATAAGTAATATTTTCATACCTTGACTTGTTAGCAGCCGGGTTTACTTGATGTATTTCTGTCAGTACGCCTGTGCCAATTTTGGGCCTGGCCCACCGCTGGCAGCCCTGCTACCACAGCTCTTGGCCTATGGAAGGCCTGGCTCAGCAGCGACGAATGGGTGAATTGAGAGAGAGCAAAATATATAAATAGGCTGAATCCATATTAAAAGCATTCTATGTTGCCTGTTTATCCGTCAGTATTGGCTATGACCCCGATGAAAAGCCATCGCATACCAATTTAAGTGCAAGGCCTACACCTGGCCTGCAGGCTCCTCAGACTCCCCGCCCTGTCGGTGCTGCTGCTTCCCCCCAGTAACAGCGGGGACTGGGTGTTCCCAGCCCGAGGGCAGGCCGCACAGAAACACCCGGAAAGCTGTCCAACGACCTCTAGCAAACACATGTTCTGTATCATATATACAGAATAAAGATGGTATTTTAGTATGCTCTCTGAAACACAGACCCAAGAACTACAGCAATGTGGAGTGTAAAATTATAAATATAGAATATTAACAGATAAAGCACCCAGTACTAAAAATGTCCCCATACTATAAATACTCTGGGAATTAGTTAGATTATGATGATACTGCCCTGAACACCTTGAACTGTAAAAATGAGCACCTATAACTAATCTTGACCATCGCAACAAGTGACTGTGGGCACCTTGGGAACCAAAGTTTCCACAAGTGGTAGCAACCTCCATTGCTTAACGTGAATCTTTCCCTGGAGTGACGAGGAATTTAGAATAAAATCCTGAGGGAGAACACAGAGAGCACAAAGAGAGGGCATGACAAATAAAACAAAGTGCAATTTCTCCCTCAGTTCATGGCTTACACCATCCATATTGCAGCCATATAGTCAAAATCATCACATTACAAAGCACTGTGCTACTTGTGAAAATTTATGGATTTAAAAACAAAACAGCAGAATATGCATCTTTTCCGGGATGATGAATTCTACCACAAACAGCAAGCAATGTCACAGTGTTTGCAACATTAATTGCTTTCTGGGTCTGAGCTACTTCTAATGTCTGCTAGAATTAGAAAAACAGCATAATGCACAAGAAATATTTTTACTAGCCTTGTGTGGTATTTGGGAAAGCACAGAGGCATTGCAAAAGGAAGTCAAAATGTAAAGTTTTGGTTATCATTTTCCAAAATTTATGTGCAGCACCAATGTCTACTATCCAGAACCTGGCATTCTTTTCCAGTGGCATTTTCCCTAATTTAATTTCATAACTAAACAAAAAAAGTTTGTAAAATTTGTATTCATAATAGCATAGAAGAATATTGTAGGAGCCTGTCAAATTAAAAAGTTCATACATAGGAAGAATGATATATACCTTCCATCATTAGAGTTAGCTGCTAAACAAAAATATTTTAATTTCTAAGAGAAAACAAATACTGTATTATAAACATATATTTTGCACATCTTCAGAGTTAGCACATAAACTATGTTGTTCATCTGTGCCTTTCAGTTATAAGAAGGCAGAATGCATTTCAGTGGCAATTGATTCCAGCCCACCATCTTTTTGAGACCCCCTGCAATTTTATCTCCAACTGTTACAAAAACTTGTGCTGGTGGAAGATGACAGAGGCAGGCTCGGTCAGACGGACAGAAACAGCTGGGAATCATATGGCCTGAAAATCAGTAACTGCTCCTGTTTTGCAGGAATATGAGATGGGAGAACATGCGACACAGAAGGAAGAGATCTGGAAGAAGATCTTATTTGAACTAATTATGAGAGGACACACTTGGTTCCCTACACATTGCACAGACATTTGGATGCAGATCAGGGGGCACATGCAAGGGAGCCGTGTGGCCAGGCTGGACTCTGGCACTCCCAGCTCAGCATCCCAATTGGCAGTCAAACGCCATCAGAAGAGGCAAAACCTCCACGACACCTTTATTTTACCCATTCCCTATTTTGAAGTCCCTTTTAGATGAAGACAACCAATGAAACCTCAACAAGAAACACTTTGCAGTGCCTGAGGAAGACGGTCATATCTCACACAAGGCCAGCGCTGCCCCGGGGGAAGGAGCTCACGTCAGGCACCCCGGGCAGCAGAGCAGCACCCACCCACTCCAACCAGGTACCCATCTCCTTGCACCAATTCATATATATGCTGTAAATACTGAATATAATGTGGTAACTTTCCCTTATATGCCTCGTTATTTATTGGACTCTTTCTCAAAGGCAGATGGAGAGAACAGTGGTGTTAATCTCATTTGGGCTTTGAATGGATACATAATATCCATTACCATATAGCCTTTGGGGCGCCAAGTTGGAGTGTATCTGCTTTATATACAATTACTTGTGGCCAAAAAATTATTCAGTCCATAAAATGTCCTTCAAGATAAACAACTGATTTTGTAGCTGAGAAATTGACTGAAAGGGTAAGTGACCTGGCAACAGCAACCCAGAGCCATAGTCACCACTATGGATACACAACAATAATCATATAACTTAATGGACTGGTAAAATACCTCATTTCAGTTAACTAAATTCAGTCAAACAAAACTATTTTCGACACTGAAGATATATGAACTATGGTCTGATCAGTGTGCGCTGGGGGCCCTAACAGCATTTGTGAATAATTTGTCCCTCCTACCTGAAAGCTAATACCAGGTTTCAGACTTCTTTCATCATGATCAATAGTAGAATGTTCTGCATTACAGAATCACGGCCAATGTGGACAATCCGCAGGTGAAGAGCCCACACGAAGCATCCAGTGCCCACTACTATTACTTCCTGTGACAAGACGTAAGGGCAGTGCCTACATTTGCTACCCAGGGAAACAAAATTTTCATGCCTAATTCATCAGGAGGGAAGGCATAATGTTGTTATTAAACACTGAAAGCATTCTTATTAAACATTAGATAAATTTATAGCAACCAACCAAAAAAAAAAAAGAAAACAAAAAAAACCCCAACCAACCAAACCAAACATGCCAATGAACAAAATCACCACCAACAAGAAAAAATGGTTAAAAGTTCCCTAAGAGTACAGTGTAGGAAAGAAAAACCTCACGAGCTTTTACATATAGTTGAAAGCCCAACACTTCTGAAAGCTTTCCCTCATACACCCACTCTTCATGCGAAGGTCCGTGCTGAAGCTGATACCATTTCTAAGGTTTAAACACACCACCAGAAAGCTGCTATTATGCTCATGCTTCTCCAAAGCTTTTGAACTGCTCCTTTTATTCTGAGATGCATAAACAGATCCGCTGGCTGCAGCGGGGAAGAGGATGGATCTGTTCCCGTGTGCAGCTCCCGCCTCACATTAGAGCTAGCCGCTCTGCGAGTGACAGCCAGCTGGACACTGGAAAAATGGACACCTCCATGAATCACACCTCGTTTATGTTTTCTGTTTTAAGATTTATGCACATAGAGCACAGGTCGGAGCAAGTAAGTTACAGTCCAATGCAACTTAATGATTTTGTTACTCTGTGCTTTCTCCTAAATAATGGGGATGTCTCCACTTTCTCGCCAGATGGGGGTGATGGCAGAAGAAATACTGTGGGGAGGAAAGCTGCTCTGAGCATTCCTATAGATAACTAAGCACCCCAAAGATCTCATATACATTTTCTGAAAGCAGGTCTGTGGTGATTTACTTAGACACTGACAGGACTTTCTGTATCTCACAAGATGAAGGAGTAGCTGTCTACCTGCCCTTTTTAAACAATGTCATCGGGTATTTCACTACTGAGCACCCCATCTCCTCCAACTCAGCATACAGCAATAGAGAATAAATCAACTGTCTGCACTGAGCAGTACAGCTCCCTCCTGTAGCTCCAACACAATGCATACTGACAAGATGCTTTCTGGGGTTACCTGTTTTCATCTACACTGGGCTGAATTAGCAGGTGATGCTCTACAGCGAAGCTCTCCGCTCCTGCTACCAGTTCTTTCCTCATTAACGCTGCTGTTCAGGTCTGTAATAACAGCTCCGACACATCAGAAGCAAGACGAAGGAAAAGATTTAACAATGTGATCCAAAGAAATTAGGCAGACAACATCGCAGTCACGGTGAACAAAAAAGGAAAAGGTGTTCTTCAGAGTCTCAGTAAATGAGAAAAGATTTAAATATTTCAAGGTAGAAAGGGCCTGAAACCTTCACTATCCCCCAGTTTTCCACTCAGCAGCTTTTGACATTTGAGTTCTGCAAATAAAAGGAACAATCTGACAGAGACAAACAAGTAAGTGCCTGTCCTCAGAGATACAACCCCAAAGAAACTGGCTTTCTGCCTCTGTACAGCTAAACACCTGAAAATACACCAAGTAAACTGCACGGAAACTGTCTGCAGAGTTCTCATTTATTTTAATTAACTCATAAGAGAGTTTGGAAAAAAGACAGGTAAACTTAAATGAAATGGGAATTTTTTCTGCCTTTGTCTCCCCTGCTGAAATCAATAGTAAATTCAGTGCTCACAACTCTGATATCCTGCATTTTTTACTTATTTTCTCCGAGTGACTTTTCAGCTACATCAGTTACTAACTTCCAATGCTCATACACTATGGTAAAACTAGATCTTGAAAAAATATCTATTTGTAGATATAAAAGCCTGTCAACGTACCAAAATCTTACTAGATTAATAGAGTTCTTCCTGTTGGGCAGGTTATCAAAGCATTGCAGAATGTCTTTAAATTAAAAGTTTTTTATTTGCAAACATCTCTTTGTTAAAGGTCACTTTTTAAATTTACAGTTGAATTTGCCCAATTGCCTAATACAACCACATCTACTGGTTTATATATATATTTGTCTATTCCATATTAAACAGAACAATCAGGGAAAATGATCACTAGACAGGAAATGGTTAATGCCTATTTCCAATTAATAAATTGCCTTTCCATTACATTACCTTCCAGAACTGTATCCTGATTTCTGGATCCATGATTTGTATAGAAGGACAGGAATACTTTACAGATTATAACACAGAATCACAGCTAAAATGAATAGTAGTGCTATCTGTGAGAAGCCAGGTTTGTACCTTTTGGCAGCCAGGTGCTGCACTAGCTGCTGCTGGAATGATTAAATGTATATGAAAATAATTATAGTGGATACCCTCAAAGTGCAAAAATTAGTGTGTTTTTCCTCTTAAGTTTCTTAATAAAATACTATTTCGTTCCTACTGGTACTCAAATCAGACCAAAACAACCTTCTGCTCCCAGTTAGCCTCTAGCTTGTGAGGCCTCCATTTTAAGAGACAAAAAAAAGATGTTTTAAGACTGGGGTGTTCAAAACCAGTTCAGATATTTATGCAGGCAATTCTAATTGCATTTATAACTCCCACACCACCTATTCTGATCTGGATTTTTTTAATTATTATTTATTTATTTATTTATTAAGTCTTTTGTGTTAGAACATGGGATTACAATTGAAGTCCCATTAAATAAGAAATATACTTGAGGCATATGTAAATTTATTAAGGCACCAAATAAAATGGGAATAGACTGTATAAGTCTATTTAGATGTCTGGTTTATATCTAAGCTGAAGACACCAAGTCAGACATAAAGCTTCACTTTCATTCTGACTTTCACTGATTTCAAATCCTAAAGGCTGAAGCTGTGAGCTAAGTAAACAGAGCATACCAGGACTTCATGAAAAATAATTCAGCTCCCATGAACTGTGGGAACAAATTATGCACAGAATTCTTATTAGTTGCTTCTCTTCAAATATTTAACCACGGTCGTCATTATTTCTTCCTAATGTAAAATTTATAATTTAAAAAAGAAAACTACTTTACTTTTGACAGTTTGTAAAAACAAGATAAAAACACAAGCCATATTGCAATGCATCTCACTGGTCAGTATAAAGGGCGTCTAAATTAAGTAGCTAAAACCATATGTATTAGAAGTGAAGTAGAAAAGGGGGTCAGCTTCTATTTAGGACTGGCTGCTCGTCAGTTACATGCAGCTCCGTCCCTGCCCAGCACGGCAGGCAAAGGGACCAGGTGAATTACCAGTTCACCCAGTAAGAAATCTCTCTCTGAGGGTGCTTGGAGACTTCTCTCCACAGAAGTCTCTGCCTTGCGTACTGAAGCGGAAAGCATGCCTGCAGATTAGGGTACGAAAGCGATGAAAAGAACAAAAAGTATTGCATATGGTTCTGCCTGCAGTTGCTGGGCATTTAGAGGGAATGAGAATTATATGACTTGATTTACTTTACAAAAACTGATTAGTGAAACCCCCTGTGGATTTCTTAACTATACTGTGGAGGGATATAAGATTAGTGTAGCAATTCCCATCATCAAACGTATTTACTGTTAAAATATTGGATTAGTGATGTTGTTATCCACTGTTTCAAGATTATAAAGTGATTCTTTAAAATTGAGCAGAAAAATACTGCACTCTATCATTTGTAATTAGATTTCAGTCTGAGTGTTTCGCCTTTCCACAAAAAGTAATTCTGCTTCCAAAAACAATAGAAAAAGAGAAAAGGATTGTGCTCTGCACACAAAGAGAAAGTAAAATTATAGATGCAAAAGAGGAAACAAATCATTTTGCTCTTCTGCTTTTGAGAGACAAATGGTGGCACTTGGTCCGTACCTTACTGCTCTTGCTTGCCATGCTCATTGCTGGGGCGATGCACCACCGTGGTAAGGCAGCCGTGCTGGTGTGAGATGATGCTTGTTTGTAAGACACACGTGAACATGCACTACCTGAGCCTGGCAAATCTCCGTCCTTGGATATTTAACCCTCTCAGAGAACTTTAAAAAGAGTGACAAACCTACAGAGACATCACTGTCAAAGTCATTTCCAGTGACAACCTGGACTTTGAAGGAGGAAGAGCATGAGGAAAGTGGATAAATTAATGCATTCATTAAAATAATTACGCTACATTTCGTCCAGGAAAATTAATGCAACTGTACCCTGGCCTTTTAGCCATTATCTTAAGGGAGTGAGAGCACCTGGAGCTATTACAATCAATAAACAAATAAAAAGCACTAATAACATCACCTCACATCTTACCCTGTCAAATACCTCTAGGAGTCACTTATATGCAGTATTTCAGATGGGTATAAAATAGATAATGACGTAAGAGTCACAAAAACCAAAGAAAGTCAAAAATACTCTGCAACTAAGAGTGGGATTTTTGCCGTATCTGCCACGCTATTTGGCCTTGTTATTTGCCACTACTGCAGTTTTAAGCTACATAACTTTACTCATTGTTCCTTTCCTTATTTCAGTAAACCCTTATTCTCTCTAGATTTATCCACCTAGTAATATGGAAGAATAAATAAATTTGTTTCTGAATGAGAATCATCATGATCAATATTATTTCATGCCATTAGCACACAAAATTCAGATTTTGAAATAGTGTCAGCAACTTAAACATTATCACAGTTTAGGTTGATTTTAAATTATCCTGTTTTTAACTGACCATAACAATAGAAGCTATAAATACATAATTTTAACCGCAGTAGCTCTGAACAGCCTTGACAGGGTTTATCAGCTAAATGTTTAATCAGGCAAAGCAGCAAAAAAACCATAACCACAGGAATACGTGGTATTTAGCATTTAAATAAAGCTTGTAAACCAATGACAAGTCTATTTGGGCAACCAATACCACACATGTTCCTTATCTGCAAAGGTCTTGTCCCGAATTTATGGGAACAAGTCTCTCATACTTTATTTTCCAGGCAATAACATCAGTTTCCATTCACTGAGTTCACAGAAAAAGATAAAGAAAACGGCAAGCTAAAAGGCATGGCCATGAAAAAGAATTCCCATGTTGTCAGTGTCATATTGCTCTAGGAACTTATTAAATCACAGCCAAAAACCAAAACCATAAACCCAAGAACAAAAACCCCAGCACAGCATAAGAGATGAGCCTGACATAGCATTGCAGTTCTTCATTTTTTGTCTAATTGAACAGTTCAGTTTCAAAATTTTCAGCTGCCTGGCTGCTTCTAAGATGAAGCCTTGAATAAATAAGGCAAATGAGAGCCAGGACAGTGCAGGCAACATAAAGCCTTCCTTCTCCCTACACAAAAAGCACCATTTCTTGTTTCCCCAGACAATAATCTCTATTGCCCAGCCACTAATATGTACCAGCTCCTCACCTTGCAATAGCTTCTGCTCCACCGCCCGCCTGGCCCTGCTCACTGGAACTCTGCTCTCGCTCTGCCCTTCACTCTTCGCTCTTGGTACAACGCATCCCACAGCAGCTCTCACCACTGAATGGCAGGAAGTAGCCCCCAAATTCTAATGATTTTGATGTTACTAAGTGGACAACATTATTGAGTCTCTTCCTTTGGGGGTAGGGGGGAACAACTCAAACTTTCACGTAAACAACACCTTGTAAAAAGGAGTTGGGTTTCCTCATGGTTCATTCTAGCAGATTTAAATATATTCCTCCTCCTTTTAGAGTTGGGAACCATTTGTTTTATGAGCACCATTTGGATCATTTGCCTGTTGCACATAAAATAGACAAAGCTTTTATCCATGCCATGAATTTTTACTTACTTTATACAGAATATCTAAGGAGGGATTTGAAGGGGCCAGAATTACATCCATGAAAGAATTAACGACTAATTTAATTTTCTGCTACAATAATGAATCCAGCAGTTTTTTATTTTGTTGATTACATTTCTTCTCTTGACAAAAGAAAAAACGTTCTGCTTTTAGCTTTGTACGTGTTTTTTTTTTTAAAGCAGATCTTTTTTCCCAAAAATGAATAAGAATGACGAAAACATTTCACACATTTTAATCCGTGCAGTTACTAAATAAAGCAGTGGCGAATGCAGCTTTCAGAAGTAATCAGATAACAGGGTGACAGTCTGTATGCTCAGGAAGAACACTGATTCTCGGCAGCACTGGGACAGTCCAACACAATGTTTCTTTCAGAAATCACCTTTTGCAAACGCTCACCCATGTCACCCACATTCATGCCCCACAGCCCCCTCCCCCTGCCAACAGCCACTTCGTCCCCTCCTCTCACAACTCAGAAGTCACAAATCTCTCTTCTGTGCCAAGAAACCAAAACCCAGCCCTAACTCCAAGCCCTCGCCTCGCTGCTCTGCAACACGTGCTGGAGCAAACGGAACAGGAGGAGCCTGTTAGCCCTTCCCTTAATGATTCATTAGCTGTTTAGCAGTAACAAAACACTCTCCTCAGCAGTTTTGTTCCTGCCCATGAGGAGTCAGTATGTCCCCCCGCCATGTCTGTTAGTAACTATGGACCACAGCAAGCTCCTGTGGTCCTGCACATAAACATTATTGATTGCAGACACAGATCAATGCCAGCTTAACAGCTGGGATGAGCGCCTGCCTGGAGAGGCGTGTGGAGGTCTGGCTGTGCCGGAGCTGGAGTCAGGGCACAGGCTGCACCCAGGAGCCTCGTCTCTAGGAACAAGAGAAGATCCTGCGGTTGGGAGCATAACAGCTGAGGGGCTTCCCTACCATACCAGGCTTGTATGTTTGCACATATCTATCTTTATGTTTGTACACCTCTGCATACAGAAATACTATGTATCTGTGACTATGATGAAGAATTTACCATTTAGGAGCTACTACATTTTAATCAACTGTATAGATTGTACCATGAAAGCCAGCACACTTAGCATTGCTACTAATTAAAAAAAAACAAACAACCACCCAAGCATAAATAAAGGTAGCAGCAACAGAGATGTGAAGGTTTTTTCATTCCTACTTCTAAATTTCTATGTTCTATTTGCCACGTGCTTCTGGAGTAAACATGTCTCAAACAAGCCCAAGTTCTAGGATTTCACACATGTAGTTTGTAAAGTCTCGAGAGTAAATAGGAGAACATTTGTTTTGGCAGAGTGCTTACACCCCGAAAATAGGAGGCAAAGCCTACTTAGACTACAGTTGCATGGTAATTACGGATCAGGGGTTGCTACTACCTCTGCCTTGTTCTCTCCATCTTTGCCAGCAAACTCACAGCTTGGGCATTACAGCTAGAGATTCACTCCTGCCTTTAGCAACAGGTGAACCCTGCAAAGCAGAGGTAGGTGATTCTGTCAGGAAGAGGCACTGTGCCATAGGAATTACAGACTTGGTAGCTGCTAAAGGAAAAATGCCCCCACAGCCATAAAAAGCAGGCTCCTGCTTAGAGGCAGCAGCAGGTCTGCCTTTTCATAACGTAATGACGTCAGTGATTAACACTGAAATTGTCACCTAAAACCAACCTCCAGGTTGCTGGGAATTTGCAAAAACAGCCCCATTCTCCAGGTTGATCTTCTCAGCTCCATACTTCTTTGCACTCCAGCACCTGCTCTCCTACAGCCCCAATCCTTATCCTTGGAACAGTGACATCCAGTTTCACTTACACTATGAACTGGCTCTTCCCTTTCCTCCCATCACCTCCAAAGCCACATACTGCAACACGCAGTACAGTACACTGATACGCAGAGAATATATAGTAAAAAGAGCTCTGAATACCTGCATGAAAGAAAATTATAATAACCAATTCACTCGAGTAAGTACACAACTGCAAGGCCAAAACATTTTCTGTTAAGGAAGGTAGTAGTATTGTGTAGTAATGTCCCTATTTCTTTATCTTTTTTTTTGCATAATTAAGTGTTGCTTCATTTTTTGATAAATCCTCACGACATAAAAGGCTGATCTTTCAAACCTTCCTTTCAAAATAATAAACTTCCACAAACTTCATTTCTACACCATGGCTTATTGGCCCAGCATTCAGAAAACATTTTTTTAAGCACATAAAGAATACAAACTGAAGGCAAGACAATCCTGGCACTTCTCCCGTAGAAAAAAGCTGAGACTTCAACTGAAAGGATGCTAGTCTGGGCAGCCAAACACCAAAACAAATCATTTTGACATACAATGCCAAAATCCACGGAGCTACCTGTTGCAGTTTTTCTTTAGAGTTCCAGATTAATTCTATTAAGACTCATAGAAACCACCATTAAAGAAAACACATTATTGGAAAAGTTGTTCCAGCCTACCTGTGGCTGAGTCCAAGGCTCCAAGGTTGTCTCTTTCAAAGGAGTTTGTGGCCTTCCCATTTCTTTTGTGTGCTGTTAGGAGAGAAAACCACGCATCAGTTATATGTTCAACCACACTATTGGCATTCAGCATTAATTTCTCCTGAGAGAATACAACTGTCAGGTACAAAATTCATACAAAATAATGGTAATGTATCACGACTGCATACATTTGGGGAGACTGTAGGTCTGGTATTTTTGCAGCTAAGTAATTTATTTTTATAGAGTTCATTTAACTTTCAACGTGCGGGGGTACACACCTTCATCTATGTGTACAGATGAAAACCTCAGGCAAAAATATGAAATTATTTTCCAACAGGGTAAGGTTCAGTGGCAGAATTTCAGGGAGAACTTGACTCTGGTTTCTCTGCTGTTTCCTCCCCAGGCTGTGCTAGGTTCAATAGAGACCCTGAAAAAGGGTATAGACTGAAGTGGAACTATTTCTTGTAGTTCACCTATTTATGGAAAACTTTGTTAAAGTCTGCATTATTTGAGCAGGGGAGCTATGTTTTCAGATGAGAGCCCTTGCTTTTCTTTAATGGCCGTCAGAGCTGGAGCCAGAAGACTGAGCAGCTAACAGCTTCTTTTCTCTTTGACTTTTCACTGCCTTGGAATATTTCAAAATCAACTATCCCAAATCAAAAGACAATAAAATCAAAGAGATTAAAGTAGTCTTTATAGAATTAGACTTGCTGACCCCTCACACTTCCTTTATTTGTTTTTGTTTTAATATTACCAAAACATCCTGCAAATACTTGTTAATATTGGTAACGGCTCTGCTTCAATAATAAATACATAAGACTTTTGAGCACTGGGACTGAGCACTGAATAGGATCTTGACTCCTTTTATTTTTTTTCCACATGAATTTCCCAGGAAAGGAACTACGCATTGCTGCAAAAACACCAATAAGCCTCTTATATTTTCTTTTTCCCTAAATTCTTTCTGTCATAAAATGGGAACAATGACATTCACAAAAAAGCTCCTCTGCTGAAATACACTTTTTAAGTAGTGCCAGGATCTTCCTCCTACTGAAATACAACATCTCTAATGTACTACCCTTTGGATAAGGCCTTTGACAAAATATAATATAAATAGCACCTTATCCAGGTCTTGTATCAGAGTGAACACCGATGGAGACTTCAAGGACTGACAGAAAGGGGTAGATATGCCATTGGATTTTCTGTCATATGTATATGTATACATATATTCTGTATATGGTCATTTAAAAGGAAACTTTTTTGGTTTTAAAATACAGGATTTGTGGGCAACTTCAGTTTGCATGAAGCATTCACAGGGCTTTTTTCAAAAAAAACACCTTATTAAATGGCAATTTTGTTTTGGCAGGTTGGATTGCCTGTAATAATAGATTACAGGCAATCATTTTTACCATTCTTGTTATGTTATATTTTGGGGTAGCAACAGAACATGATTCAGTCTTGAAATAGAACAATAAGTGCATTTCAAAGGAAAAGAGAAATAACTACAGATTTAGTGAATGCTAAACCAAGTTAAAATGAATGCACCTGGAAAGGGAAGGTTGTGCTTTTCATACGTTCAAAAGCAAACGTATTCTACCTTATAATCTTTCTTTAAATGTAATAATCAAGCATCAATGGGACCCAAACACATAATGAAAGTTTTTAAACATATCAATTGTGGTACCAAGATACCATAATAATTCCATATGGGACAACCTGCCAGGAACTGACATTAAAAATCACACTATTTCTTGAGAAATAGCTTTCCTTCGAATTTCACAACAGTTTTTTAATACGACATTTTTCCAGTCAGTTCTGTTTTAGAGCCGAGAGATAAAGGAAAAGGCAAGTGTATAACTACAGGAAGAAAAGAGACACAAAAGTGAGACAGTGCTCAAAATATCTGAGTAATATTTGAAAACCAAGCTCTAGATCTTAGGTATGACTTAATGAAGACGGCATTAAGAGAGGTGTTATAGTGTCTCTTAGAGACTAACACTTTGGTCTTCCTCATTTACTTCCTATTGTCTCCAGTACTCAGCACCCAAAGAGACCCTTTCACCCTTCCAAATCTAAGCAGCAGAAAGTAGTGATGAAACACAGCAAGAGTGAAGATAAAGCGGATTCTGGGGCAACTACTAGTCTGTCAGGGGCCTGCACCCTGGAGCACACAGAAGAAAAAAAAAAGTGCAAGTTGGAACTGCTTTCAGCCCCTCCAGGCGATCCACACAGGGTACATCTTTCTAGCTCTCATTCTGTTTTGACAACGCTGTTCTAAACTAGAACACTACAGGGATTGAGTTCTAGAAATTAAAGGCCCTAACGCACAGCAGAGATCTGGTTTGCCACAGAGAACCTGAAGTGTACCTGCATTGCCACTTTTCAGCGCGGAAAACAATGACAGAAAACATCCTATATGTGAGCTGTGACTACACGTGAGATAGCTTATCGTGAAGCGGCACTTGTACCACTAACTAGCAGCACATCTGCAGCGTCCAGCTCCGCAAGCGGCAAGACTCAAAGCAGGCGAATACCTGCTCTGAACTACCTGCTACCACAGCAACTGTGCTTCCAGCATACAAGCTCCCCACTTAGCGCTCACTGAGATACACACACAATCTGAATGGATCACATAAGGAGCGCTTATTCACAAGTTCTTTTTCCTCTTTTTTTAGAGAAGAAGAATGTGGCAACAATAGACAATCCTCCTGGGAGCTTCTTCCTTCCGGAACAGATAAAGAAGCTCAAACTAAAACTGGGAAGTTTTTGAAAGCCTTTATCCCCCCATTTTGCTTGGAGCATCTTCCTACAGCCTTCTGCAGCTTCTACAATTCCACTGAAGAAACAATAGAATATGCCCACAGTCTTTTGTTTATGTTCTCTCTACTTCCTCAATTTGACATTTAAGTTTCACACATAGAAGAAAATTGTACTTGTAATGAGATAAAGATAGAATGATTTCAACCTGGATATTACATTATGGTTTCAGCAGTGCCATTAAAGCTCCCTTAGCTCTTGTACATGCACAGATTACAATTTCTCTAGCAGTCAGGCTTGACTTCGGGAATAAATTAGGTTCTTTTCATGTTTGATGAACCACCTGTCACTTCTGTTACAGCCAACTACCGTTCCACAAGCACAAGGTGTACCCACACAACTGATATGATCCTACCATTCATCCAAAACCCTCTGGGATCCTTCCCTCCAGTGGAGTTGAGGGACCCTCATTTTGCTCTCCATCATTACCTGACAACGCCTATCACTGCCCTGGTGCGGGCACTGGGGAAGGCAAAAAAGCCCCAGAAATCCATAAGGTCCTGCTGGCTCTAAAAGTTTCCTATATCTCACTAATCCCTTTGCCTAGTGGGAAACGCACTACTCCTGTCAATGGTTCCC
Source organism: Gallinago undulata (assembly GCA_026546715.1). Taxonomy (NCBI): domain Eukaryota; kingdom Metazoa; phylum Chordata; class Aves; order Charadriiformes; family Scolopacidae; genus Gallinago; species Gallinago undulata. The sequence continues at coordinate 17,166,480 of JAOTQQ010000063.1, read as the reverse complement.
CAAGGTCAGGCAATCCTGCCTATCCAAGAAAGTCCAATTTTCAGGTATTTTCAGTGAGATAGTATGAAATAAGTTTTAGTTTGCCGAGTCACCATACAGCCAGTCACATCAGTCTTCCACCTGACCACCTAGAAATTACCCTGATCAATTATGTTAGCAATCAATAAAGTCTAGCATAATGGCCAGGTAGTAAAAAGATTATGCACAATATATTTTGCTGATATTTGGAATTTTCTGTCTAGTTGTAACAGCGAAAGAAAGTTTAAATATTTAATCAAAGTAGTTATTAAATCTTTTTTAGGGAAAAATGAATTTAATCATGAATATTTCTTGTTGTTTATTAGGAACAGTAAGTTAACAAACACATAATTGCTTATGACAGCTTGGCAGGTAATATCCAGGCTTCCAAAATCTACCAGAGAAAATAAATGGAAAAATCTATTTTAAAGATTATGAAAATAATCATTTTAAGTCAGATTTCATTTTTAACTTTAAGATGCCACACTGGTGGTTTCCACTCTGAAATGAGGGGGGGAAATCTCTTCAGTTTTAACTATCTGGGGTGCAGGTATTACAACAACAGTTCATGCTCAGGAGGAGATCATCCTTCTGACGGCATCCACCCGTATGCTACTTGGATTCCAGCGTCAGTACAGGTTAGGCTAATCCATAACAAGAGACTGCTAAATTACTCAGCCTGTTTTCTCCAGCAGACTCAGCCTATTCTCTCTCTGCCCTCAGGTACCAGTCCAGCTTGCTGTCCAGGATCCTGCCCTGCAGGTCAGGAAGGGGGAAGGCAGGTGCCTGAGAAAGAGGGATGCTCATTCCCAGCGATCCGATCCCAGCTCTCAGCCACCTGCTGAGCTCTCCCTTTTGCCTCTCCCTCTCCCTCTCCTCACCCTAGAAGCAGCACCCAGCAGAAGCTGCCACGTCCAGCCGTAGAGGTGAAGAGCACCCTGCTCTGCAGGCAGTGGCAGGCAGCTGCCCACTCTCTGCCCCTGCCCAGCCCAGCTGGAGCTGCGCTCCCGGCTCCAGGACCCGCTGCATCCCCTCGCTTCCTACAGCCAGGACTCCCCAGCGGCCAGGCAGCCGCCTCTAATACAGAGCACATACTCTCAAATGGTGAGAACATCTTTCCCTTTTTGCTGAAAAGAAGTTGTCAAATTATACTCAATTGGCTGCCCTCAGCTTCATGAGCTGGGATTTTAGAATAATCAAAAAATTTTACTAACTTGACCCATGGATATAACTAAATTTTCAATGACTGTTACTTTTCCAGACTGCAAAGGGAATATGTTCTGGCCCTCAAGCCTTTTATTCCAACACTAACTACTGGATCCGTTCAGCCTGGTGTCATCCCGCTTCCCTATTGACAGTTTTTTTTGTTTTTCTTCAAGGCAAATCTGGCTTTATTAGAGTTAAAAAGAAAAGAAAAAGTTACAATATGACAATTTTGGTTTATGTATTTTGATTTCCAGAAAAGCCCTAAAATTATCTAGACGGATACTACCACCAATAATTCTAATGGTTATTGATTGCTGTGAGAAGCAAAAGCAGACTGAAATTCAAAGATAATATGATGCATTTTTCTCTGGTGCCTCACAAAATTGCTACGGCAGCATTAAGATTGTCTGACTCAAAGTGTTCCACTCCTGCACTTTACAGGAAAGAAAAAAAAAAAAAGTGCTTTATGAAACTGTCTTTCAAGCTGAAATCCTTTATGGCTTGAAGTGAGATTTAGGAAACAAACAGCAAAAGACATTTTGTAAGTAGTATATTAGCTATGTTACATTATTGAAGTCTAATTGGGATTGCACGTGTTTATCGGGGTAGCTTTGGTCTTTTCTAGTTACGTTTGAAGTATGTGCCTAATGTTACATTTTTAGACAGGAACTGCAGACTTTATGATTTTTCTGTCCCATATTATAATCAGTTAATCATGTATACTAATTTCACCGTCCAGGTAGAACATCTTTATTACCACACTGAGTCAGAGAAGCGCTGTAAGCCTGAGAAGAAGATTATCTCCACTAACAATGCCGCCTTCTTGCCTCCAAGTTAATTTCAGGTAATGGGATTCCTGTAGTCCTCCTTTAGCCTCCTAAGACCCTTCACGTGAAAGGTGAATAGAGGCGTTAATTTACATGCAGAAAGTATAATTTTATGTAACAGGTTGCTAAAGCAAATTATTTTGTTCCATGTTTCCAAGCTTTATATAAATATGAAAATAAATCTGTATGACACAGATGTATATGTGAAAGCCATAGGGCAGCTGAAATCCAGATGTTAGTAATGGTTCATATGGGCGGGTTTTGCTTCGTGTGTGAGAAACACATTAGGTCTGCCCCTTGTCAAAGAACAAAAAGACGTTTTAGAACTCACAGATAAAAACCCCTTTGTGAAGGTTTTGTGAGGAACCCACAGCCTAGAGCCCTGAAATGTGATTTAGGAGTGACGGGAACAATTGGCTTTCCCCACCAAACAACAACCTGGAATCTCCACTGACACAGCACCTACACTGCTTTGGCTGTAACTACTGTGGCTCCCTTTTCAAAAGTATCAAAATGCCTTCTGATGTTGCTATATGTCCTCCTGGTGATTCCCTGGCCTCAAAAGCCACAATTTAACCCAGCAAGTCTCTAATGGTTCTGCCAACAGGCAGCTTTTATCTTGCAATTACCTCTTCAAAGACGCAATAAATCACCTAGTGCATATACAGCCAGACAGCAATTATAAGGGCATGATTTCCAGAGGTGCTGCACACCCACAGCCTCCATCATTTACAGCTGTTAGACTATTCCTGTAGAAAAATCAGCCCTTTGCTGACTTATTTCCCTCTTTTGTTCCAACTTATCTTTGAGTAAAGCGGGTGCCTGGCGGGAGGCAGGGGAATGGAAGATAAAGGCAGGGTGTGGGGTGGGGGTTGAATGACTATGGTGTACTAAGAAAGCTCAGAGGTTTAACAAAGCCTGACATGAGATTTGCCAGATGGTTCTGTACCGGATTGTAAAACTTTAAACTAATCTTCATTTAAGAGTTTTAAGGGCTGTATCCCTCTTATAAAGCCTCTTGCTCTTTTGCCTGGTTGATTCTGGTAAATTATAGATCAGACATTAGAAAACTGCTTCCATGAACAGCGGCTCCTTAAATCTCAGCTAAACTGAGCAAGAAGATTACATGTTATTATGATGTAGCACAGCAGGATTTTTGTACAGCAAACATAATGATGTAGAGAAGGATAAAACTATCATTCTGTGCAAGGAGGTCATCCACAGAAGAACAATGCTTTTAATACAGCTAGCAAATCCACAGATACATAGTGAATCTTCACATGGCAAATACTTTTTCTTAGAGGTTCTGTAAAGAAACTGAACCATAAGCAGACCCCAAATCTGTACTTCAGGATACAATGATCACACATCTTTATAGGAAAGGAGATGTCTTTTGGAAGAAATGACATTACTAGAAAAAGTATCTATTTCAAGGCCAATTTTAGGGCAAATGCATCCTATTGGTTTTATGCAAGGAGAAAGCATTTCCTCTGAATCCTCAGTGAAATGTCACATACTGTATATGCTATTAAAAAATTAAAATGCTCACTAAGCTTACAAGCGCATAAATATAAATTGTAAATCAAACACGGTTCACATGGAAAAGCACAAAGTCAGTACACTAAGCAGTAGAAATTATTTCCACCTGCTGTCAGTATTTGTAATCTTACACAATATCTTCACATTTAAAATTACAGTAGATGGAGTTTATAGATTTCAGACACTACAGGATGACAAAGCTGAAGTGAGAACAATGGAGAGTAAAACCAAGTGCTTGGTAACTAGCGATAGCAAAATTTCACAAATCAAGAGACTGAGACTGAGACCACCAAGTTCTGAGACTTGATACACTCATTTGGTACCAAAATTGAGGCCTAACAACTTTTTGAACAAGTGATACAAACATTTAAGCCTGTTCAGCTTTAAGTCAAAACCCTACTGAATTTGCTCTAATTCTGTACATGATTTTGAACGCAATGTAGTCATGTCAAACGACCTCCCCTTCTCTCTCTTTTTAATTGAAACATTATTTTGTGCACATGAAAGCTTTTGACTTTAAAGCAATCAGGTGTGATATTCACAGCTCTGGTCTTTTCAAAATGTCATGCACAGGAATTATACGGATTTATCCTAAAGCTCTCTGAAAGAACATCAGCAGTTTGGAATGCCTAAGAAAATGCCTATCTATGAGAACATGCTTCTCTCTAGGGTTTCTTGTTCAACTCATTTTATTGTGTTTCACTTCTGTTTCATCTTACACATCATTGCTAACATACTTAAAACTCATTTCCTAAATTTCAGAAATGATGAAAATTTCTTAATCAATGCATAGTTAAGTTCTTCCTAAGAACACAAGTGTTCCCACGAATTCAATTTAATCCTAAAGCAGCACAATTACTTTAAATTTTGATGAACACAGAACTTTTGTTAGTTTGTATATGTAGAAATCTTAGTGGTAATAGCTGATAAAATATGCTCACACTGCATGTTCTGACTTGAAAGTATTTACATATATAAAACTAACGTGATATTATATGCTAAGGTATTCTTACATCAAGTGAAAGGGGAAAAAAAAACCCAACATAATATCAAACAGCTTGTTTTAGTTGCCTGAGCTCTACTTAGCTTTTAAAAAATGAATATAAATGTACACAAATCCGTTTTGTGACTCAGACATAAAGCGTCATGTTAAAAATGTCGTACATGGTAGCAAGACTACAAATTTTTTATATTCCTGCATATTTTCTCCAGAGTTGTTAAAATTCATGTCTTGTTATATCCCTTCATAAAGCTAGTTTCTCTTTCTGCAGGTTATTCAGGAAAAATAGCATAGCCTCTGCCAGTACCCACCTTATCCAAATGTGGGGTTTCTTTCTAGAGCTTGTCATCTTCCTCTGTGGTGTGACTAAGTTATACTTTATAGAAACCCAGCTTCTTATAACCAACATTTGCAATTTAAATTGCTCTTTCTCTCTGAACATTAAGTCTGAATTGGATAAAGGTGTTAAAAGCTAAGGCTTCCCACTTTTTTTTTTTTTTCACTTTACTTTACTAATCAAGCAAACTAAAATCACATTATCAGAGCTGGCCAGGAATAGCCCGGACCTTGCTGGTGGAGAAAGACCTGAATGGGAATCTCACATGCTGATTACAGCCAGGAGAGAACGGCTGACAAACCCCTATACTTCAAGCTTTGAAGTATGGCAGAACTAAGGAAAATGTGCCACCTTAAATTAGATTTTTCCAGAAAGCTGATAAATAGGCTTATTCATAAAGAGCAGCAAGACTAATCTGCAATTCTCTTGACATTAGAGACAACATGATCTATAGAAGCCGTGTTGGATCATGAACTCTTTTTCATTTGAAGTCATCCTATTTATATTCCTTATCCCCAGCAGTGACTATTTGTCTTATAAAGTATGTTTGATTTTTCTAGTGCATATTGTAGTTCTTAGTAGATGAAGTAAAATAAAAAGTTGGATTGTTCTTCAGGTGGCAAGAGTATGTCCAGAACAGGCACTGGTACCATAAATAATTTTTCAGGAGATAAAGAAGTATGTTTGGAAATAACTTTTTTCCCTCCTTATCAAGGAATTTATCTGAGTAAATTATTCAGTGTGTATCCTAACCTATGGCACAGAATTCAGACTGAATGCAAACAGTGTAACTTGTAAAATAGGGAGTGATGAGCAAAAGCATGTAGGAGTCACCAAGGGCAAGTACAGGTAAGAGTAGCTCCACCTGCTCTAAGGTAGCTCAATGCAAGGGACAGCCATTGCCCCACTTAAACCAAGAATGTTTATGGGCTGTATCAACATAACTTGTTAAAAATATGACATAAGTAATCACATTCTCCTGTCATTTTTTACGTTACACATGGTCAGGATAGACTCTGAAATTCAATGCTGTTGTCATAAAATCCATTTCAAGTTGTATCTTGTTAACCAAAGGACACTGGTGGCCATCCGCCTCCCTGCAGTTTCTTCCCTTTCCTTGGACAACCATGCACTTCAGCTTTCCATCAAGAAAAACAATATGAAAATATTTATTTACTTGTTCCAGTGGGAAAACTGCTACTCGCAGATGTCCACAAAGTCCCACCATATTTCCCCTATCTTCACTTTATGTCAAGAATCCTGTCTAATGTTGCAGGAAAAATCCTGCTTTGCTATCAAAGATTTAGCTGTGCTAATAGGGAATAATAACTCTATTCCAGAAAGAATTAAAAATTTTAACTTTTTTCCCCCTCCCCAGCTAAATATAATAAATAATAACATTATGAAACTATGAAACTACTTTTCTTTGGGTTGTGGTTTGGTTTTTTGTTTTGGTTTGGTACAAGGGCACACCCAGGAGATTCAGGGGAGTTATCATAACATCAATGTACTCGTTACTGTCGAGACTCCATTACAAGATTCTGTGGCCCAGATATCAGGATGACTTTAAAACTTAAGTACTTAATGCAAGTATTACCTCTGGTGCATCTGCTATCTTGTCCCTGCTCTGATCAGAAATATGGTCCAAGCACAGTCCGTGTACTCCTCTCGTACCCAGCGCCAAGCGTGGCAAGGACAGGGCAGCAGAGGGATTGGCACCAATTAGTGACCAACAGGGAATACACAGCCTGAGCTGAACTCTGTGTTACTGCACAGTTTTATTGCTATTGTAGCTGAAAACAGCTAGATAAAGTTTAGAAGGTAAAATAAAGAACACAAGAAGAAATAAACCCCATGCTCTCCATACGTTTTATAAACAAGCTAAGAATTAACAATGTAAAGCAATCAGGGCGGATCCAAGACTTAAATAATAGGCAAGGCACAGGGAGTATTTCCAAAGTACTGAAGAAAATTGACAAGCAGGTGTTACAGTGGTGTTAAGGATGTTTACACTTAATCCTGTGAGGTGTCTTCACTTAAATCAGTTTCTGACTGTCTGCTATCAACCGTATTGTACCTAAGTCCAAGTGCTTCTCACCTTCTATTTTAAAGCTTATTTTAATACTGATTCACACTGTTTCTCAAATGCATTTCCTGATGCTTTCCATGTTTTCTATTTTAGTTGTTGTTATTCAAGAATTTTGAATGAGAGATTGTTTTTCCCTCCTGGGGCAGGGCAGGAGAAAGAAAAAGAAACCCCAGAATGTAGTACCTGAAGTCAAATTTTCCATAAATATATGATTAAAATAGTTTATGCAGGTCTGCTTTCACTAATAATGCCCGCAGTGGAAAACTTTTCAAGCACAGTTCTTCTGTTATATAAAAACAATAATGAACTGATATTGGCATTGCTCCTCTGGAAGCACCATTTTTCTCATTTTAAAAGTGGCAAACTAAAGAGCAGGGTCATACATACATTAATTTTTAAAGCAAGAGCAGACAGTTTTTATTACTAATGCCAAGATGAGATACAAAATACCTTCTTCTTTGTTAAGACTAGGAAGAAAACTACTGTCATAAATGCACATTATGAAATCTACTTCCAATGTTCTAGCGTAAGATTAGAATCTGGAAGACACCTTTCAAAACAGATGCATAGTCACACACATGCTCTCTCATTCTCCGACTTCCAGAGCCACTCCAGAATTCAAGTATTTCAGATGCTACATGAAAATGTATTTGATTTTTGTTGTGCATTTTTATAAAAGACTGTTACATTGTTGAGGACACTCTAATTAAGCAATGCACTGTACAAGCAAAGCTTTTTTCCTAAATTGCTGCAAATAATTCTCCTTCCGCATCTGACTTCATGGCACATGAAACCTGAGGGAATGAGTTCGATGATCTGACACCCCAGTTAGAAGGCTCTGAGCCTAAGCAGATGAAAATTAAACTCTTGGAATTTCAGCAAAAATGTTACAAAGGATTTTTAATGCTGAATCCAGAACATGGCAAGGTGTACACATACCTGGTCTGGTTTAATTCTAGCTAGTCTGAACACCAAAAATAGTGAAGACATGACAGCAAATACTTCAGTTCAAGACAGCTTACAAAGAAATACAAGAAGCTTTGCAAGATTTAGAGCTCAATTTTTTTCCACCGAAACTCCGCATGTTAGAAAAAAGTAGAAAACCTGTATTTTCTAATTTCAGGTAGAGAAGGTTGTAGATAAGAACTTAAAAAAAACCAAAAATCACTTTAAACCATCCTCTTTGTTTATTTTGTAGGAAAAAAATACATGCTAGAGCATTAAGGAAAACAATATCAAAGGAGCTACTATTGTGTACACAGAGTTCTTATACGTGTTAAAGAAAATGGCAGTTTGCTTATAAGGGGGTGTTGCTTTAATTCTTCCAGATCGTGCATTCCAGGAATAATTTCAGCTTTTAGAAAGAGTTAGCGAGATAAAAATCATTGAAGCATCATTCTGATGGAAGACGAAGGTTTTTCATATATCACTTAATGTAAGTGATTTGCAAATAAACATTTGGAGCATGTGAAAAGCAATAGCAAAACCACAGAAAATCGCCATCACTGGATTTCTAACCTATTTACACTGAACTGCTACTTGTCTTAGGTCAAGCACACTTTCAGTGAAATAAAAATATGGCAGTGAAATCATACACAGTAGCCACTTTCATTGCTATATAATAAAGTGCATTATTCTGTCCATATGGAATACATTGGGAATAATTTCACTTATAAAGATTGCTATAATTTTCTAAAGGGTTCTACAAGTCTTGTATGATCTTCTCTAATACCTATGATTTATGTATTCCACAAAAAGCATTGTTATCTCAGGATAATTGCACTAAACCTCCTAGTGTAAATTCAAAGTTTTAAGGAATATGAAACACTCTTACAACTTACATGACAGTGGCCTCTAGACCTTTTGAGATTATGTTCTTTATTACTCAAATTCCTACAGCCCATGAACTATTATTGAAGCAAAATATCTGAACTCACCACAAACAACCTTTATAGGGGAAATACTGGTCCAAAGCTCACTATAAAAAACAACCCACAAATTAACAAAGAATATCCTGGTTCACTATTCTCTAATTTTACAGTTTGTTTGTTTTTCTAAATTCAAGTATAGGTTAATGTCATGTGTGAATTGAAACTTTATCAACAAGAGAAACCAAAGAAAATTTATTTAAATGATCTCTTTCTGAAGTAGAGAAATGGAAATCACTTTGTCACACAATCCTTTAAATATTCTTGTCAATTCCATTGTAACATAAAGAAATGAAGATAAAATGCTATTATTACAAGAACATAAATATGTTATGATCTATCTATACGCATACAGAGTCTCAGTATTCAAAGGTAAAAATAATATTTTTCCTTTCTTTATTATTTCAGACTTATCTCAAAGGGAGCAGCTGGAAAGAAAGACGAGGCCGCACAAAACTTGTTTACTGAACCAAATGGAATTTTCCAGGCAATCACATGCAGTACAGATAGGCTGGCTATACAAACGCACTGGCTTCTCTTCCCTTTCCTTCTTTTGGTAGTTGAGCACATACACCGCTGTTCAATATTAGTGAAGTGGAACTCAAAAAGCAAACACCGTAAACTTTTCATGTCCTTCAAAATGCCTATGTTCAATTCTGATGCAGCAGCGTACCTGGCACAAGTACACTTGGCAAGACTTCTGTCGACCAGCCCAAGGAACCTATTCTGACAACATCCTAAAACAATTGTCCCATTCTGTTTCTTTAGCAAACAAAGAAAAATGAAAATGAGAAGAACAAAACTCACTTCTGCTCTGTCGCCGGGTGCTAAGAGACACTGCTGATTAAGATATTAACTGAAAAGCCCCAAAAGACAAACCTTTTGAAACAGGGAATGAAAAGACATTTGTTCTCCTTTGTAGACATACTGATTATACTAAGAAAATTTAACCACTGCAAATATAAAAATCACAGATAAAATAATTAATAAAAATGGTAAATGACATACAAAGAAAATTACATAAAAGAGTTCCCTCAAAACCAACAGCTTTTGATACATAGCAAAATGAGCATGTGTCACACGACTGACGTTAGACAAAAGATACATCAACAGGAATGGAGGAAGACTTCTGGAAAGCTGATGATCAAATAAAAAAAATGCAAAACTATGTTCTGTGTTAAAGATGTACGATAAACATAACCTTTAAGGCAAGAAACCAAATCCTGCATTGTCCTGAATCCTTTGAGTGAGGAATTTTACATAATCTTGCATTTCTGTTTCATGGAAATTTGTTTAAGAACTATGTTACATCAGTGACTTTTTAGACTCTTTTTGAACAATATTAGAAAGGCCAATAGGAGTAAATAGAAGACAAGAAAGTATCATGCCTTAGTATACTTAACACATCAGCGAGTCACGCTAAAGGTTAAAATTACATGTCCCTCCCTTATTACCCAGCTTATCACACAGAGAATCCAGTATATGAAATGCCAATAATACAGAATTCATACTTAAACTTCCCTTAAGATTATACAAATGCATGAACTATTACAAAATAACAATACTTACAGAAAAAAAATACACTGTAGAAATAACTTTTCCATTTCTCTATTTACAGGTTTTTCCTATATTTACCTCTTAGAGTAGTATTCTGTTGTAGCAGTAGATATCACTGATTCTTTTTAGGCAAATCAGTTTGTTTCTACAAAAATTAGTGTCGAAGAATCTTATCATAAAAGGCTAAAATGGCTATAAAAAAAGTTACTCAGCTCAAGTAAAGTCTTAAATACCCATCTCCTTACCAAAGTTTAGTATCATATCTCAACCAGAAAACAGATTCACTTTAAAAATTTGTAACATTCCTCTCCCATAAAGATACTGGGATTTGATTTTTTTTTTCCTTCTTTGTCTGTCTTTCTCAGTCCTTAAGAAGCGATCTCTTGTTTATAAAATTTCTTCAAGCAATTTTCTGCCAACAATTGGCTTCATTAATTTAACCTCTATCATAAATTCCCAAGCACAAGAGCAGGTTCTTTGCTGCTTTCAAATCTGCATTTGGTTCTACATTGCTTCCTTTCAACAATGTCCACCTTTATCTACATCCTTTTACTTTGGGGCATCATTTAACTTAGTCCTCCCAAGCCACAAGTCCTAGCAGACCCTCCCACAAACTTCTTGCTTAAGTAAATTGATTTGCTGTCTTCTCTAACTACCCTTCACAACAAACCAATCCTTTGACTCCTCTAACTTTCCTGAAGGCTTACTTCTTGCCTGCAATCATCCTTCTCCTTTTTTTTTTTTTTATTTTATTTCTCTGTGGCAGAAGAGAAAGATACGTTTTATATTAAGAACTTGTAGTCACAGTTGGGTTTAGACAAAGCCAACAGAGCAGTCAGTGCTCCCAGTCTCACTGCCATGCCAATCCATCAGAGCTGGAAGATGATGGGAACACTGCGAATACATCACCCCACACAAAGGAGTTATTTAAACCAGTAGGGGTTTTTCACCTGCTTACACACCCTGACATGCACCACAGTTAAAACTTCTCTTAAGTTCTTTCTATCTTAAAGTTTTGGAATACTTCTTCCATTTCTTGCCTCACTGTTACAAAGTGTAGCAGAAAAAAAAAAATATTGGGGGTGGGAGGGGAGACAGAGATCAGGATCTTGGACTTCATCTCAACTGACTAATGAGTAGAACCAGCCCCACATGGAAATACTGTTAAGAAGCTCTAGTGAGAGTGACTGCTGTACCTCAACAATCCAGAGCATAATTAAAGATTGCGCTGTTCAGACATTCTGGAGCAAGTCAATAACTTAACTTCACATGAAACTGTTTTGTATCTCAGAAAGAACACTATGTCATTAGATAGGTCAGAGAGGCAGGAATAAAACATATACAGATAAGGTAAACATACCACTCCTACAGAAATATTAAAATGAATTGCACCGTTCATCTTTGAAGGAAATTAAGAGCATGACATAAGAGGATACATGTACTGACACACAGAGGTGTATGTGCAGGTCCAGTAAATTGCACAGTTGTGTGCTTGGAAAACTAGTTCAAGAAGTAGGGGGAATCAAACTAGTATGTTGGGCTTTAAGGGAATAAAAAAAAAAAAAAAAGTATCTTGTGTGCTGTATGGTTAGAGTGCTGAGCACATAACGGATTTCACAACATGGCATTAAAGAGAAACAATATTCAAAGCTATTATAATTAAGACAAAATAGACACGATCTCTGGAGAGCGGTGCAGAACCTTATTTGCCAGCACCTTTAAGCTATGCCAAGCTGTGGGAGTGAGATCTTTATAAGTGATAATTCCACCCTATGGCACTTCTAACACATTTTTCATAAACAACTCACATTTGCCCGTGTTAGTTCTGGTGTACTTTACAGTTTTAGCAACACAGTGTTTCTTGTTTCTGCAGATTTGCATTTGTCCACACACGTTTGATGTAAGCTGGCAAACCATAGCTTGTCTCCAGAGCGAAACAACCCCCTGAACAACACAAGAGCTCCTGCTGACAAGCAGGCTATGCCAAGATGTCACCATGTGCGTGCTCCAGTGACTTAATTTCAGTAACTGAAAGTCAGAGCTGTGAGGACATGACTTTCCTGGTGTAGGCAGGGCGCAACACTGCATTTTGTGGTTCTCATCACAACCCACATCTAAACAGCTATAGATGACGTGACTGCAGCACCAGAAAAACCTGCAGAATCATTGAATCATTCAACAGTTACCATTTCAGTAAGTTCCACAGCATGCAAAACTGTGTTTTAGCAATAATAAAAGTAGTTCATGGAAGAAACCATTAAGTAGTAACAGAAGATACGTTGTTCTGTATTTGCTAGAGCATGTTGTGATAGCATCCAATCCCATGTGTTAATACAGGAAAATTAATTTCTGACTCTTAGAGAAATAAATGAACTACAAGTTTTATGAGAGAAAAAGCTGTAGGCTTTAATAGTTTTAACATGGAGAAGTAAAAAATAGTAATGAAAAAAAAAATAGTTCAGGAAATTTAAAAGAAAAGAAAATGAAGTGTGCTGGGGCATTAAGGTCAGTTCCCTAATGCACAGTAAGCATTCACTAGCATAAAAAGCTTTTATGGTTTCCCGAGGCTCAACGTGCACATTTCTGCTTTTAGATGTCAACAGGTTCAGCCTAAACATGCCCTTAGCATTCGTAAATCACCCACTTCATTATCAGGCAGTGTTGATCGGCTGCGTGAGTAAGTCTGGAGAAGCTAACTACCAAACACAACAGCCCCGACACAGTGCCCTATATTGAATTTGAAACTTTTATTTCTGAGATTGGCGTCTGTGCCAAATGTGCAGGAGAGATCACCTCGCTGAGAGGTGCAACAAATACAAGCTCTTATGAATGCAGCACTGACAAAAAAAAATGCAAGCACCTTGGCCTTGTCAACCCGATGTTAAAAGTTACAGCCAAGCTCTTCATCAGAACCATTCACTGCTACCAAGCACAGAAGAAACAAAAGCAGTGAAGAGAAAAAGCTCACATGGACCATTACCTGCAAGCTGCCCTCTGCAGCTGTCCCCATGCAGAGCCAGGGCAAATTTACAGTTCATGTCATCATACCCTAGTATTAACACCCACAACCCTGCTACTGGGGATAAACCCAAACTGATTTCATGCTTCCAGAGATTCTCCTGAAATCTCTTCTGTTTCCTACTGTATATGACTTTGCAGAAGTGAGATAACAGATTCAGCTGTAGTTCATAGTCATTCTCACTTCCAGAAGAGATTTCTCCAGTGCAACAAGTCTGTGGCTGCATCCATCCCTCCTTTGCTTCTTTGGTCCTGGTTTTCCAGTCTGGAGGTTTGGTGGAGTTTGTAACTTAGAGACATACGTGTTTACGTTTCTTTAATGTAAATATGGCTAGTTAGTAAAAGTTATCAGCTATGATAAAAAGTCATAGGTAAGGAAAAGTGTCTTCTGAAATCTGATTTTTAAATCCTTTATATTTAGGCTATATAAAGGGGGTTGTGTTTGTGATATTCCTACCAATATAAAACAATACTATGAAATCCTATACCCGTAAATATCCTGGTTTTATAGAAAACCAGGAATACATGCCCATTTGTATAGAACTGGCACTGTGGTACCTGGCAGCATGACAGCCACGTTTTATAGAAGTTGTCACTAAGAGACTTGTTCTGGCCAGAATAAATTTACTTGTCACAAACTGGCACAGGCAGGAATGTCCCACCAGTATGGCATGCTTTGTCCATACTCTGCAACAATTGCAATCAGAAAGTAAGAATACTTTCAACATAGCTAAAATTCTTCGAAAATCCCTAATTTACTGTTTTGTCTATGTTGGAATAAACCTAAAACTCTAAACTCAAATCTACTCTCCCAAGGAACTCTCAAAGCTCATCTTTTGTGCTCAGTATCTTTATGGAGAACAAAACCACCAGAGATGTCTGTGCTACTGTTTATTCGTATTATGTTAGTTGTTACCGGGTTTTGGCATTCTGCAAAATCTTAATAATGATTAAAAGAGCATGCTTATTTTCCTACAGGGCATAATACAGACTGCATATCAAGTTACAAGTATTTTATCAATTTGTATAGTTAGTTTTAATATATGAATAAAAGTGCTACTTAAAATTAACATTTACCCTCTTTTGTACTCTTTAGATATATATGTACATACTGACTTAAGTAATAAACAGTGCAGTATCTTTTAATGGTAAACAAGCCAGTTAAAAGAATTTACTAATGTACTTAGGTGTACAACAATAATTTCATTTGTATCAATTATGCACCTATTGTGAATTTTAACATTTCAAAGTTTCTAGTTTGGATAGCCTTTTTTTTTTCCCCGTTGTCAATCAAGTAACCTTCTCATAGGTCTCAAAAATATTTTTGAATATCATAGGTACAACATAATTGCAGAGCTTCAAAGATCCATTATGGCTGACATGGCACTAATAGTCCTTGTGGGTGTACCTTTATTTTAAGAAAGGATGAAAACGTTTTGTTTTCGGGCTTTTTGTCAGAAATTGCATTGTTGTGGGTTTCTTTTTTAAAAACACGTTCGAGTACTTCCCTCACAGCTTTTCCTCCTCTCTTTTCTAACCTGAGGAATTTCTTCACCATTTCAGATACATTATAGCAAACAGGCCTTCTACCAAACTGCCAATGTTTAAATTACTATACTAACCCTTCTTGCAGTAAGAGATGAACTTCAAATGCTTATTTAACTTCACTTACTCTTCTATCCTTTCAGTTATCTATTACTAGCCATCTGGACTACCACCATCAATAAAAATTGGTTTCTGCTGTTACATAGGGGTCAGCATCTTGAAAAGACTCTCCATCTAATTAGATAGATTTACAATTACAACAGCGTAAAATACTTAACATCCACACATTAAAGCTATAACTTATAGCCTATACTGAACTAATTACAACAATGAATACTGTTATGTACTCTGTTCCTGTGAGATAAGCAACGTAGGATCCACTCACAATTACTGTCACGACACCTAAGGAGATGTACATCCCAAGCCCTGGACTAAACCGTAGCACCTTCACCAGCGTGCTGATGTCTGGAAAAACGAGCAGAGTGGCAGGCACGACTCCTCACCCCTTCTCATGAGGGCTCCAACCCAGGCTGGCCTTCAGGCACCCTCTCCGAGCACCTCAGAGCTACTCGCACCGGCACTTCTTCACCACAGTCACCTTTAGTCCACGTGGCAGAAGATTTAATGCCAGATTTCACCCACCACCCCGAGAGGCAGGGCTGCATTTCAGCCATCCCACAAATCAGACACTGAAGAGGAGAACTCACAACACAACTGAATTATAAAACAACAATCTTCTGGATTTTCAGCTAAATAACGAGCAAGAAAGTTTTGAAACCCTGCTGGTGAGAAGGACACAACATGATTACTAAGCTAATACAACACCTCTACCCTGAAGTCTTTCAAGGCAGCCGGGAACCTTCAGAAAGCACTTTTAGTGACAGCTGGGGTGAATGGCTCCAGCAAATACATTTTAGAAGCTGGAAGATAAAGATCTGAATTTCTTTTTTGTCTGGAAAGCTTTGTCTTATATCCCCTTCCCCCCACAGATGCCCCCAAAATACAAAGACTCCACAGTCTCAAAAGCCCAGAACTGTAGAAGTCGCAGACTTAGCTTAGTTTCCTTGCAGCTCTGCTTTTATGTGAAATCTCTTTTTTCATCTTTCCTTTCTCTTTACACACTTTAGCCACAGAGCTAATTCATCCCTATAGACAAATAATGCCTGCTTTTCTTTTAAACACAAAATGCTTTGTTTGGAAAAAATGTAGAGAGATCAAATTAGGACAATATATGCTTGTGCATATTACCATTTGAATTTAAATAGGCTGTTAAGTAGAATAAGGCAGCAATCTTTTCACTTCATTTCTCCCAACAGATGCTAATAAGAGAAAGATATGAGTATTTTAAACTAGAGTGGTCAACAGGTATTCTAAAGGTTAAGTAGAGATATTTCTGTTCATGTTTTTACACAAGTACCACTGCAGGAAAAGGGGAGCGCTACCTCCCACGTGATCTACACATTGTGTTCCACGCGTTGCCCCAGAAGCCAGCCCCTTTTTGAGTATTGTTATATCCCGAAACAGAATAGTCACCTCAAACTGCTTAATAAGTGCTCTGAACAGTATTTAAGTTTGAGCTCTATTTACAGATATGCTAACCTGAACTGTATGCTCAGTGAGAGTGAAGAGCTAGAATGCAGATAGCATTGCTATATCTGCAGTTAGCTAGCTGCAATGCTAACCGGGCAGTTCTAGAACAGGTAACTTCTGTTGACTGAATTAACTTTTTTTGTTGGTCTTTCTGGGTTGGATAATCTGTTTTAAAGAATAAATATGCTTGGCAATATTTTATAGCACTTTCAAATGCAAGTAAATAATTAATTATTCTAAGCAGAAAGACTACAGACATCTCAATGAGTCATTCTCCCCCTATATATACACTATTATCGTCTGTGTGGTTTTCAAAAACAAAAGGATAAATCGAGAGATTAAGTGAATTGTCCGAGGTGGTGTGTTGAGAAACCCACAGAAACAGATTTAAAGGAAGTAGCATCTCCTAACACCAAAAACATTTAGTCTTGCAGACTAGTAATATTCTAGATGAAAGATATGATGGCCTTCCTACATATATCATGTGCACATTTCAGACATCGAGTAACACTGCAACAAGTGCTACTGACCCCTTGTAAGTGGACAAAGCCAGAGGAGTACGATGAACCCGTGCTGTTCATTCCCATGTATTATTCTATTCAGACAGGAATACAGATTTCCAGAGCAGATGCATTAGCATTTGGGTCTTAAATTAAATTCTTGAAGAGATAAATCAGAAAATACTAACAGTAATGAGGCAAATTCAGACTATATAAAAATTACACTCACAACTGTTACATGAATTTTTTATGCCAGTTCTAGATACAACACAGACTACAGCAGAAGTTAAATACGTATGCTGTATCCCAGTTTCTGTATCTCTAATTTGTCACAGATCCTGCAAATTAGCTCGTTCAATAGCAAACACACCATTTTAACAATAGCAACCCTATTTCTTGACACAGAGAATTACTCAAACTGTTAAAGATTATCCGATTTCACCAAAGTAGTAAGAAGTCAGAAAAAAACCCCCTCTCCTCCACTCAAAGTACAAAACAGAAAAAATTAGAGAGAAGAAACAAACAGGATGGAGACTAGGAAATGTCTCATCTCATCTGGGAAGTATCAATCCAATCAGAAAAAAAAAGTTAAAATCTCTTAAGTAAAAAGTTCACTCCAAAATTAAAAGCTAGAAAGTCTCTGATGTATTTATGTAGAGATATTTAAACTAAAAAGAAGAATAAAAAAGAATAATTCTTCTTTAAAAAGAAGAATATTTTCCATTGTGTTGAAGGTTTTTTGCATGAATAGTTTCAGAACAGTCATCTCCTATTTTGAAGGCTGTTTTTAACAGTAAGTTACCAGTTTCCAAGACTTCCAAAGTTGTTGTGGGTTTGTTTTTTCCTTTGATTCTTCTACATGAGACGTCTCAAATTGCCAATCTCATATAATAATTTGTCATGACAGCATAAAAAACATTTTGCAGGTGTCTATAGCAAGACACCTGCTTCTTTTGTTTAGAAGCAAGAAAGAAGTATAAGAGTAATACTTCATTAATGCCTCCTTTCATAATGCTGAAGTTATTTTTAAAAGTGTACCTCCTCTAATGGACTAGATGACTTCTTTGTCTCTGCAACTTTCTTTCCAAACTGCACGTACTTTATATGAAACATAGCTGCGAGGCTGTCAATTGAGCTTGAAAGTTAATGTTCCTGTAAATCACCAACTGCCAAAACGAGTTACACCATTTACCTTGTGACTGTTTTTTGAAAGTTATCATTGAAGTATTTAGCTAATCGCACTTCAGACCCTGTTTGTCTCCCAAGCCTGTATGGCCAGCAGCCATTCACGTATACAAGACCGAACAACAGAACCGCACGCTCGCTGGATAAGTGATGTTATGGTAAGTCATTAGTGTGCTATACCAGTGATGGATTTCAGAACTGAGACTGCCATGAATCATGTCATTAACTTAAGATTCTCTCTCCATACTAACGTGGCTTGCAGCAGAAGAGCCAGAGCAAAAGCCCAGTATTTCAGACAAGTGCTTCCCACAGAACTCAAGAGGTGAAATGAAGGGTTTTCTTTCTTTAAATGCACAGTTTAGACAAACAGGTTTGCAACCAGCAATCCTCATTTCTTTTTCTTTATATGATTTTCCTAGATTATTTCCTGGATTTCTTTTTTTAATTTTTTTTTTTTTTTTTATATTCGTCCCTAAACCCACTTCAACACCCCACCCCCCCCCAACAACTACAGCACTGCCTTAACTTTATACAGCGGGAGTAATTGCCTGGAGTTCAGTAAGTGCTGGAGGAGACAACTGTTGCTCTGACCCAACTCAATGACCAAGGACATTGCGCATCATCCCAAGCAAAAGATCAAGAGAAGGCAATCCAACCCATTTTAATCATTTACCTTGCTAAGATTGAACGGAGCACAGTACTTCAAATTGACGACTGGAAGAAACCAATTTTAAACCATAACATCAACACAGAGGAGAAAGCTAAAAGCCGAAAAGAGACCAGAGTCTCTGAAATGGTCTGTGACTGGACTACAGTGAAAAGGCTGGTGACCAACACAGGCAGTTTGTATTTCAGGAGTTTCAGTCTAGCTGCAGTCTGACCCCACTGTTAACAACCAGTCTTCACTGAAACACAGAAGGCGTGTACCTAAGACGTATCCTTCACTTTCTTTATTTTACTTTGCTTACTCTAAAACCATTCTACAAAAGAAAGTGAGGCACACAAAGCAGACATCACTTTATCTGAACTAAAATGCAGACATACCTTCAGCATCCAATTAACAAATTTGTGATCATTTTCCAAGTTTTCAACAAGGCTGCACAAAGTTTTGAGACAGATTATTCCATTCTAATATCTCCTAGTTTATAGTCAAAGTTTTTAATTTAAAAGCAGTTAAAATAATCTGATTGCTGTTTTTTTAAGTTAAGCAATCCCAGAGAGAGGAAAGTAGAACAAGAGGAAAAAAGTCTCAGGTTGAGTACATATGGTAAATAGCACGTTGCCAGGGTGCCATTTATGAAAAGACTATGCCAGGACACCAAGGAAGGTCTGAACTGTTGTAGACAGTTGAGGAAAAAAAAAAAAATCTGCCTCATTTCCTTTTCAGCAGAAAATAAATTTTTACTAAAATTATGTTTTTGAATTATATCTTCTTTGCATTCTTCTTAAAATCAGTGGAAGACTCCTATGTCATTACAAAGCTATAAACAGCACTTCAGCAATAATTATACACTACCATTGTCATTTCTTCCTCATGCTTATTATGGGTCATATTTCTACCTAGATTGCAAGATTATTGTAATGTTTCAGGCCAGCAAGGATTAGTAAAAATAGTACATAAATAATACAGCATGCAGCTGAAATCAGGGTATTTGAGGAAAGGAAGAGGTAGGTATGGATTTTAAGTGACAGGGAACTGATTACTTTAATGTTCATAATAATAAGACCTGCCAACAGAATAAGGAACAGAGTCATCAGTTTACTACCAGTGGTGACACTTTTTGTTGTCATTCAGCAAACTAATTGCCTCTTTTGTCAGGTATGAATTCCTTTTAACTGAGATGTTAAAGGCAATGGTGCCTGGCCAAGAAGATACTCTGATTCTTAAAGGTTTCCCTGGTTTACTACAGTTCCTTTTAAAAAGTTTGTTTGCTATTTATGCTTATGTCTGAGGAGCTATTGGGTTCTTGCTTTTCAGAGCAGAGGATAGAAATAAGACAGAAAGCATTACGAAGCAATTTGCCAGCCTGTATATAATAACCTAAAGCATGTATCTATTTCTTCTTTAGAGAACAGGAAGCATTTAATCATTTCTGAAAGACCTACTTATAAACTGAATTACTTTAAACATCTTCCTATAAATCACAAAGAAGTATTATTTTATGCTTCCAGAAATGAAGCTCCTATTGCAACGAGCGGAAACATTAGCAAACAAACATATGCTATTACCACATGAAATTCTACAAACTCCTCTAACTTTGCAATGCCTACTTTATGAGTAAATTTTTTGCTGAGCAATATGACTCAGTGCAAAAAACCTGAAAAATAATTAACATGTTGCCTTCTCTAGCAACACAGCAACTCTAGCAGCCCACAAGATACATACAGTTCTGGGAGAGTCTGTTTCTATCTTGTTGAATTTTTGCTCTCTTCTTTGTAGGCCAACATCCCCAATTTTCTCTCAATCCCAAATGATCAAGCTCAGTAAAATTATTCATATTGATCAGGATCTACTTCTGCTGCATTATCAGGCTATGCATGAAATTACTAGCCTGTAAATAAGAACCACAGAATAGCTTGGGTTGGAAAGGACCTTAAAGACCATCAAGTTCCAAACCCCCTGTCATGGGCAGGGACATCTCCCACTAGACCAGGTTGATCAAAGCCCCATCCAACTTGGCCTTAAACACCTCCAGGGATGGGGCACCCACAACTTCCCTGGGCAACCTAGGCCAGTGTTTTATCACCCTCATTGTAAACAATTTCTTCCTTCTGTCTAGTCTCAATCTTCCCTCTTTTAGGTTAAATCCATTACCCCTTGTCCTACAGCAACAGGTCCTGCTAAAAAGTTAGCTCCTTTCTGGTAGGCCCTTTTAGGTACTGGAAGGAGCTATAAGGTCTCCCCGGATCCTTCTCTTCTCCAGGCTGAATAATGCCAACTCCCTCAGCCTCTCCTCATAGGAGAGATGCTCCAGGCCTTGGAGCATCTTTGTGGCCCTCCTCTGGACCCACTCCAATAGGTCCATATCCTTCTTACATTGGGAGCTCCAGAACCAGATGCAGTACTCCAGATGGGGTCTCACCAGAATGGAGCAGAGGGGCAGATTCCTCCCCTCGCCCTGCTGGCCACACTTCTTTTGATGCAATCCAGGATATGATCGGCTTTCTGGGCTGCAAGTATACATTGCCAGGTTGCGTCCAGCTTTTCAGCAACCCGTACCCCCAAGTCATTCTCAGCAGGGCTGCTCTCAATCCCTTCATCCCCCAGCTTGTATGGGGGTAACCCAAGTTACCCAGACCCAGGTGCAGGACCTTGGTTTTGGCAAGAACATGGTCTTGTAGAACCTGGTGAGTTTCACACCAGCCCATTTCTCAAGCTTTTGTCCAGGTCCCTCTGGATGGCATCCTTTCCCTCAGGCATGTCAACTGCACCACTCAGCTTGGTGTCATCTGCAAGCTTGCTGAGGCTGCACCCAATCCCACTATGTCATTGATGAAGACATTGAACAATACTGGTCCCCGTACGGTCCCCTGAAGGACATGATTTGTCACTGATCTCCATCTACACATCGAGCTGTTGGCTACTACCCTTTGGACATGACCATCCTCATCTACTGAGCAGTGCACCCACCTAATCCATATCTCTCTCCAGTTCACAGAAAAGAGTATACAGGGGGACCATGTCAAAGGCCTTACCAAAATGAATGGAGCTAGGATGGCCACACCCTCACAACAGGAGGGTGTTTAGGAATTATTTTCCCTAGAGAGGAATTATTTTTCAAGCATTCAAAAGAGACAATTCCTCTCTGTTTTCAGACATATATTATGACTACGTGACTTAATACTGATGTTATGAAAATAAGTAAATCTTTTCCTGGTTTCAATATTGTTGATCAAGTTTTTCTCCAGTATGCATAACAGGATCCAACCCTTATTGGAGTATCCATTTGCATGATGTGCTGCTAACTCTGTACTATGAGATGTGTGGTTTGAAAAGAAGCTAGGAATTTTATTTGTCAGTTGTTCACCAGGAAGATAAGCAAAGACTCCAATTTGGGGAGGGTGAGAAAGAAAAAAAAAGAAAGTAATTTTAATTATATCAGATCTTCCTAAAGCATAAGGAGTGAGTTACGGTTCCAAAACATAATCAGATTTTTGCCTGCCTGCTCATGTACCTTAAAGTACTGAGCAATCCTCCCTGTCATTTCAGTTGCGTTGCTTGCACGTTTAACGTTGGAAACCTAGCCTAGCCATACACAGATGCAAAGCCACCAACCACAATGTGAGCAAGCTATTTTACTGATGTCTAGTTATGCTGCACGTGCATAAGGCTTTGCATATTTTTTGGACCCTTGAAATCAAGGAATAGAGCACACAAAGGAGGCACATACCTGACACTTCACTGTATTTCTCTTGGCATGCTATATTATGTTTCAACAGGGAACTACTCCAACATTCTGATAATACATATAAATGTCTTTATGACATTCCAGTCAAAGCGCAAAAAGTCTTCTCTTTCCTTAACTATAATTAATCATCATTGTCAGTATCCCACTAGGACTAGACACATTTTTATCATTAAAATTTTGGTATTTTAAGACAGGGAAAAGAAGAGACATAAATTGGTTGTGATGAAAATACAGGAAATGGCATGACTGAGGCAGTTCATGAGAGGAACACTGATTAAGCTCCTGAAAGGATACTGATTATGATCAAAGTGATAAAAAAGTTTCTCAGCAGATATGCAAGGTGTTACAAAAAAAAAAACCACAAACAAAACACAAAACCAAAACCTGCCTAACTAATGGAGTTACCTTGAAGTGTTCTAAATTATTTTCAGAATTCAAATATTTATTTAACCTGGTCAATAAGGGATTTGTTACTGATATTAAAACTCTCAGAAAGAACAGTTATGAAGATGCACTAATAGAAGCCAGAAAGGAGCTTTAAAGTCCAGCATGAAAGTTTTATATTGAGTATAAGAAAGAATATTGGTATAGTATAAGTATCATGCTTAAGTGTATATTTAAGTTTAAGTCCACAAATGAATGCAACAGGAAAATAATTTGCCCTGTATCACAATAAGTGACATGCTCTGTCTGGCTCAAGAATTAACATT
Organism: Gallinago undulata; assembly: GCA_026546715.1. Lineage (NCBI taxonomy): Eukaryota > Metazoa > Chordata > Aves > Charadriiformes > Scolopacidae > Gallinago > Gallinago undulata. Next base: position 17,143,022 of record JAOTQQ010000063.1, on the reverse strand, counting down.
TGAGACTTTAGGCCATGTTTTTCAAGACAAAATTAACGTGCCAGTATTCTGAAATAGGTGATACTGTAATACTGATTTAATTGCAAACAGTAAATCAATAGGATAAAATATTAAAACATTGTGAAAGATGTTAAAAATTGATACAATTTACAAACAGCTGTGAACTGGATAACTCAGAAAAGAGAAAGGATACTTTTCTCTTTCATAGGATCTCTGTTTCATAGGAGAGGGCATCTGTCAATTGTTTTGTTCGTGTCAGGTGGTTTGCAAGTATGACAACATTTTTAGGGCTTAGCGATGTTAAATGAATTATTAACATTAAGGAATGTTAAATATAAACTGCTATTTCTGTAGTACAAGCATATAATACTTCGTATAATAATTTATGTGATTTGCATTACTTTAAAAGGAAGACCTAATTAAAGAGCATGCATGTAATAGACCTATTTTTATCTGTGTCTAAATCAAGATTTAATTAATAACCTTTCTGAACCAGCACTTAAACTTTGCCACTGTTCTTTAAGGTGTAGGGATCTCCACACTTTAACAGATTCCATATTCTGCACCTCCTCAAAGATAATTACATTTGCATTGTACAGCCATAACAAGAAAAAAATCTGTACTTATTTACATAATATGGATACTGTAATAAATATTACATTGATCAAAGTCTCCAAAGAAATAGATAAAATCTGACTCACAGAAAACCACTAAAGGCATACGTCCTCACCTCAGAAAACTACTCACTTCTGCTTGGGAATTCTTTAGTTTTTGTGCCAAGAACTGTGGGATTTAAAGAATACGTGAGTTGTACGTATCAAAGTCCAGTTTGCCCTTGATTTACAAGGGTGGCAAGTGGGGTACCAGTGCTGTATCTCTGAGCACACCCACAGCACTCAGCTCCAGGATGCCCTGGGTGGCCCAAGAGCTCTCAGGCTCATTCTCCAGACAGATGACTCCCACAAGCAACCCTGGAACATGATCTCATAGCGTTACCAAATGTATAGTTAGTTCTCAGTGCACATTTATTTTCCATGTACCCAAACAAACAAAAACTGTTCCTGGAAAAAAAACCCAAACAACCAGCAAGGACAATTGCAGCTGAAAAGATAGCCATGACTTCGAAATCTACGCTGTAGATCTCCAAAGGCTTGAATTAGAACAAATTATAACAGAGTTATCAAAACATATCTAAAGCATTTTTGTCCTCTATTGAGGCAGTGCATGTTCAGATTGATAAATAACAACTGCAAGACTGAGGAGAACTGTGACAGTTTTATTTTAGGTAAGTAAACAATCCAACCCAAAACCTTACAGGGGAAGAAAGGGGGACCAAAAAAAAAAAAAAAAAAAGAGAGAGAAAAAAATAACAAAGCCAGAACACCAACTAGAGATTTTGTTTTTCAGCATTCAAAGCATTCATGAAGCGTTCATGCAGCATAACAGAAACTACATAAGCAAACATAAATCTGCTATACCATTTAACAACCTTATGGAAAAATCAGTTCTTCTGCTTGAAAATCTTAAGGTACAATATTTGAAAGAGCCAAAGAGCAGTTCACATGAAACTAAATAGCATTAGTTCCTATTATTGTATTCTTACTAAAGTATTAAATAAAAAATTATTCTCTATTCAGTTTGTTAAAATATGGATTTGGGGGACACCATTCACTATCTGTGGCTCTGGGTACCTACTGATCCCGCTTCCATCACCACAGGGCCCATGGTCAATGAACCCTCCTCAATATCCCCATACTGCTGGCGTCTTCTAACTTTGGAGATTCCCGACCTTTCCTAGTTCCAAATACACTGCAAATGAGTTCAGAGAACTAATTTGTCTTAAAAAGGAACATGTGCTGAGCTTGCTAGAGTTTTCAGAAATCAACCTTAGTCAAGTCGAAGCAAAAAAACCCTCCCAAACTTGAGTTTATTCTTACCAAGTACATTAGTTATTTTATTTGTTTCCAGTTATTATCTTTTGAAAGAAGAAAAAAGTGGAATAAAACATGTCTAGGCAACATCTGACAAGCTGACTCTGTATTGACCATAGTTGTTGCAGTACTGAAAGAAGCAGAGTCTCCCTCTCACCTTCTACAGAGCTTCTTCCCTGGAAACCTGTTTTTGATTCTGCATCTTTTTTCTTTAATTTTACAAGCTTGCAGCACCCTTTCTAGCTTAAACAGCCTCCTTCCTACTCACAAAATCATGAGAAGCACTCATTGTACTGACAAATAACGAAATACAATCTCTGTACCACTATTTATTCTTAACTGGGAGCACTCACTCCACCAGGTAACTTCTGACACTCACCCTTCCCTTCTCTTGCCAGCCTCTTTCCCTCAATTGCCCACCTTCTGGAAGTCTGTCAAACTGGGTAAGATAGGTACCCTGTCTGGTAACTGATAAATGGAAGCACTGAGAAAAGCTCTGAAGTTTGCCCTGTCTTCTGAGATGATTAAGTTGGCAATTTAGTAGATGTCTTTAGCACTCAAGCCTCAATGTCAATTGAGAGTTCCAGAGATAAGATGAAGTGGAAGACGACAGTATCTCTTGAAAAGGGGGAACTGAGGGGGCATTTGTAATCTGCTTTGGAGCATTCATATTTCTGGCACAGAAATGAGGTTTTCAAAAATAACATATATGATGACTGAGGAGCATTTGGTGCTTGAGCCTGAGGTAAGATAAATGGTTACGCTACCATGCAGCATAGAGACCAATTACAGGTGCAGTGAAACTAAGGATTTGCTTATTTATGCTGGGTGCAAAAGCACAGAAATCACAGAAAAAGCCCACAACAAGACATAGCCCAAGAAATAATGCTTTGACACGCTCTTGGAAACGCTGTGCAGTGAAACATCTTGGGGCACCTGAGCCCTCTGGAATACTCAACATGCTACTTATACCTTGTGAAGGGGACACCACTCTTTACATCTGCCAAGGTACGCTGCCAGAAACACACTGCATAATCATTCACGATGCTTTCCAGAATGAGCCTGAATGTGAAGGCCTGGGAGACAGTATCCTCACAGTAAAACAGGTGCAAAATTCAGATGTAGACAGCTGGCAACTGCTTTTATCTGAGCTAATGTCACACTTACACTGGTGTCCCCATGACAGATTGGATATGGATACCTCGCCTAGGAACAGAGCGCAGTATAGAAGGACATGAAGCCAAACCACATCATTTGGTGCCTATTGAAGGAGTATGTGTCATTTTATATTACACGTGAATGACTGTAGCAAGGGCAAAATAAAAATACATTTGCTCAAGAAAGTAGGATTTGTCATAACAAAGAGATTTTCAATTCATTAAAAACAGAAACCTTCTGACCTTCCAGTCAACTACAGACGAGGGACATTCTGTTTCTGAACTATGCAAATGGTAATACAAAAATCAAGAATTTTTATTATCCTTTTCCATATGCATAAACCACACATTCCCATTTTAAAATTACATTATACTCTGGCCTTCTAACTCTGAGTGACTGTTGCTAGCTGAGTTTCATCATTTAATATGTAGCACCTGCATTTGGCATAATAAAATTAAGCATTCCCTTGGAAATCAGATAGCTAGGATGTTTCTTTTTTAGACAAGGAGAAGACCTGCCTCCAAATTAGTATCTTTGATGTTGACTTTTCATCAGTAATAGAGAACCTGGTTTAAAAATTAAAAACCCAAACATCAAAATGCATGAAAAAGCTGTTAGAACTATGCAGTGAAGAAACAGTACAAAGTCACTGGATTCGAAGGCTGCTTCTACCCTTTCGGATCTGATAAAAAAAAAAAACAACAAACCACAAACTTGCTTGGGAATGAAAGCAGAATAATCTTTGTGATCTGTCTGCCGAGATGGCTAAGACTGGCTACTATGAAAAAACAAATGTCTGGATTCAGACGCGGGCTTATCTCCCTAAGCTCTAATTAAGACTTCCTTCTGAAGACTATCTTCGGGTAAATGGGAAAACTCCTTGTTTCTGATTGTTTCCCAACCAATTTCAAATGCCCACAACCCAAAGTGTGGGCTGCCCAGCACCGCACTGTGGTGCAGGAAAGGAGAAGGGCTGCCGTGGGCTGGGACGGCTGGTGAAACAGCAAGGGCTCTGCCTCCTGCTGACACGATGAACAGAAATGGAGTACAGGAAACTAATTTTAAACTTGCTTGCCTATCCTAGAAAGGTTACTACACTGAGCAGGTTGGATGCTCTGTTCAGTTGTTCTAAATGCTGTTAAGTACAGCATACTTGTATAGGAAATAAATTCCTCTATTCACCTTCTTTGACAAAATATATGAATGCAAGCTGTGATCACAACATGACTGGTATATTTAAAACAGTTCTACTCTCAAGAGAGATGCAAGTCTCCACAGGAAAAGGAATGGACAAAATACACTAGAAAGATTCGAGCCATCATTTTACCAGGCTTAGCATCCAGGTAAGTCTTTAGACATGGACAGAAATTGGCTATTGTGATAAAATCATTGTGTTTTGACAGGCTTCTTTCTTACTGCATACTACTGGTAACTGACTGCTGAAAGAAAGAAGCTAAAAAAAACCCCAAACCCACAGTGGTTAAAAAGTGAAACATGCAATAAAGTAGCCACAAATCCAGTGGGGAAAATGCAGAGTGACACTTGAGATAGGCAAAATGCACAGAAAATGCTCGGAAAGAATGGGGGCAAAAAACCCCAAAGGCTTTGCCAACCCAGTGAGCATTTCAAAAGCGGTTGGAGAGTGCCCTGTTTGAGGTACTGTGAGCATTTACCAAGCTAATTCTAAGCTCCCTATAGTGAAGAAATGAATGAGAGCAAAGCCACAGCAGCTATAGCAGGACAAAGCAACAGAAGAGTGGCACGATGAACTATCTTTGTCCTTCTGCAAGACATCAAGAGAACCTTCAGACGTTTAGGATCCCACAGATCTGCAGATACACAGCATTAAAAAAAAAAAAAAAAGACATTTCTTCCTCTTCCCACTGATAATGCTCTTTGCAGCTAGTGGTTTTTAACCTCCTTTGAAATCTGCAAATGATACTCTGCAATCACCAGGGAAGCTGCTCTCACTGCCACAATGGGTGGGGGAACAGGGGCAAGGAGGGAGAGAGGGAGGGAAAGATTTGCAGTAGATAAAGCCTCTGTCTGCTTTCCTCTGCCCTGTGTAGCGCCAAGTCTCCCTCCCTCTCCTGGGAGTACTCACCTCCTCTGCCATATATGCCTGGTCATGCCATTTCAGGATTGCTTTTCACCGACTGAAATTTTATGCCATCAAAGTGATTTTATTATCCTATCATATTTGAATCACTACACACACTTCTGTGGTGAAACACAAACTATTTGACATTGCATAGCAAGCTACATAATTGTTCAAATGAAATCAAGGAAGCTGTGTCTAATTAAAAGTACATGGGGAATCTACTGTAAGCAGAAGCTATTGTAATTATCTTGTTTCAATGCAAATGTACCCAGTAATGAGAACAGTGTAAGCAAAGTATCTAGCCTTTACCTTCAGGGAGACAGAGGTGACGCTAGAAACACTTAGGATACTACGCATGTAAACACTAAAAAACCCCGTCAAATAAAACTAATGCTATAAAACTCTCAGATGTTTGACTTTTAAACAAGAAAACTCAGGCCAAACTCCAAACTTTAGCAAGTTAATGCATTAGATGTACGTGTGAGAGGCTTTTCCTGGTATTGCAAACTAAAGAGCAGTTGCAAAATGCCAAACTAAGGAATAATCACAAAATACGTCAAAAAAAATTTGCTTATAACATATTATGAAATTTTATTTCATGTCCTTGAGAAAGCATGCATGAGATTAAATGGGTAGAAACTCACCATTTAAAAAATCTACTCTGGGTTTTGTTACTCTGCAGTACAGACCTGTAACACGTCTTATTTTTTCACGTTACCTAGACAGAATTGCATGTAATTTAATAGTTTAGGTGAAGAAATGCTCTTGTGTAACAACTTATTAGTAAGAGGACATTTAACAAGACTCCAGCTTTCCTGTGCCAGCGCGTGGTTAGTACTCGGCCTGTTTTCTTCTGGCACACTGGCATCTTCTTTGTTTGACATGGGGCACGTGGCAGGCAGTTCGCTTGGTCTCCTGAGATCAGTGCTGCTCCTGCATGGAGTACTGCTTTCTGACTCCTTGCTCAAACAACATGAAAACTCAGCTAAATATAAGATCTAAAAATCCCAAACAACAGAACAAATATAGTTATAGATAAATCAGGCTCAAGAGCATCTGCTAAGTGATTCTAGCAGCTTAGTATGAGCACAGAAAAATCCCCACCAAGTTTAAACATGTTTTCCCAGAGAAATCCTTCCTTGCATGAAGCTGTGTGTTCCTTTACTCACTCTTTACCCGAAACATCAGGGCTTACATTTATTAAACTATGGCATAACCTTATAAATGTTTAATTTCTGTTTGATTTGAGTGGGATTTATATACATGTCAACTCCTGCAATATGAGTGAAGTACACAGAGAAAATCTGGGAGGAAACGATGGAAGAAGATTTATTCAAATGTTCAAATCACACTGACTTGCCAAGCCACAAAGATTGGAAGAGGAGGAAGTAATTAAACAAATCGACTTTTTAAAAAAATATATCAGCACATACTACCTATAACTCATTTAATTAGAAAGAAAATTTCTCTCCCATATATCTCCACCCCAGTATGAACACAATTTTACTATGATAAGGAAATAAACCAGAATGAGGCACAAGAACAGTGGTATCTCCAACATGACAAAAATATGTGTGCTTAGAAAAGCATTTCATCAACAGAATGAGAATATTAACTTTGAAGACAGTTAAAACACTTCCCTATGAAGGGAAACAAAAAAATTAAATGGAGGGTAAGCCACTAAATTTTTAAAACCAGTGCAAACCTAGTGCTCAGTGTTTGTTCCACGCTATTTATTTGGTTCTCACTACCGCACTGGGACTTCAAAAGCAAGTGCCTGCAAGCACTTCTTTTTGATCGTGTGTAATCTCAGTCACTGGGTGAGTTTTATTGCAAGATTTGGTCTTTCCATAGATGCATCACAGCTCAAAGAAGGCCTATTAAATGGTGGTTTGCAGTATCTGATCACAAGAGCTGATTAGCCAGGAAGTAGGAAAAAAGGCTGCCAAGCACCTGTCTGCATACGTTAGAAGCAAGAAGATACTATGTCTACACACAGAAACTATAATTTACGAAATGTGAGAGGATAAAGTAGATAAAAATATTATCTAGAAGCTAAAGAGGATAGAACGAAAACACATGATTTCACTGAAATATTAGCATTTTCCAATTTGCAATTTTTAAGCAAAGTAGATAAATAATGCCCAAATTCTGTTACCAAGCCTGCTGGCTGCTGGACACAGACGCTGTATAGACTGTTCTAGAACATTTGACTGTAAATGCTAACAACTTCTGGAGTTATAGCAGGAAAATAACAATAAACCTAGACAATTCAATTTCTTCAGAGTAAAGATTTTTCTTTGAATATGGCTGACAGACTCATTTTTACTCAATTAGCACTATTCTTCAGTTCAAATGAGGTTTTAATAGTATCTTACCTTAAAAAAGGGGGGAAAAAACCTGAAGTACCTTGCCTAATTTTTGTGTACGCAAAGATCCAGCATCTGTCAAGCCACAGCTCACACAAAATAAGGGCATTCTCTGGTTTGTTCACTGCCATTGCTTTAAATGCAATCGAGTTAATAAATTTAAAAAAAAAAAAGTTTTGAAATGTTGCTGATGCATCCAACAGCACCATGAATAACAGCAGAGATGGTGCTAGCGCACCCATCCACATGTTCCTCAACAACTGCATGACCAGATGTGCGAGCAAGAACCACTGCATTTTCTACGCGTTGATAAGGGCTGACAATGATTTCAATCTGCCTGGTTGTTTCACGCTTCTGTAACCACCCATTTGGCCTTAAGCCAACAGCTCCAATTCAGCAAACTGCTCCCTTCAAATCAAAGGGGTGTTTTGTCTCTTTGAACTTAATAGTGACTTTTACTTTTGTGCAGCTTCTTTGCTTATTAGGGATAAAATTAATCCTATGCTTAAAGTACACGTAGATAAAGCAGAAAAATGACAAAGCACCCCATAGCAAGTCATTTCCACGTCATCTAATTCCACTGATACAGTAGGGAGATCACCAATAAAAAGAAAATACAGATGTAAAACTATACACAGTTGTTTCCTGGCAACATACAGGTTAATGAAGAAAATTAATTACTATAGTAAAATCAACCTTAATATTTTGATTACTGACTGACTTTTTAGAAAATTCACTGATAGATCAGAAATTATATATAGATTAAAATTTGGGCTACACACACATGCCAAAATGCTTTAAGCTTGCTTCCTGTTTCAGCCACACAATTGCACAAGGCAGCTTTCCTTGCACTGAGCACCACCAAAAAACTCTCCTGAGCACCACCAAAAAACTCTCCTGGTGCTGTATGTCAAGCAGAAAACTTGTATTATCTGTTGTGAAAGACAAGAGACAATAAAGTCTGCACTGCTACTCTATTCCAGTAGCTTTATTGAATACTTAAGAGAATTTTCTAGTAAAATAATATTCTCCTTTTTCTGATTCCTTGTGCTGACTGTTTAATAATGTATTCACTGATTATTTTATTGATGATGTACTGGCGCATGCTTATTCCCGAAGATAGTCTGGAGAAATATAGGAGACAAGCAATGTCTAGCTTTCTCAGCTCACCCTGCTGACCTGTCAGTGGAACAAGAATGAATGATGAGCTGTTTGTCCTCTTCATCTAACAAGAGAAGTTCTTATAAAATGAATAACCTTTGCATTTTTAAGTTCTGCTTCTGACAGAAAGAAAAAGGAAAACCTTTTCTAAAAAAAAAAAAAAAAAAAGTAGAAAAAAAGAACAAGAGCAACTTTGGAAACACTCTGGGATAGAAGCTAGAAAATTGGGCTATTTCAAAACATAACCAAAGGTATTAAAGAAAACAGATAGTGGTGATACACTTCATTTACTATACATTTCTTTTGAAATGAATATTCATGTGACACATTTATCTGACAGTCTTCCTCAGGATTTGAATACTAGCAGTGGTTTGTTTTTTTTTTTTTAATTCTGCAAAGACTAAATTTTATCACTGGCCAAGGACGACAGTCCCTTGGACTCCTTTTTTGGTTGTTGTTTAAAGGTCAGTTAAAAGTTTAGAAGCTAAGTGTGCATGCAAGCACGCAACCAAAACATGAGATACAAGTACATAATGGACTACAATAGCCCTATAGAAGTCTGAAAGCAAGTCTAACTTCATTTGTGATAATCTACTTGGCAAAACAACACACAAAGTTAAAGAAAGGAGATTTACCTGCCTTTTGTGATTATATCAAACATTGTAAAAAAGAAGACATCACACTGGGGTTAATTGAGAAAAAGGCAATTATTCTAAAAATTTCAAACCAATGGAAAAATAGCTTCTCTTTATTTAAATTAAGTGTTCCATACCAGATGAAAGCAACTGATGAAAAGCACATTGTTTGATAAGGTCACTTATTTGCGAGCCAGGTTATTAACATTCATTAAAAAGGAAAGGGAGAACAAAAGAGAGAAAGGGAAAAAGTAAAAATTGTGTTACCCGCTAGCACAGAAGCACAATGACAATTTTCACCAGGTTCACTGAAATGTTTCCTTTGCATTTCCTTCTGCAACAAACCAAACAATCTTGTAACAAACTCTAATGAACCTTCTGACAAACAAACTAAGCCTTTGACAACTTCTCTGCCATACCCTGACCTGCTGCAGGCTAAGGAAATAACAATCATTTTTTTCTCTAGATGATCTACTTCAAGTCCACCATTTGCTAAGAATTGCCATGTCCTTGATTCTGAAATGCCCCAGCATAATCTTAAAATATTTTTATATAAAATCAGCAGGTCTTCCTAAGTCCCTTCTTCACCTCTTGTAAGTCAGCAACACTGGGCCAAAACTGCAGGGAGAGGACAAAGGCACCCATTTTTTACCAATTAACCTTTAATTGGCTGGAGACTTTAGAACAAATAACTCCGTTCACCGTATCTCCTCTTTAGACAAACCTCCTAGACTTGTTAGGGAAGGTAAAAAGTCCACTTTGCCGGCGAAAAAGATCAGCACAGGGAAGACCCAGGAAAAACACTGTAATATTACCCAGTAATAAGTGGTGGTGGTGGGGAAAGGACTGTTGAGGTAAACCAGCAAAGCAGAATTCACTCTGAAAAGCAATGTAAGGTCTCTCTTACAGGACTAAGCAATACATTCAAAGCACAGTATCACAATGGAGCTCACTCGCACACACAGCTAGCAAAGTATAAGAAAGCTTCATTCTGACATTTTCTCCTTATCTCACTTCTGCTTCCAGCAAACTTTCAGAATGTATCCAGGATTGTTGTCTTCTTCCTGGATAATGCAAATGCCACCTCCCCTCTGATAGAAAAGATGAATATACATGCCTATAGAAAGCTGAATAGGAAGTTGAAGAAAAAAAAAACCACGAAATAAACAACTCAGATCTTACAAGGTTGGCCCAATGTTTGATACACATTTAAGAAATGTTTCATATAGGTACCTAGTGCCTATTTTTACATTTCAGTGTTGAAAAACTTAGTGTGCAAGCAGAATTGGCCAGGAAATCTCCATCAAATAAAATATTGACAAAAAGAGGTTGTGAAATCAAGAAATATTAATAAAAATATCTTTCCCATGATCAATAGCAAAACCCCAGCAGAAATCAGAAAAAAAAAATAATCCATCCATTGTACTCATAAAGTACAAATTTGGCTTTAACATAATAGATGCCTAGTCAATAGATTAAAACAAAACCAAACAAAATAACCCCACACTTTACTGGGAATTCCTACAGGTACTTGTTTGAGGTCAACCTTTGACTTTGTGCTTCAAAATTCCCCATGTATAATTTTGGCAGCAATGCTTTGTAGCTCACTGTAGCTCACAGTTGAATACAGCTAATGCTCCTGTAAAAACAGCCCCATTTTTCTGCAGAATCCATCAACCACACACAAACCAAAGTACTTTAAACCTCAATCTTACAACAGCTCTTAAGCACAGTAGAGGCAGCAATTCTAAGAAACTAAAGTCATATACAATACTTGTTTGTACAAGGAGCTTTAAAAAAAAACAAAAAACCCAAAACCCAAAAATGAAACAAAACATCATGGTGGTGCTTATAACCTAATCAGAAAACCTCTTCTGAAGCGTCTCTCCCGGCTGCAGGTAAGTGGTTTACTGCTGAATTTCTATGGGCTCCCAAGACTGATTTGAAACAAGCAACCAAGAATGAATGACTGAAATTTTCACCAGAGCCAAGCACAGCTGAGCTAATCAGTAAGCTTCTGGGGCATTGGTAATTTGATCAGCAGTGGTTCCTCCTGGTAGAAGAAAGTCTTCAGTACGGACTTCAATCACGCGTGAGAAACCAGCCATTCGCAGTAGCTAATGTTCATGCTATAGAACAATACCACTTCAAAACTTTAGCCACATGAATTGTATGCTGAAGGTAGGAACAGTAGCACTTGTGAATACTCATGGAAATTAATGCAAAACACTCAAGTCAGCAACACAGAATATTTTTCATTAGACCTGCTGTGCTATTCCAATATAAATCATTCAGGACTACAGAGAAAATATATCCAACTTCCCTACTCTTGCCACACGGTGTTAAAGTATTGCATGGCCAGTGGCAGAAAAGGTCAGGGATAAGTAAAAGATGGAGAACCAAAGGACTAGTCAGTGACGAGCTGAAGGCTATGGCTAGAAGAAAAAAAATTTAAGGATTTTTTTTTTTTTTAAATAGTGACCCCAGAAGTCCTAGTACCATTGCAATCTGAAACATTCTTATTGAATTAATCTATAAGGTCATTTTGCATTAAATCCGAATTCCACATCATTGGTCAGATGGGAAGATTCAGGAAATCCATCTGGGAGCACAGTTTTATCTCAGGCAGCAAAGACTAGACTTTGCTCTTAGTCCACATATATTAAATTCTATCTGTGTATTTGAATAATTTATTCTTTGTGCGTAGGAACATGCATATGGTTATCATCTATTCTTTTATTAAGTAGTGGATGATACTTCTATCTTGGTATAAAAAGCCATGCATATCACTTCCTATACAAAGAGGATTTCCTGCAGTATTTAGTTGTAAATTTGCAAATATCAGTCCTATCAGAAATAATTGACTGAAATTTACTGTGCACCCAGCAAACAGCCTGAAAGACCGGGCTTCTAAAACTGTAGAATAAAGAGAAAAGGCTTAGCAGCTTACACTTCAACATCACACTCTATACCATAATTTGTTTGCTGTTGTGACACTCAGTGTGTTGGCTCCCAGTGTCATGCTTAAGAGTTCTCAAAAGTTCCTCTCAAATAGACAAAGACTACTTTCACATGCAATTTCAATTATTCAACTTAAATTGAAAAAAAAAAAAAAAAGACAATGAAACTGCTTTAAATATTTAGGATCACAATTCTGCACATCTGCATTTTTTCTCTTAAGGCAAGTGCTGCAGTTTGGTGAAAAAAAAAATTCATTAAAAAGGAATCTCAAACTGTGCCACAGGAAGAACTGCAGAAAGCAAAGAGAAAGCAAGTGCTCTGCTGTACAGTCATTCATACCTGCAGCAGGACACTACGGCCAGGGATTCAGGGATATTTACAGAATTTACCTGCAAATACGGTTAACTCCCAGGGAAGCACTACAATTCACTTTATACATACTGGAAATTAAAACATGTCATCTGCTGTGCTTCTGTGGTTGGATGGGTAAGCAGCCATGCCACCTGAACGGTGTCAAGTAGACTATGCCATGAGGTCAGATATCAACCACCATAACTAGAAATGGCACTGGTATTTTAGCAGAGATAACAAGAAAAGTAAGGGCAATATCAGCAAATACTATACACAAATGTCACATTTGTAGTATGTAGAAGAAAGGGAGAAGAGCTCCTGTTGGCAACTGCCAAAGGCTATATTGGTTCACCTCTTGGAGCAAGTCCCAAAAGCATATTTTCTTTGGTTTTTTAGGTTAGATTTTTTTTTGTTCTTAGTTTTTCCAGTTTTTGCAGAACTCCATCATTTTTCTCCACTAGATACATTATTGCCAATACAGCTCTCATTTCTTTACTCTTTGATGGTAATGTTCCTTCCACAAATACATTTTTTTAATGTGTCTTCTCAACTATATTTTTTCAAATACAATACATCTTAAGTTACAGATCAGTATGAGTAAACATTTGTTTTTACAGTCTTTCCTTTTAAAACATGCTTCATAGCTTCCTGTTAACATTCACTTCTCCTGCTTGGACACAGCAGGAAGGCTAGGAATCTGGGAAAGGGGAAGGGCAGAGGAAAAAGAAGTGGGTTTTTTTAGTTAATGAGTTTACCTCCTAGAAAAACTGGTGTGCCTTCAGACTTAACTAGATTAATATCAAGATATACCACAGCATAAAAACTGTTGCCAAAGTTCAGTCATTTAAATAAGATCGTAGTAATCAGATCTCATTAAGCAGACGTTTACATATTCTAAAATATCAGTTAAGCTCTGACTCCACCAAATGAGCTCAGTTTGTGAGTATGCAAAATCCCAACATGTTCTGGGGGAAAGAAAACGTCCTGAGACATGATACAGAACTCTTTTTAACATATTACATATACTCATATATACAACTTCTTCTCATAGGCACATATGCTTTGTTTCCTGCTAGAAGGAAGGACAGAAGTCCTACAAGCATGGGGCAGCTGCCAGAGCTATTCAAACCCCTGAATCCAATCCTTCGGAGAAACAGATATCCTTCAGTATGAATAACAAGGTGTTTCAAACTGATTATTTTCACATGCACACTCACTCCCTTTCTTTTTGTTCTCCCAGATGCTATATATAACAAACGTAGGTTGAAGCAAGTTGACTCCGTTTCTATTATGCACAAGCCAGGCGAGGTTAATCAGTGATCCTGTAAGTGCACGGCAGCTCCAATTGCGTATCTGTCCCAGCAGCTCACTGGAAGGGCCAGCAGTGCGGAAGACTTGCACTTGAGCTGCCACATTTGCAACTTAATACAGGAACAAATCACACGGTATTTGAGTGGCTACATAAAGATCAGCTCACATAAGCATTCTTATCTTTACAATGTCCTGGGGTCTATTTCAATTACAGTAAAAATACATGAATAGATTCCTTCTGTGATATTAACTGTCTAGATAGGTAATGATTTTCCCAATAAGTGGGAAACTTTAAGCCTTTATTCAACAGGACTACTCATCTGATTAATTGTTCATCAATATAAACTGCAGTTTTATAAGACTAATTTTTAACTGGTTGGGATAAGAGAGCTAATTCAATATATATTCACCTTGTAAACAGGTGAAAGTCCTTGCAGATTCTTTGTTACAATGCTAGTCAGGGTAAACCTTCAGGAAGAAGGGAAACAGCTCTTTCTAGAAACATAATCTCACTGATTTCTATAGGTACAGCTGACACTTCGGTATGTAAAAGCAGGAAATATTTACCAAATATCCAACAGTCCCTCCTTACCTTTAATGCTTTTTACACTGTGGTTGTCAGTTTAATAGATTTTAGCTACTTAAAAGAGCTCTAATTAACATTCTGGCAAAGTACACTCATCTTCACACACCCCAGCTGTACCATACACACAGGTGTTTGTAGCTTATGCTCATAATAAACAAATGAACGGCACCCACAGGCTGGATGCCATTCAGACCGCTTGAATAGTAAGTCCAGATATCACTTCCCAAGTGAAGTGCCCACGCTTTCCAAGGAGCTAGAAACAAGCTATTTTCCCCACCCCCAGTCTACTTCAAGTATATTTAGTCACTTGGGATCATTGGCCTAACTGAGGTTAGCACTGAATATCAATGCCAACCTTCACAAGCTTCTACTGTTTCAATCTCCTCCTCGATGTTATGCAGCTGCCTGCCCAGAGAACCTTGCTATAGACAGCCATGCCACGGGGCAGTAAGGACACAAGATATTGAGGGGTGCGGGGTGTTAAGAGTGAAGCCTTTAGAAAAGGCCAAGATGAGGCATTAGAAATGGTAGAATATTTGTCTTTAGGAAACAGTGATGTGTCAGGAGTGTGATTCGTGTTTCAAAGGCTAATGACCTAATTGATCTTCTGCCTTTTATATTGAACTGTATCAATTCAGCATCATCTACAATAGTCTTGGCAGCAGTATTTATTTTTACTGAACTTCACAAGATCCTTAAAGACCCTCCTGTCAGGTTAAAGCAAGTATTCAAAGTTTTCTTCAAGTACAGCTGAATAATACTTAATTTCTCTTTACGCCAAGCACTGGAGTAGAAAGCACAATTATAACAATTTATAAAGATTTTGGGAATTGTTAAATTGCTCTATTTTTGGAGGTGATGCTACAACTTTGGAGGCAAGCCACATTCTGAACACTGAAAAAGAAATGTGAGTACCTTTTCTTAGGGGATGACTCTTGGTCATGCAGAGCAAGAGCAGCAACACCCGCACTCCGTGGCGCTGGAGGCATCTCAGTTGCGAAGCATTTGCCACACTGTAACTTTTCAGCTTGTTCAAGGTGGTCCTTCAGGCAGCAAATCTCAGGACCAGCTTCCTCAGGTAGGTTAAATCTTTCCTTATTGTACAGAAGAGTTAAACTGCAGGTTTAGGATTCCACTCCAGGGGCAAAGGTTTTAATGAGTTAGGTACTCACCAGCTGAGTTCTCCAGCGCTTAAGGTATTAGGGGGATCTAGTCCTTTAAAACTGTTATGTCCTCAAAATCACTCCTCATTTAAAAAATAAAAAAAAATATAAGGCAATTGAAGTATCCAATCATTTCCAACAGGAAGAATTTTTTATTTTCCCACGACCCCAAAAAATTAGTTATCTATCTTATGCCAACACAGGATAGCCTTTAAACTACAAGGAAGATTAGCATCACTCTCCTGAGATAGACGGCCTCATCACAACCAATTTGTCACAATGATAGTCTAATTAAATGCATTATTCTTCTTTGGCAAAGAAGTGAACACTTGACATGTTTGAGTTAGACATACAAGTTTTCCCCTCTTCTTTAATCTATACCTTTCTTTCTAATGGCAAGCCCACAGGGAAGGCTGTGGGCCTTCATTTACAACAAAATCAGTGAATGTAAGAGTAATTTTTTTAAAACCATTTTCTGTAATGGTTGGATGAATAAACCCCGCGTGTTCACAGGAACCGTGCTTCAGGGTAAACACTGAAGCTGGCTTTGGCTGGTCCTTTTAATCAAAACATTTCTATTATTATAAATCAAGCAAAAATGAAAGCACCGGTGCCTCCAGGGAAATGTATAACAAGGCCCCAAGAACTCAAGTTGGCCTGAAATGTAGCTGGCTATTGTCTTCAGTAAATACAAGGTCAAATAACCAATTTTACCTCAAAATTATGAAAAGGAAATTACTTCTCCCTAAAACCATTTTAATCATAAATCAGGCAGCAATTCGGAGAAATTTCAACCATTTTGCAATAGTTTAGGAGAATTCAACTGCAGGCCTGCAAATTTTGCAAGTGATGCTCTGCAAACTAACAAAGAATCAAGATGGTATAATGGAAAACCATGCCACAGACAGGTTATGGTTACTACGGATATCACAGTCACCAATCTTAAGTACTCAATTTACACCACACTAAACAAGCCTGCCATCCCAGTGTTTCCAGCACTTGAGTTATCTTGACATCTTACTGGTGACAGTTTGTGATTACGTGCATTGTTAAAATCATGTACTAGCCACTGGGGACTAAGTCTATCTGCATCTCCTCAAAGGGGAAACAGGGAAATGTTCCTTCTCCTATAAGGACCCACTGGGAATCTTAAATCCAAGAGCAGATTAAGAGTTCATCTCTAAGAACTGGTCATTAATTTTTAAAAGCAGTCATTACACACTTGGATACTGCTCATGCAATGACTACATGAACACTATAGCAGGAGAATAGGAACCTGAACCCAACTGAAAAATTTGATAGTGTAGTAGAGGTTCAATTCTTATGCTCATTTGACAAAATTTGTTCAATTTTATGTAACAAAATATTACAAGATCATCATGCATCCTACTAGACTATTGAAAAAACTGTGTCAACTTTGAGAAATTTCAACAAGAACTGAAAAAAAAAGCTTATGAGAAATGGATTAACTCGGCATAAAAGTATTTCAAGTATTTCTTAGAGGAACCATGATCCCTCTACATCAAACAGCAATGACTTCTGCAGGTAAAACGCCAAAACTACATCAACAATTAATTAAAAGTATTTGTAATAGGAGCTTATCCCTAGAAGGTGCTCCATTATTTTTCCCTCAAACCCAGAAAGAAATTAAGCATGCAATTACATGGAAGTCCCTACTGCAACCAGTCACATTCCTAACTGTAAGCACATTCTCACGTGCTTTATTTTACTGGGTTCCAAGTGCTCAGCATCTTGCTGGATTGAGCCCTATGGTCCTACTACTGCAGAACAGCTGAGGACCT
The DNA here is from genome assembly GCA_026546715.1 of Gallinago undulata. Lineage (NCBI taxonomy): Eukaryota > Metazoa > Chordata > Aves > Charadriiformes > Scolopacidae > Gallinago > Gallinago undulata. Next base: position 17,125,493 of record JAOTQQ010000063.1, on the reverse strand, counting down.
TCAACATTACAGGCTTAATTAACTTGAAAGAAAACAAAGCATGCAAAGGTAAATAATAAGAAAGGAGCGGGGGAAGGCGGGGGAGAGGGGGAGAAGAAATAAAACCCACCAAGATATTTTTCTATTTTGTACCTGGCTTCTGTATATTCAAGCCCAAACCTGCTGAAGCAATATATTCATTTCCTAACACACACACCACCCCAAAAAAAATAATACAAAACCAAAACAAAACATTTTGGCTTCTGGGCTAAGACACAAAGGAGAATCCCACCAGCCAACCATGTCTTTTCTTAACAGATTGGTCTATAGTTAGTGTCCAAGGCTGTAAGTGAATTATTCTGTTTGTACCATCTGCCTGCCAAGTCAGTGCACTATCAGCATTTAGCTCATTACTTTGTCAGTTCCAGGAGAAATAAAGAGCCTTTCTTACTCTGTCTAAACCAGGTCCCATTCTCTAGAATTTAAAGACTCAGAGTCTCCAAATGTGGGTAAGGCCTTTACTACAGATATAACATAAAGGAGAAGGCAACTATGTCTCTTGCTGGTACATCTTCCTGGTTTGTACCATAAAAGGTACATCTTAGCTTCTACAGAGGAAGTGTACACACACCGTTTCATGATTATTAAAAATAGTTTGTAATAAAACTGGAGGCACTGTAGCATTTACTTAGAAGGAGAAAACCCTCAATAAGCCTCATGTGTGAGGAATTTAACCTATGTTAATGGCTAAAGAAAACTAACCAGCATGAATTCCTGGTTAAAACTCAGGGCTACAACGTACAATCATGCCCAAATCAAAAGGGGGTTAGGGGAACAGTAGGCATCTTCATAAACCAATCATCACAATGTATAAAACATCCCAATTTTACTTGATGGGATTACATACTTTTCATTACATGACATCGTTCACTCATTTATCAATGTAGGATTTTGAGTGGCTTTACAAGAAGAAAAACATGAAAACAAAGCCAGATAAATGTTTTTCTTGAGCATGACTTCAGCAAAACTAAAAGCCATGTGTATTTTTCTGTGTTAATTCATCTCACAGATTTGCACATTTGTACAAATTCAGATGGAAGCAGTGAACTACCTGTGATAATCTAAAAGAGACGAGTCACAGCACTGTGTATTCCTGGGCCTTCAGAAACGTTTTTATAGTCAGCATACATTAGCATACTGCAGAGTATTGCAATACTTAGAGAATGATTAAATATTGCTGATATTCACTATTAATTAAAACTAAAAGTAGAGCCATACCTTTACATTTTTTCTTCTTTAACGATTTTTTTTCTTTAGATTGCATCGAAAAAGGCAATTTTAAGGTACATTCTTCTCTGTCACTCTGAATTTCACTTAATTTATCACTGTAGCACTCCAAGAACAGAAATACCGAAGAATTTGAGTTTGGTGTTTAATTAATTTCATTTATTTCAATTTAACCAATTACCTAGTGTATTTATTTAAAACATTATTTAAGCTTTTCTTGCGCCAATGGTAGCCTGCAGGGAACCTTAGTTGAAAAAACAAACGCACAAAACCCTACAGCTTTGACATAAATCAGGACAGAAACATGAAAATTGCTCCTCCTTGTTAATTGTGATTAATGCCTCACCCCATCAGGTAACTTTAACATGGGCTTATAAATTCCATGGTGACTTGTTTCAGTCATTAATTCTCTCTGCTTTCAAGTAACTATTGGATTCTTTTCAAAATAGATGAAAAGGGGAAACGGCACAGGATTTTTACGCCCCTTAGTTATGTATTTACAACAGTTACCCAAGCACCTACATATTACATCTTACATTGTGAAGGATCTCGGAGCTTTGATAAACAGCATCATTTCATTAAGATCACTTCATGTACCACTCACCTGGACTTGAGCAGTCACATTTAGCAATTTAGTCCATCCCACATGCAACAAGATTGAGAAAGAAATGCCATACAACGCAGCTTCGGCACCCAGTGTAAACTGGTATGTCTTCCCTGCTCTCAGTGGGGCATGATTAAGGTGAAATCTGAGGATGAAGATTACACCTTAACTAAGATTAAGGTGTAAGAAAACTTTCATTTGGTAGAACATAACAGAATTGAACTGAAGGACTCACTATGGGTCTTTACATGCCCTCACAGCAGCAGGACTCTAGTCCTACTACTCTTCCAAGAACAGTAGCTATCAGTCATAAATAAAAGTTATTGGCTAATGATGCTACCTAAATCCACTCCAGAACACACTAAGAAATATTTAATATTTAAGGGGTTAGTTTGCTCTATCTCTACCAGAAAACCAGTATTCTTTGGTGTGTGCAGCATTATTTCCTCAATTAAAAACATTCTCGTCTGCAACAGACATGCCACATTAAGAAAGGTTAAAGTCAAAAGGACCTCATTTTGTTAGATTACAGCAGAATTAATTGATGCATTTAATCAAAGAGATGCTACTTGGCAATGGCATAAAGCTTCTCTTCTCCAGGGATGGTACCAACCTCACTGGCAAACTGGCAGCTTTTAAATAAATACAAAACAATAACAGTACATGCATGCTTCTGTCAGAGCCCATGGTTTATAAGACTTCTTTTGAGAGTCAAACCTCCTACAGAACCTCTCTTTTTTTCTTACATATACTATTAATTTTCTCTTAGCATGAGAGAGAAAGCAGTAAGTGTATTCACAGTAACTGTAAAATCAAATGTACGTTAAAAGCACACAGAAGAAGAGTATTATTTACTTGGTTATGACAAAATTAGAGCTACCAATATTGTACGCAATCTCATGCCTGCCCTATAGAAAAAATAAAAGGGGGGGGGGGGGAGAAAAAGGATGCCTCTAAGGACAAATTTTGGCCAAAACTCATCTTTTGTTTTCATTTCTTCTTACAGAAAGCCTGTGTCTTGATTTATTTCTGTCAACCACTTTCTTGGAAGCTGTAGTTTGTGTACTTGCAATGTCTATTTCTAAACTAATACATCTTTCACCAGGAAATAAATAAAAAGTGATAACTAAAAAGACTCTTTATGCAATACATGCATGAATTACCATTTTTTATTAGTGTCTTCTGTTAAAAAATAATCTGTTAAGAGAGATCTTGCACTGACCACAGAAAAAAAATAATAGAAAGCCCCAAATTGTCTTATTCTTTGGCAGTACCTCACCAAGCAGAATTACTTGCATAAAATCAAACTTTAAATTCTACATCCACCTCCTCATTCCCCACCCCCGCCCTTACATAAGAGTTTAAGCGGGCTAAAGTATTTGGAGAACTGGGTACAGAAAATAGAATCTAAGAGTATTTTTGAAGAGAACAGTAGAACACAGCACAAAGCATTTCATTACAAACGGACTATTTGCCAAATAAGCAGTGAAGTTCATTGAGCAATTCCCATAATTATCTTGCTAATTTCCCATGATGCTTATGGCAGTTACACTGGAAAAGCAGCTACTGATACTCAAATTAGACTGATTTTTGGAGACTAGAGTTTCTCTGATCTTTATGTTCTATCTAGAATTGACTGAAAATTAAGAAAGAAATTCTGGTTCCTTCATTTTACCAAAGCTCGCATTGGTAAAATGGCTAATAACGACACTGCAGAGCAGATTAGCCTAAACCAGCAAACTTCATTTAGAAACTGCCTTTAGATGCCAATCCACTGTATTATTTTTGTTTGGTTGGGTTTTTTTGTGGGTTTGTGGTTTGTTTTGTTTTTTTAAAATACCTGTTCTTTCAGATTTCTCTTAAGCTGAAGGAAACAAATCTCCCTCCTCTCTTTCCCATGCCTTCATGAGTGTGCGAATTCCTACTTGGAATCACATCACCAATGCCAAAGCCCACCTAGGAAATACTCCCACACGTTCTCCTTCATCTTTTCCAGCTTTATTTCTGTAAGGACATACGGACTCACAGGTCCCCTATACTTGAGCAGGGGGTAGACATGAGGTTTCTTTTTAGAAAATACCTGCATGATCATTCTACATTCAACTCCAAAAGCTGGCTTCAGACAGAAAATATATAGAGACAAATTTAGATTCCTCTTTTCTCAGAAGACCTCAATACAGAACAGCATAGATGCAGCCACTAAGAAGTAATACTCTTAAAATGACTCTTCTGTTAAGCTACTTTCCGCAAAAGAGTTGAATTAGAAATTCAGAAAAAAACACATCTGATCTTTTGTCCATTACAACAATGTGTTTCTTTAATTAGGTAGCATTACTTTTTAAGAAGAGAGATACAATATTGTTTCCTATAATGTAAAATACACACAGCAGAAACAAAAATAGCTTATTTATTCATCAACAGCAGTATTGCCAAAGACAGCATACAGCCCCTTTATCTGACATGCACTGTACAATAACATTCCATCTGAGATGAGACAAATGCCTTCTCATTTCATAAAATCTCATACTGTTATCATGTAACTTCAGAGTAGCAGTTTTATGCCTTATCAACATGTAATCTTGATCCTAAAATACTGTGAAAGAATCTTTTTCCTCACATTTCCCTCCCAGCACAAACAACCGTTCAACGAACTAGTTGTTGCACACCAGTATCTTCCAATTTTTTGGATAAAATTTCTCATGGCACCCAATACTTAATTGATGTAAGGAAGATAACTGCAGCTTGTATGACAAACCAGAGATGTCCCAGTAGGCCGAGAACAATGCATTATTTTTAAGAGGTAGAGGAACGCACAATTGCACTGTTTGGCTGTTACCCCAGTCTGGAACTTGTTAAGCCAAGAACATAACTCCAGCCCCTTCAAAAGCACTGATCTCCAGAGAACCACGACAACGACTTGTAGAAGAGCTCGTAAGAGACAGCGATGCCCTAGGTAGCATTCTTTCGCCCAGGCACCGCTTTGCTAGATACCAGAATTAGCATGCCAATTCTGCTGGAGCTTGGCTTCCTCCTATTCCATATGGATTGAGAGGGACGGAGAGAGTGGGATAGGGCTGCCACTGCTGCTGGTTCCATATGGCCCAGCTGGACCAAGCTGGCTCTGAAGTTGGCTGTTTTATGGAAATCACTTGCCAGAGTTTCCTTTTTCAGAAGCACAATGTGTATCAAAACTGGCATACAGCTGCCAACATGGTTTCCAAGCGAAATTCTACCAAATTCTTCAGCTGCTAATGGGGACTCATTCTTTCTAGCTAATTATCTGTTGGTTTCCAGTCTTCCTCATCTCTGAAACTAATTATAAAACTTCCATGGTTTGTATGAACTATGAAATTACTTTCAGAACTTCAGTGACTCATAACAGAGTCAGAGTACTTTAAGGAGGATATAGAAACATAGCAAGTTACCACAATAGTCTCAAATACTGAAGAACTTTACGGTACCATGGGATAAAGTCCTTGGGATTCAGCATAAATTCCTCCTAAATTGTTCAGGCAAGTCTGATGCTAGCATATCCTATGCTACTGCATATTTAATTCCTTCTTTTTTTTTTTTCCTATTTATTTTTTCCATTTTTTCCTCACGAGGCTTGCAAAAGTGTAAAGAAAAAAAAAATCTACCTTTGCTAATGTTGTTTATAAAGTCACCAGCAACTAATAAGATGAACATACAGTCAGGGTATTAACCTTTCAAGTCATTTTGACTTCAAATAAATTTAAAGTTTCAGGAGGCATTACAACAAATCCCATGAAATACGAATGCTTAGCCTGACTAATTCTGTGTACTGTTAGACAAACTGAATAATTTGTTAACATGAGTCAAATTAGCCATATAATTAATTTACTTCAAATGGCAGTAGAACAGATTAGAACCTTAAAATGTGGGCCATTGGCCTACCTACAATGTAGCATTTACTGAAGTGAAAATACTTTAAAAAGGGCACCAACAAAATTTAAAAGTCACAACAGCTAGTGCAAACCCTTCAACTGTTCAAATACTAAAGTTTCAAGAACTTCAGTCTGAGTCTACCAGCAGATGTACACATGAATACACTGACACAGGGACTGAAAAAGCCTACAAGAAGCCACTTGCTAACACTTTTCTCCAGCTTCTTTTGACACACATTTCTTTATAAAACAGTTTAATCTTGAATTTAAAAACCAGACCAAAACATGAGCCTCTCCCCTCAGCACTGCTCCTGCTGCAGCACCCACTCCTGCTAAACTGACTCTGGCTGTGTCACAAACAAGTTACAACCCACATAGAAGTTCTCTCTGTAAAAGCAGCCAATCTTACAACGGGGGGGGGGGGGGGGGGGGGGGAAGAACGAAAGGAATAAAAAGGTGTGCTCCTCCATTATGTGATTAAGTTACCTACTGTGCTGTAAAATCCTAATGGAGTTAAGTATCTCTACTTCATGATGAGACAAATGAGGCAGGGTCAGTCTCCAGGTCAGGAAGAACTGCCAATTTAGCTTTTCAATGCAAGTCTTGCTCTTTGTTTCTCTTAGGGTTTAAAGTGAGATAAAAATCATGGGTCAATGATCTCATGGTAATAGTTCCAAGGCTTACGAGAGACATTCACACTGTAGGAGCAGAGGAATAAGGAACTGGCTAATGAAGACAGACAATGTAGTTACATCAGTTACCTGAATTTTATTCTTTCAAGAGTAGGCAAATCTACTTTTCTTCAAATATTTCATTAGGCCTCTGGACTGAGGCAGACAGAAATATTATTATACTGAGTAACAAGTACTAATGAAGACATTTTCTCTCTTCTTGCAGTATTTGTTAATGTATGTTCATTTTTTTTTCTTTCCATTGTTAATCATCCCTCTTCTGATCACCTCTTTCCTGAGAAGCAATCTATACAGAGGGGGTAAGTTCTTAAAAAAGCATTCAAACATTTTCGTATGCTTTTTTATAACAATTCCAGCATGGCAAGACTATGTTTTTGAGATGATTATTTGAATTTGTATCACCAATGAAAGAATCACAATTCCTTGACTTGCCTTTACTTCAAGCTTTGTCTTTTCACACTACCACACATTTTTTTCAATAAAATTCTATGCTTATTTAATTTCCTTGAAAGTAAATGTATTAAATGTACAGATATTACGTTATTCTGATTAATTTATAATTTGAACAGCTCTGGAAGACTTTTGCCTGGCAATCAGATTCTCTGCATAAATGGAGTGGCTTGGACATATATTATAGGAAACAGCTGTTAAGCATTTCTTCTTCACAGTCATTCTGACTTGTAGCTTTCACTATGGGAACCTCCATCCTCTATGAGCAATAAGGCTGGGAAAATACACGTGTGGTTTTTTAGTCATGAAACGTTGTGTCCAAAAAGTTATAAAGTTTGATTTACTGAATGCAGTACTCAACTGATCAGGCATGTCACATTCTGCACACCTGTACTTTTTCAGAAGTAAAACATTAAGTGGATTTTCTTTGTTAACACTATGAATGGACCAATTCTATTTTTCAGGAAGAAAAGAGGAGCAGATCTAAGGTCCTGCCTTAGGAAGCTGTCTCTTCAGCAACCAGAGGAGAGCTCTGATATAAAGGCAGTTTTTCAAACATATCAGGGTTTTTTAGCAGGAGTTTGGGGAAAGTATCAGTCCTCATTACGAAGTATAAGTTTCAGATGTACTTCTAAGCTGAAGTCACAAAGTGGAGAAAAAAGGGACATACAAAATAGGTATACAGAAATTCTGATAATGAAAATCATCAACAAGCTTAGTGTGAGAAGTTTAAAGAAAAATAAATTAGCCTAGTGGGAACAAACAGCACAAGGAAAACTTAGGCTTACATATTTTTCAAAGACACAACTTCAGTATCTGCCAAGAATACCTGAAATAATGTTCACCGGTGAGTTATGGGGTACCATTTAAATCATAGTTAAACTTACTTATCAAGGAACACAAAATCAGCAGGAATTACTTCAGATCATCGCACTGGCCTGAATACATACAACACAGGCCCATTTATACCCAGACATTTGTCCAGGAACATTTCCATACACAGAGCAGAATTTAGTAAACTAAATAGATGTCCGATGGTTTACATTTGAACATATGTTTCCCTGCAAAGGATGACCTCTGGTAACTACTCAGTAACTAATGTAACATACTACTTCAGCCAATAAAGAAATTCTGCTTCTCTGCCAGGGGTACTACCTGTTAAATTATCGTTAGGGTGACTGCAAATTTATACTGCAAATTTAAATAATTATCCATGCTATAGCACCCGAGTTTGATTTTTCTTTACTGGAATGCAAATGACTCACTGAACTCTTCTCATTCACTGATGAAATTCAGAACTTTTGGAATTTAATTGTTTTTTTTGTTAAATTAATAAATGCGTTCCATACTGAATGAATCCAACTACAATAAATATTACAGAAATCTTACAAAATGTTTTCCTTAATACACAAACAATTTATGGAAAATTTATCAGGAGAACTAGGAGATATTCTAGCGGCACTCTTTACAAAGTGGAGAGCAGAATTTTAACAGTTTTGGCTGCAGATTTCCTTTGCCAACACTGTATGGTCATTACAATTACATAAAATTTTGTTTGGTTTTAAAAACCTTTGGGTTTAATCTAGAAAACCTGGAGGACTATATCCTTTACATATACCAGAAAGTTAACCTACATCCTTTTTAAACTATTGAATAAATCAATAAAGTAATCCAATTTTAAGTTAGAAAAAAAATGAAATTCTGAATATTAACTAGTACAAGGCTATAGAGCACAAAATATCAAAACCCCCTTTATAACCACATTCCATCTTTTGCATTCTTCAGATTCGTTTCTAGCCTTCTCTTGCAGTAAGCACCAAATTATTGTCTATGAAATACACGAAATGTATCTGGAATTTTTTTCACTCAAAATAATTGTATGGATATATATAAGATCTGTACAAATACAGTACCCAAATGTGTCCTGAGTATTTGATTTATCAGAACTGTCTGAAAAATTGAAAGTATTAATATCCCATTAAACAAAATAGAGACTTGAGGCAAAGAGAAAATTCAATGATTTGTTTACGCTTCCAAAAAAAGATTTGTGGCACAGCCAGAAATTTAGGCCAGCTCTTTTAAGTTCCAGTCCAGAACTAACTGTTCTTGTCAAAAGTGTAGCAAAAGAAATGTTGCATTTATCAAGGCCATAGAACATTCTCATTCTGCTTAAAATACATTATGGGAATGCTGAACTAATCAATTACGAGGAAGAGTCTCTTTTTAAAAAAGATGTAATGATGTGGTAGGCATACTCATGGAAAAAAAATAAATTGCATCTTCTTAAGAAGAGAGACAAAGATAGGAGACACTTTGATGAAAACTCATCCATTGAAAATGCAGTACTAATCAGGCTTAAAAATATAAAAATACTGGAAAGTATTCTTTTGCAGAAGTTAGGCGAGAACTATAAATAAATATGGCCCAAGTAACAAAGAATTAAAGCTTTGGAAGAGATACTCGAATTTAATTTGCATGGCTTTGATGAGAAATTTAGCAGCAGAGCAGGTAATAATTCTATTCCACTCTATAGGAATTTGTTTGCAAACTGCCAGATAAAGCTGGACTTCAGTTATGAATATGGTTTTGATGATTTATTTTTTACTGGTAATTCTCTTGGAAAATTATCCTTCTGTACTGGGGTAAGACTTGAGCAGTTTGAGCAAAGAGATAATTAAAAGAAAATTCATCTATTAAGCGTTTCAAAATTGGCTTAGACTGTTTGCACGTTTGTACTGTGAACTGAAATATTCTATAGCCTAGATCTGTGGAGACACATCTATAATCAAATATTACAGATACAAAATAAACAATAAAATCCTGAAAACACTCTTTTCAATTGAAAGCTAAAAGCTGTAATACTCAAGATTGGTAGACATTGAATAAAATGCTATGTTAAAGAACTATTAAGACTATAAAGGACTACTCCTTTTTTGTATCTGAAAGACAGCAGAACAATATTTGGTAGATGAGCAGGGCAAATATGTAAGAGATCCATCTTGAGTATTTTGAAATGTCTAATAATTCTTTTTTGGGGGATAAACACCAAATACATAAGGATAACCCTTCCTTCAATGTTAGGATGCAAGAAATGATAACTTATTAGGTAATTAAATATGACTTCTATGGGGTCACTGTTATCTGGTGATATGTCACAGGCAAGTACCTTCTTGATAATTTCAGCAATAGCTTCTTGAGACAGGTGATATTTCAGAGTCTTGTCACTGTCCTTTAGCTCATAATCATGGAGGTAAATTACGTTACACTGCATGCCACAAAATTTGTTATAATCAAAATCTGATTCTGATGTATGTATATTTTTATGTTTTCATAAACTTTTATATGCAGTATGTCTAGCAAGACAAATAAACTCTTCTGAAAATTCAGTAAATCTCATTTTAGAAGAATTAAGCTATTGCCCTTTACTGGCAGGAACCACTCGCAATCCCTGTAACAAAGGCTAAGGCGGCAAGCATTGCTCTAGCATGGAGTTTCTTCTTTAGTATGAGCAACTTCATTTTAACATCTATTTTCCAATCAATTTTCTCCTCACGTTACTGCTAATTAGGCTTCAAGCTTCTATATTCCTCTTTGAGGGTTATTAGAACCCATGTTCCTATCAGTTGTGATTGTATACCTAGATATATACAGTTGGCGTGCACATATGCATGCAGATTTATATCCATATGGCCATAATGAGAATATTTTATTGGACTCCTTTTAAAAATGTGTGATTTTGATTTAGTTTGATTATTTGAATTCTTCAATCAAATTAGCTGAATGGTTGAGTTTATGAGATTTTGGTAGACTGTTTTGCTAGGATGAATGTGGTGATCTATTGATTCTTCCTATCTTCCAGAGAGATGCAAGCGTGGCCAGTGACAGCTCTTACACCCCAGCTCATACTATACCAGTATACGTTATCCTTTTATAAATATCAACGGCAGCAGTCATGCTGTAAATCAGGCAATTTGCCTCTTCAACTCCATACATGCCAAAGGGCCAGCAACTACCTCTACGCAGTTATCTCATCTGGGTACTTTGATTACATTACCCCTCAGCACAGATTAAGGAGCAACTTTATGTCAAGCATAAATGGAAATTCACTGGTTTAGATTTTAGTCTCTTATTACTGCACTGCTGCAGAATTAATCTGCATGTCATAGAGGCTGTTCAAGAAGCTATGACGGATCTCCACACCGAGCTCTGCTTGGACACTAGCTTTCTGGAAAAATACCCCTCTGATCCTCTTTAAAGCATAATGGGAGTATGACCACACTTTTCAGAAAGCAAGGACTGCTTTCTTGAGAAACTGCTTTTGACAGCAGGAAGGAAATTTGTTTCAAGATGGTAAGATATTGATGGTTACCAAGCACAAGGCCCTTTTGATCTACTTCCACTTGTACAAAGAAAAAAAACCCAAAAGCCAACACCCAAACCACCCAAGTTAGTAATAACTTTTTTTAAATCTTGCCTGCAGCAGTTAGAAAAGTTAAAACACATTATGTGAGTTGGAGAAAAAGGATGAATTCCAAGATCAAGCATTTTTGCTAAATTCTTTTAAATTGAAGACAGAAAGTATTTTCTGTGGCCACTTTTAAAGATATTGTGACATCACGCCTCATCATCTACTAAAGAGGGGACAGAAACACTGTAAGTAGCAATTCCAATAGAAAGGAGCTTGTGCACCATGTGAATTATAAACATTTTGATTTGGGGCTGTTAAAAGCATAAGTTCTTGATTTAGTTTAATATTAAAAAAAAACCCACACAAACTAAACTGATGGAGCAAAAGAAAAAAAAAAATCTTCAAAAGCAAAGAGTTTCAATCCCCCTTCACAAAATGGAATTGGATTTGAAATTAGTTCAATGGTGAGTTGTTCCAAAACATATTTTAGAACACCTGCAGTTTTAAAATTCTTCTTTAAAATGCAAGTACTAAGAATAATTTACTTCTGATATTCTTTGACAGACAATTCATATAGTTTACTCTTTCAAAGTACTTAGGTAAAGGGAAAATCTTTGATAAGATATTAACCTTCCTAAAAAATGTTTTACAAAATAGGCTACCTGAGATCTCAAGTAAACAAATAACAAAAACGTGACTCTTCAGCAAGTCCTTTTGAACTTTCTAATCAATCAACATTTGGCAGCATTTCTCAGCTTTTCCTATGAAAAGCCATGTACACATTGCAGAAGTGTCAGTTGCTCTGACAAATCTTACTATGTTAATGAGGTTGATTATTTTCTTTGTACAGATGAGGAGAATATTGGCATATAGGTATTAATTTGCTATTTACAGATTCCCAATAACCATTTTTATTTTCTGACTCACTTGACAGAAGTCATCTATAGATCTCACAGAATTTACAAACACATAATGAAATCTGTAATTTCACCTTGTTAAGTGTCTGCTGCTCCAAAGTGTTTTCATGGTAAGCCCATTGAAATTAACCTGTTGTGAAGAAGCTACTTACTCTACAGAGTAAAAAATACCATAGGTGTTTGACTCTTCTTCATTCTGACTGTATGTTTTCTGTCTAGAAGTGTAAATAAGAGTCTTGCAATTAATCAAAGGAAAAATAACGTATTTCTGTTGTGGCTACCTACTTACATACCAATTAGTAGACTAAAATATAAATAAATGGTTACATAAATACATATATAAACATATACTCTAACATATAATAAATTACATTTTGCATGTAATGCACAGTTTTAAAAAGTGTTCCAAATGATTTTTAAATTATATCTAGACATCCCATGTGCATTATCAACAAATTTATCCACGTTTAATCCAGCACTGTGTCAAGAATGCAGTGGGGAAACTTAAGCTAAGTGACATCTGCTATAATACAATTGCTCTTAGTTTTCTGACTTTATTTGTAAAGAAACTATCTAAACAAATTGTATTTGTAGAGTTGAAACATTTAACAGGTCCAAAACTAATAGAAGCAGTAATTTAACCTTTCACCCCAAGTCAAAATGACTGAATTGCAGAAATTGGTGCTATTATCCTGTGTCATAACATACTTTAGCATATTCAGAGCAATGAATATTAAGCAAGAGTTTGAACTACATCATATTACAATACATGATGCCAGATAGTGAAAAACAGAGGTGCTTGCCTGCAATGAAACAAATGGAATTTATGGATGGAATATTTTGATGCCAGGCAGATAAGTTAGTCATCGTAGACAAAAAGAATATTACAGGGACATATAACTTCTATTTCATCATTTTGAAAGGAAAATTAAAATTCTATGTTTTAGAATGGATATTTAACTCCTGAAACTCTGGTCCAAGGATCATTATCTGTCCAAACACTAATTACAGAAATATTCACACATGTGCTTTTAAACTCCTTACTACAGCAAACCCATTCAACCACTCCAGCAAAGCTTCTCCCGAGTAGGAATCCACATTCACACAACCGCCTCCAGTAAGAATACCACCACCTGATTTGACATGGAATTCACTGCTACACAGTTTGCATAAACACGGGCCCCTGGTACACACAGGATCCGAAAACCTTCAGTATGTATATCCAGCTGTTAAGTACTCAAAGTTCACCCATAGTACAGTTAGAGTATATAGCAACTACTGTAAAGCAAGCCATAGTGAAGAACACGCTTACCACACCATTTCTCCAGGTCTATTCATGTCTGCCACCACCACCCATTGCCGACAACTGTTTTCTTACAGATGCACCTCCAGCTGGGAACTATCTTGCAATCAGTGAGCTGCTGTCCAGCTGAAGTCTACAAGCAATCAGCTCCTAACCAGCACCTCAGGTTTTTGTGCCCAGAGAAACTAAGTTATGAGTACCTACTGGGGGTCAACCACCCACAATAACGTCTCACATGGTTATAGATTCCCCTGGATGATCCAAAAATAGTACAACAGAAAGACCATGTTTTGAAAGGTAGAGCAGGGAAAATGCACAAGAAGCTCGGGGACCTTAAGATCCCTTTTTCAGTACCCAGATAAACAGCCAAGCTGAAGTTACTGAAACTCTAGAATAAGGACAGTGAAAAATAATGGCTCTGCTTATGTGGCTTCTTTGGACAAATTTTTAGTCCCAATGGGGCATTATTTGTTTCTGTATTTGCTCTGGAGTACATACCAAAAGAAGTAGTTTCCAGACATACAATTTTTCTCAAGGTTGCGTGTTTTGCTGTTGGCCAAGATGGCAGCTTGAAGTTACACATACCCTAAATGAACATTAACTTCAGAAAGCCCAGAAAAGAATTACAGATAGCAGCTCATCTCACAGAAGCATGAAGGAGGTTTTATGCATCCAGACATCAGTATCTCACTACTGGTTATCCCATTTCTGGAGTGTCTGTGCATGAAAATATTTAACAACCAAAAGATACTTAGCAACTGAATGAGAGAAGGATCAAAATGCTAAGCAGACAGCAATTACAATACCAAACACCCTGATCAGATAATGCATAACATCTTCTGTCAAATATGAATACACATTTAATGCCTTTTAAATTCTGGCAATATTTTTTTCATGCAATCCAAATTATGCACAAATGATAGCATATACCTATACCACAGTTCCACTTACTATCTATGAGATAATAATCTTGCTAATTTTATCAAAAATTAGCTTCAGCATCATCAGTGTGCAGAAAAAGGAGGAGACACAAAAGCTGGGGGTTTGCTGCCTGGCAGACCCCTATGACTCCCATGCTCCTGCAATTTGAGGTATTGAAGCATCACCTGAAACAGCTGAGGCTGTGTTTGACAAAGAAGGAGGGATTCAAAGCTGCCAGAGATGCTGAACAATTAAGGCTCTAAGAGTTAGTCTTGGAAAGGATTCTTTTTGATGTTTTCTGCCCGTCTTATAGGGAAACTACCTTTGATAATCTGGACGACTGGCTCAGAACATTATAAAATCAAAGTTAGTTCCCACAACATCAAACTTTAATTTAGACAGAAATGCCTCCCTTAGAGTTGAAATGCTCTTAATACATGGTTAGCCTTAATCTTGCATGCTCCCCTGATTCAACATAATATTTTATCCTGACCTTTTGCTGAGAGTTAAAAATAAACACTGACAATTATAATTATGTACAGCCAAGATAAAAGTAGCCTCAAACAATCTACTTTATACTAGAAACATGCCACCCATTTTGGCCAGTTTGCTTTCTGCAACTGGAAAGGTGAAAGGAAGGAAAGGTGAAAAGCTGACACTGCAAACAGAAAACATCTTAGCTTTTTAAAGATATCACCTCTGCATGCACATGTTTTTATAAAGAAAAGGACAACATTCTTCTAAAACATGTTTTCATTGTTTCTTCTCTGTGGAAGGCATATGTATTTAACTTTCTGCTTTGCCAGCTACTAAAGGGGAGAAGTTGTACTAACTTTGCCATTGCAACACAGCCTAATTATGTTCAACAGAAATCTGCAATATATATTGTATATAGAGAATTATATATAATGTATACATACACTTATGAAGAGAGAGGGAAAAAAAACAGATAGGCCTGACAACAGAAGACAAGAAGTCTGAGAACTAATCTATACTGGAAGCTGTATATTGAAGTTAAAATGGATGCATCTGCTATCAGAAGGATGCTGCTTCAAAATACTGTTCTGCCTTTGTTAAAGAGCTTTCTAGCTCTAGGTTTTTTTAAATGACTTTCAGTTTTAAAGAAGCAGAAATCCCTAAGCCACTTGATATACCATGGGAGGGTGAAGAGGATCACTAAAGCCTTGCTGTTTATGCTAATAAGATAGTAACTCAATTTACTTGAGTACTGATCAATGCTAAACAATCAGAGAAGTTCATGTATTATGTATTTCAGAAGAACCTGTGCTTTTTAGTGGAATGTCACAAGGTTAAACTACTGGTAGACATTGTTTCCCTTGAGCCCAATTTCTGCTACAATGCTTCCTATCCACATAATGAAGAAACAATAGCAAAATAAAGCATTGTTTGGAACACATAATGAACTGCTCTCATAAACTTCAACCTTCAAAACTCATTATATTGTACAGTTTGATGCAGCAGACAATTATTGGGCCTCCATTTGGCTGGCTACATCAAGCAATGTACACCACTTTTTACCATGTCTCAGTAATTATTGATAGAACAATTGTCATGGCTCACACTGTTAATATCAGTGCATTAGCAATAGAAGCAGTTTGTTAGATACTTCCTGGCAGGTACACTGCAGTGCTACAGAATCTGCCTCTACTTATCATAGTTACCAATTACTTTAGGAAATATCCAAACTACAAACCCTTCAAGTTATCTCTTCTTCCTGCCACTGACTGTTTTATGTGGTTATTTAAGCCCTTTACACTAAATTGTACTGCAAATACCAAACGCTTTTTTTTTTAGTTCACAGCAATTCACAAAAAAGTTTTCTATGATTTTTAAATCAAATGAGACTGTTTCATACTTATGACTAAAAGAGAAAATACTTCTGCACTCCTATGCAGCGCTCTGTGCTGCAACCTGAGGGCTGCTACTCTTAAATTATTAACTCAAATATGATTACAAAGCAATAATAATTAATACTACATTTCAAATGGTAAAATCAGAAACAATATGTATTTATTTAATGTTATCATGTTACATGAGGATCTCATTCTTACGCTAATTAACAGCTCCTCTTGAAGTCACAGGACAACTATGATGTGTTTATCATTATACTTCATACCCATATTTGACTTGGTTTTGACCCTGGAACATTCAAAAATCCAGTTTGGAATATATTTCCCAGAGTTACTGGAATCAACAATTTAGGAAATATTTAAAGACAACTGTAACAAGCCATGAGTAACCTAACCCAACACCAAAATTTGCCCAGCTTTGACTGGGGTTTGGACAACAAGACATTCAGAGATCCTCCATGGCCTAGATGATTCCACAATTCTTTGATGATAACTGGCAAAACTAGGTTCCCAAACTCACCACACACAATCCTACATTTTATGTGAGCAAAACAAATGGAAAACAGTTTAAGTTGTAGAGCAGCTCTACATGGGATCAGGCTCTGAGAATTCAGTAAGAAAACTATATATGCTAACAATGGCTTTTAGAACTGAGAGAGATGGAGAATGTAAGATATCATGAAACACTTATCAAAGAGTTCAGAGGCATTAATGCCACTATTTATATATCAACATATATTGCAAAGGTTACTTACCATCTCCTTAGATTAGTATGTTGTTCAGAATCAAATTAAAATTTATGACTGGAATTTTGAATAATTTATAGATATCACATGCTAGGATACTTCAGAGGTTCAATTCAGTGGAATGAATATGTACATCTAGATCAAATACATAATGTATAGATATGGAATTAATTGCACACAGAAAGAAAGGCAAGGAGAGAGACAGATGAAAAGGTAAAGCAGGTGCATGTTCTGAAGAACATAAGATGCTTTTTTGTGAGGTAAGGAGAAAGCACTGCAAGAAAGGGGTCGTAAACAAAGAACAACAAAATGATCCACAAATACATCATCCTTCTATTCTGAAGTCTGTTAGAATGGAAAACTTGATGAGAACTCCAAAGGGCAGGAGAATGGTGCTGTCCTGACAGAGAACACCCTGAATGCTGCAAGTCAGTTCAGATCTCTCTGCATTCTGTCAACGCTTTAATACAGTCAGACCCTTTCTGCCAGTTCCTGATTTAGTCCCTTAAATTTAGTTTGAGATTCATTTTTAAACTAATCTGATAGAATGCAAGCTCACCCATTATCTTTATTAGAGATCATTAATTAAAAGCAGCATTAGACTGCATTATAACGTTGGTATCCCAGAGTAATTTTTCAAGGTAAGTTAGATCCGACAGAATGAAAAGAGAGCCCTTTTAACAGTCCATTTCCAAGATAAAAGTGCGAGTCCTTCGGAAAACCAGCATCATCTGCCATGGACTTCAACATTACAAAGAGTCCAACTTGCCATAGCCTTTAGGTCTTTTAGGTATGTAATTACAGGGTTTGACTAATAAGCATTACTGTATGTTTACTGTTACTGTATTCTTGATTTTGTGAATCAGTACTCATCTGTGCTGGTAACTGAAAAACTCAGTGTAATTAGAAATGTTTGTAAATACATGTTATGTGGGCTCACACAGACAAGGCCTAGGGACAAATTATTGATTAATAGGATGGCAGTCTCAATAATCTTCATACTAATTAAATCTTCTTATACTAGTGGGTAATCAGATGGGGTGGATCTCCCTTCAGGAGTTGCTTGCATACTGTGATGATTCGATTTCCAAGTGTTTATGGATGCAACCACAATCCATCACAAGAACTGGAAGAAAAAATGCTACTGCAATACCTAATGACTACAAAAATCCTATTTATCTCCTATTAAATTTTATTGTGAGAAATAACATAACCTCATGAACTAATATACTAACTTCTGTGCTGCGGGGACCTTGACTCTAATCCTCCTTTGAGAGTATAGTAGTGGCAAAAATGTGTTTAAAAGTGTTCATCTAGTCCATGCAAATAATTGACAACATCAAAAAACCAGTACATAATTAGAACTAGAATAAAAGGTGTCAATCAGGTCAGAAATGAGATTAATTTACAGATATGCAAAGAGAGACTTTTGCAAGGCTTCCAAAGATCTGTAATCTCTGTATTTTATCAGTGTAATTTACTTTAATGCATTATCTTTTTCTTTAGGCTGCAGGCAAACAGAAAAAAAAAAAAAAAAAAGCAATTGAAGTGTAAAATCATAGAATCCCAGAATCACTGAAAATGGCCAGTTCCAACAGGAGCACTGTTAGGTCAAATATCATCTGTTTTTAAAATCATAGCAATGTGCAAATGACTTAAATAAAATGGTCTGTTTTTAATATAATGATGTCCTCTCTGCAGAATACGATAATACAAGCTAGACCTGAAAATAATCTTAGAATACTTCACTTACTGATTCTTCCATAAAAAGTAACTGCAACAATTAGCAATTTAATACATTTTCCTTCACAAGCAATGTAGAAAGGTCTTGTTTATATTTGATAAGAGCATAAAGCAGATCTGAGGCAATGTAATTAACCAGTTATACTTCTTATTAAAGTTGTCTTTTCAGTCATAATGGATATTTGTAACTCACCATCCAAAATAAGTTTATCTGTTTTCATCACATTACTGTATTGCAGAATGCTGAATACATTGTGTGGTTTTGTTAGAAATATATCAAAACAAATACGTAATCATATAATGGCACTGTGCTCTGAAGCTTCTTACTACAGAATCCTATATACATATATATAACTCTATGTGGATATATGAACATACATGCTGAAGTCTAGATGCAAACATGATACAAATGTGGCTAACAGTATTTTCTAGAATTCTTGTGGGATTATTCTTTGTAAAGAATGGCTGAAAAAAAAAACAAAACATGAAGTTGCATTAACCTTTTGATAAATAACTTTTATTCTACAAGAGAAGAAAACAAAAATAACAAACAGTTTAATTACTATTTCGGACCCTTTTTCATTTTATTTTTTTTATTAAATAAGATTGGCAAGACAATAATTTAAAATGCAGCCCTGAAGACAACAAAAATAAAGGAAAGACTGCCAAAGCATACAGATTGATGCTTCATCTTTCTGAGAATACTCAGAATGGTATTCTGTTTACATTTATTTCATTTTTGAAAGCCACAACAGACTATTCCTCCAACAATTTCTGAGAATTAGAGTCTCCACAGATGTAAAGGTGATAAAACAAAAAGTGATTTGCCTTAACCTTTCTAAATGGTTTTCTGGAGGTTTTGTCTTTTTGAGGGTCGATTTTTTTTTAGTTTCAAAGGCATTAGAACTAAATATGGCACGGGACTGATACTCAAAATACTAAGAACTGGCAATTTTCTCACTCCATCATTCTTGCTAGCGGATATTTTTAAAAACCAGAAATTGCTGCCTTTGTCATTTTGAAGCTGAGCTATACAAGATTTGATAGTTTAGTTGCTTTGTTTGTTATATAGTATTGATTTCAGACATCAAATGCCAATACAAACAAATTTGCACCCCAATTAGGTTTCATTAATCACGTTGTTTCCTGAGGCTATACACTACCCCATAGCAGACACGGGCTAAATTACAAACTGAAAGCAGCAATATGCAAAATATGCAATTGTAACCAATTAACTTGAAGGGGGGGGGGGGCAGGGAGAGGCAACAAGCAATGTCATAACCTTAGTCTTCTACTGATTTCTTTTGTGTGCCAAACAGAATCTGGTTCTGATTTTTAAGTTGAAAATCTTCCTATTAAAGAGATCAATATGGAGAAAACAAAAAGAGACAATAAAATATATACAACTGCAATAGACTTTGCAGGAAAACTGAAAAATTTTCTCCTTAAGCAAACATTTCCACAGGGTGGGAATACAACACAATATATATTTTAATAAATGAAAATACCTCTTCTTGAGTGCTTTGATTCCTAGTTAAAAGGAGAAAGGGCAGATATGACTGCAATTCTAATTGTGAGAAGCCAGAGCAAAGACCATGTGGCAATCAGGAGATCTTAGGTGGCCAGAGATGCCTGATCTAGCTTTGAAAGTAGGACAAGGCAGGGCCAGCTGCTCTTAAATCTCAGGTAATTATCTTAAGGCCTTCTTCTTCTTCTTCCTTCCCTTCTCTTCCCTTGAGCTACAACAATAAAAACTTTTAAATGCATATGCAAATAAATAATTTAACTAAATCACTTTGATCACTAGAAACTGTTAGTTAACATTAGAATGTTTCAGCTGAGAGAGATTCAGAGAGATTAATTTGTCTTCCACTGTGCACAACAGCTATTCAAAATCCTCTAAAGACCAGGCTGTGTTGTAATGAAGCATATTTACAGCTTTCTTTATATTTTATTTAGCAAGTAAATACTCTGGCATTTTCAAACTGAAGGAATCTTATTTGTTTTCATGGAACACATCTTTCCAACACCAGAGTGTGCAGAGTGTGCACTACTCTATTTACAATGTACTCTGCTCACAAACCAAAAACCACTTGGGAAATCTTGCTCTGGGTCTCCAGATTTTTGTATCATATTTTAGTGTGCATGGATATTAAATTTCCTACCCAACCATACCCTGAGGTCTGGAAGAACATCATGATACCTTGCTGACTGCAGCTATTAGTACCTTTATGCTTTCCAGAGACCCATCCTAGTTAAAACTGCTCACCAGACGACATTTCTCCCACACCTCAAAACTGCACCACTAAATGGCCTATGAAATTTCCAGGAGGCTACATACCATTACTCTTTAAGTCTGGCAGAGCAAAGCTTTAATGACAGCTGAATATTTATTCAGATACCAGTATCCAGATGACACTCTTTGGTGGACAGTTTGATGTTGGCCATGAAAACCTTATACTTCACTTCAACATGAACTCGCTTAAAAGCAAATTGAAAAGAGAAGTACTTTATGCACCATCCAAAATAGATATTACCATTTTGCAGAGCTACAGATGCACATTAACCTATCAAACTAAGATTACATCTTAGAGGCCTCTCTCTTCCTGTACCCAGCTGACTTGCTTTAGATGCTTTCCTGACAAAACCTCCTCAGGGACTCCTGTCTTCCTCAGGTTTCTTTACTGAGAGAAGCCTGTTTGAAAGTGGAGCCCATTAGTTTTTAGAGTTAATCTCTGTGTTAAATTTTTCAAGGAGCTGAGCAGATTTAACACATTCCTTCCCCCCCCCCCCCAAACTTGTTCTCACATCCCAAACATGTTTATTTTCAATTGCTGTAAGAAATAGTTATGAAATGTATCGAAATAAATGAAATATGTTGATAATTTTATTCCTCCTTTGAGATGCAAATGTTGTTTTCCCCGATCAGGCATGCTCTCTCTATCTGACTGAGCAGCGAGCTAGTGATCTGCTGGCCCTGTGAGGAGTGATGCTTTTAAACTGTTCTCACCTACTCATCTAGTAATCAAAGACCTGCAGGTAGACACATTCTGCAACAAATTGATAGTGAAAAATGTTTGTATTCACTGAACTTTTACTTTTCACCAACCTGCACATATTGTCCTTTAGATAACCTCCAAATAAGATTAGGTATATGTTATGCCATGTGTCTTTTCATTGGAACTAGATATAGAGATAATGTCACTTTCAAGTGACAGTAGTTTTGGAATTTAAATCTCTTCAAGGAGTACTGTAGTATCATCAAAAAGTCTTCTGTGGAGATTCACACTTTCATGTCTTTAATGGCATCAGATATCATCAACTCAGAGATGTAGCTCCCTGCATCCTTTCTAGAACTGAAACCTCCCGTAACATAGCACAAGAAAACATCAATGGGGTTAGGCTAACTATCCACACTTGTGTTATCCCAGTCTTTCACAGGAATTTATAGTGCAGATTCTTTTTATTAAACAGTGGGATTCATTATGTGACTTTTTCATTATTAGTGGGTAAGTGCACGATTACACATTTTATACATGTTTACCAGAAGCAGGTTTTTAAAATTCCTAGGGAAGCTCAGTGTATGCAGCTGAATACCTGGACTGATGCATGAGGGATGAAGAATTTTAGCACTATTTTTATGGAGCATTTCAGTTGCATAAGCTTAAGAATTATGACTTGTTTGGTGACAAGGACTAGCAGTCTCATGGACCAAAAAGAAGGTGGTACCACTGCTACCAGTCGAGTATTAATCAAGAAAGAACGGAGTATTTTACAAACTCCCAGCTTTCTATTTCAGTCTTAAAGAAACTAACAAGTTCTTATTCCCCCAGGCCGTAATTACTAGTAAGTGGGAGAAGCTCATGAATTGAAGATATAACAATTGTGATTTTCATAATTAAGGATAAAATTTTAAACATGGTTCAGATTTAAAGGAAGAAGAAAATTAAGGTTAGACTAAAAAGATTTCAGAGCTACGATTTTCATAATCCTTACACCAATGTTGTATTGAAGCTTTGCCATTCACATTAGAGGACAAAAAACACAGTTTAAGAGCTATAATATTAAAAAATTAATGAGGTAAGTTAAGCCAAGTTGAAAAGATATTTTCTCACATTTTCTCATTTCTAGTCAGTAGACCTAGCAAGTATGCCTTTGTATACAGAATGTCAGCAGAAGAGGTGCCGTGATTTGAAAGATTGCTTAAAATACTGCCATTTCAAAACTAAGCGATATAAATCGTGCTCATAATGTGATCTGAAGGAAAGAAAATCCCCAATACGCCCATCTTTGATCTCAGGAGATCAACCAAATTGCAACTCTTGCTTTTCCTCAGTTTGTCACAGAACAGGAAGATGAAGTGTGTCTGTAAATGTGGGTGACAGGAGCAGGTACTAGCCAGGCTGTAGGAAGGCTTTTTAGTATGAAAATACCAAACTCAGAGGGCCAAATTCTCAATCCGCTTCAAACCAGAGATGACTTTATTGAGATCAACAACGTTAACGCTTCATGCCACCTAAAAGTTTGGCCAGAAGAGTGGAAGTGATTGCCTTGCTGTATGGTGAACTTTGTCGGCTTGTGGAACACAAACCTGCCCCAGCGCAGGCTGCTGGGACAAACTCAGGCCCTTCTCAGGAGCCCGAGGAGCCCCCCGGGGAGACCAGGTACAGGGGGACCGCTCGGGACAATCAGCGTCTGCAACAAACAGCAAAAAAGAAAGATCTTCAGTCTTTCCCTTGGGTGAGAGTTTCTTGGGTGGCCTAAGCTGAAGGACCCTGCCTTTCTTATTGGCCTTGTTTCCTACACCTCTTTTGATCCCCAGCGCAGGAAACATTTTCGGAGGCTTTTGATACTTGCAAGACGGATAATGAAGGCACTGGACAACATTATCTGATAGGATACCTTCACGGATTAGAAAGTTAGGCAAGAAAATAAAATTTTAAAGATTACCCTAAAGGGATATTGCCATCGTGTTAAAATGCTGTATTTGCCTAATATCGCATTCATGTTTCGTTACATATTTACCACTGAAGAATAGTAACTGAATGGAGTATAGGCAGTCATAATTAATTGTAAAACATACTAGTTTTGAAGTGTCATAAATATATTATGAAGGTGCATTATTAGCTATCAAGTTTCAAATAATTTCATTCACTAATTAAAATGTGTTTTTTTCACATAGATTACCCTATTAGTAATAGACAAATTGCTTAAGACCTGTTCTTATCCCTATTACAGAAAGAGTTTTAAAAATATAATAAACACCATGGCCACAATGACTTTTTGAGCCATTAAAAGCCAAATGGAAAACAACAAAAAAACTTCACAACACGTACTTCCTAAATAGTATTTTAATCAAATTATTTAAGAATGCAATATTAAAATTCTTGGCCTTGCTGCATTCTCAAAAGATCAAATAGCTTTATGCTTCTACCAGAAAGAAATATGACGAAAACTGTTTTTCACTACATATTTTGAGCTGAGATACAGGCAGCTTCTCTCTGCTGCCCCAAACTACATGCAGTGCTGCAGCAGGTGACTTTATTTCTTTAGCCTGCATTCTGAGAAACCACATGATGATGAACAAATATCTCAAAAAATAATTTATAGAATGTAATTTATTTATAGAAGAATTTCTGTTTCATAAACTACATAAAGGAAAAGTTCTTGCTGACTTCATAAGGGTACCAAAGGGATGCCTAGAAGGGCACCTCCAAATCCTGAGCACCCCCATTGGACCGGACCCGAGCCAGCTTTGCAGAATGGTTCCCGGTCCCCAGCAGAGCCCTGCCCTGCGCTGCTGGGTCCTGCGGGGGAAGGATGAGGGCCAGTCCCAACTTGAAACCCAGAGACAGCAACAGAGAAACTCCTGGGGGGTTTCAATAAACAAAAGCTAAAGAGTTTCAGCAGATGGCGGTCAAAGCGCTCCTGCTTCTATGCAAAAATTAAGAAGCTAGTAAAATATATCAAGATTAATTTATGTTGGAAAAATGTAAGTAGAGGAAATTGAATGAATCCCCTTCCTCAAAAGACCCCACTTTGATCCTTAAAATCTTTCAGTAAGTTTAAATTAACTACAAGTAATCGCTATTCACCACTACAGCCTTTTCTTTACCCTTGGAACCTCACTTAAGGCTTTGATCTCATTCTGGCCCGGCTAATTTCATTCTGCTTAAATATTACAGATTGCTTTGATAAAGTCTTCCTGTGCTTCTCTATTTTACAGGTTTGACTTCAATAGCACCACTCAATACAGCTGCTAACCTATAGCCACATTTGCAAAGCAGAATCTATAGGTCACTCTATCTGTGAAGATATTATATTGCTAAAAAATATGATGGCTTCCTGATCATTTTATTACATTTGTAATTATCCAAAGCCAAGCCAATTATGTCAGAAAAAGGACAAAGTACCAAGACTGACATTAAATAGCTCCAACCAGAAAGTCTTAATTTACCCATTGACTGGACTGCAAAAATTTACCTTTAGATTTTTATGATCCTATATTTAACCAAGTATGAACAAACGTTTGGGAAAAAAGTAATTAAAATGCAATTATATATTTGTCCATTCATTCTATCGTCCAGCCTCTCTCCAAACCAGCTACAAAGGATTAACACAGAGACAGAGAGAACCAAAAGCTGGCAGAGACAGTCGGGTGCTCTCCAACCTGAGAGCTTGCTGCTCCATGGCCGACGGAGACAACGTCACATCAAGAAAAGGGACTTAAATGTCAAAGTGATTTTGTCAATGCTCATTTTGTTACTGTTAGCATGCCAGTGTGAAGTCCAACACAATGATTGCAAATTGGAGGCAGGATGGAATTACTATATAATCCTGCTACTCCTATGAAGCCAAAACTTGATTATGGCAGAGGTTTTCATGGAACAAGGACTTTGAAAATATGCAAAGCACATAATATAAAATGCTACATAATATAAAAAAAAAGTTGTCATTATTCCAAGTCTGTATATTCACAAGCCCATTTAAGCACCTTTTTTATTTCAGAGCTACAAATGACAATACTAGTAATGAATCCGATAAGATGGACTCCATTCCATCAGCCACTGGATGTGACAGTAATTGTCTTTCTCAAGAGGGGCTTCCAGGACAAACAGAGCTCCTAACTTCTACAACCAAATGAACAAGATTACACATTCCTGAATTCAATGACAAAATACCAGCTGACTTTAGGAAGTATAAATGAGTCTCTTAAAGAATAAGCACCAACACTGCAAGTTTGATAGTAGAACCTGTATTTGTATTCCTTGTTTTTCACTCCCTTATAAACGTAACTGAGAAAGGCAGTAACTGGCTTCTGGAGAAGTTACATCATTTCTCATGGCATCGCTTAGCAGTGAGGAAGTATAAACAGTGACATCAAATGGATGGCAGTTAATACACGGTAAAAAAAAATGGTTAAATCTGTTTGTAAAAAAGCAATTCTTCCAAAGTGAAGACAAAGGTCTAAATGCAGTAGACCTAGATCGCAACACCACAAATGCAAAACAGAAAAAAAATTAAATACGCACTCATGGATTAGCAGTTGCGCTAACATGTTAAGCACTAAAACTGTGATGTTATTTAAAAAAAACCAAACAAACAACAAAACAAAACAAAATCTAGATTTATCCAGAGGTTATGAATAAACATCTAACATACAGAAGTATCTGAACTGTGCACTGCATCTCACTTCTTTCTGAGGGTGTAAATTCTGTAAGCTATTAATAGTATTTTATTTTCTGCAAGTCTCAACCTTATAAAACTGAGAAGATGCAGAAATTGTCGATGAACATGCCATTCCTGTACAGAGAAAGAAAGAAGCTACAATATAACTGAAGAGCACCATGATTATTTCACAAATTGCTAGTACACTTAGAGATTTTACTCTGCTGATAGGAGTACAGAAGTACTGTACAGGACAGAGATTTTGATAACAGGATGTTCAGCGACCAACTTCTAACTTCTCAACTTGAATTTAATCAGATATTTTTCTAGAAAAAACTTTTGGAACATCAGACATGAGAAGGACAGTATTTCTAGCATCTCTTCAAAAGTAATTTAAAGATGGAATACGTCTTGAAAGCAGTTTCTGAAGGTATTCTTGGAAACACCTACCATGTGTTTAATTTTTTCTGTTTCATGTCTTGAGTGTGGTAACAGATACTGAAACTACAAAAGTAATTGATTCTTGAGCACAGAGAAGTGTTTTTTTTCTCTGGCTATAATGCATTCAGTTGATGTGCTTATGTCATAGAGATGTCAGTGTGAGCAAGGAATAAAGCACTCAATAAATTTTTTGGTCTGAGCATTTCAGCAGAGTCACAGTAAAAATCTCAATATTGCAACCATTAGGGAACATTATAAAGATATTACTTCCTTCCCTAAACATGTGAGCAAAATGAAAAATTAGAAAAATCCCTCCTTTTGATTGCACACACATGTACCCATATCTGGTTCTTCTAATCTGTATTTGGATTAACTCCTTCTTTAATTGCAGTGCCCTAGATTGTAAATCAAAGTTCTAGGTGAGATTGCAAGTAAGCTGATTTCTATATAATAGATAAAATGCAAATATTATCATTGCTGAAAGAATTATCTTCTTTTTTGTTCAGTCAGATTGTGAAGTACTATCAGCTACAACCATTTGACAATCCTCTAGTGAAAGGAAAAAGGCAAAACAGTAATCAGGATTATATGATACTACAATCTCATACTGGATATTTGAGTGCTAGGAAATGAAATATTTCCCAACTACTTGTGGAAGTTGTAATGTTGAAAATATGAAAAATCATAAAAAATATTCAGATTGAATGAAAACATTTTGCATTGCATAAACTGCATTGTGCTGCTACTTCCTAAGTCAAACGGTGACATTTGGCCACTTCCAGTATATTCAAACTCAATTCAATAGTAAAGTCAAATCCTGGCATTATACTAAAATATATCCTTAAGTATCCACAAAATAATTAAGGTAAGAGGATCTTCTTCCAACTGCACAGTAAATTTCAATTAAATGCTATCTGTCCAGCAAGCAGATTTTACAATACTAAAATATGTTAAAGACCCTGAATGTTTAGCTTTTTGGAATGTCTGTTGAAGGAGATATACAGGATAGAGAGTATAATGGAGTTAACATCCCAAGCTCTTCGATGCGCTGGATGTGGAGAGAACCTTCATACTGCAGCAAGCCACTCACTTTCATACAGAATACAGGTAATAGGTAGATCTGCAGCTAATGAAGCTTATTATAAAAGTATCAGTTTGATGCATGAATAAATTACCCGCACTCCGCAAGTGCAATGGGCACCTGCTCTCTTTGAGCATCCAATGCAAGCAGGGAAGAGAGAACAACTGTAAGATACCTTTACCATGCCAAGTCATCTACCGTCTGCTTCTGGCTGCCTAGGGAGACAACTGTGAATAGCATTAACAGATCTGGAAGCAAGTTTTTACCAGATCACCACTGGTCTTGCGATAACAGGCAGCCCATCACATTATGAAGGAAGGGCACTAGTCAAAACTGGACTTTGTATTGCATCACACCTCCAAGTGTGATGTCCTGTGATTGATGTTCTCATGCCCATACCTCCTGTGTCTGAATGAAGGATCTCAGCCTCCCGAACTTTATTCCTTACATGCAAGTAACAAGAAAATACACTCCTATTGGTAGGTAAAAACAGTGGGGAAATCGCATTTCAGTGACACGTTCAGAACACATGTATCTGAAGCCAAATCGGCACAAGGCAAATGGATTTTTTTAGCACTCAGAAGTGGCTTACTCACCCCACATACATTTACCCACCCGTTGCTCTCACTAGTTTCTCATTGGTACCTGCTTCACATTCAATATTTAGATCCTTTAAAATAAGCTAAATTGGGAGCTATTTGATGTCTCCTGAATTAGCTATTTCTAACAGGAACATCATCCTGAACGAAGCCTAGCCACCCGGGAAACTCTGTCAAACGCAGCAGACATCAAAGAGAAAACGCCGTTCCCTGCTCAGCTCAGCAAGTATTCACCCACCCAGGCTTCACTTGTCTAAGGCTCTGGCTATTCTAGCACCAGCAGTCTACAGGAAAAGCAAAGGCAAAAGGTTTTCCTGCATTCTGCACATCTCTCTGGAAAGCCAACAGGCCCTGGGCTACAAGGCAGCTCTGCTGGAGACTACAAATCTCTGACATGCAGCAACTATTCCAGCATGGGCCGTGAAATCACCACAAAGATTCTTGATGCAGAATGTTCTCTTCTGTGTTACTTTGGCACACCTGTGAATATCTACCTACATGTTGTTATCCAACACACAGAGAAATAAGCACTGCTATGGCCACCGCAGACTTTTTGTCTTCATACTGCAAATGCATATTGAGGTGAACACATGCAGCCAAGGTAGCCGAAATAAATTCAGGTATTGCAGTTCCCTCCCACCTTTCAACAAGTGTACTCAACACATTTTCAGGTGCGCTCTTTTACCATTTCTCTGTTCTACTTTCAGACAATAAATAGGCTATCTCAACATCTCTCTGATTAGTACTCGTGCCTCCTTGCTGCTTGCTGTTTCACCAGTTTAGACTTCATTATCTGAAGCAGCAATGGCCTCTACTAATCCTGTCAGGAAGTCTGTACAGACTCATGGCAATCTTGGAGAAATAATCTTGCAGCAGCTTGTGGCTGACATGAGCAAAACCCATGACTTTAACAAAGAAAAACATTGAACAAACTGAAGTGTTTCTAAGAAGCTGCAGGAAGAAACATGAGATAAGGAGGCTAGACATCAGTGTACAGGAAAGATAAAGCGATTAAAGGAAGGGTACTCGGGAGTAATAAAACATATTTCTTTTTTTCATTCAGTAGTAATTCCAGGTGCTCTCTGAGATTTCTTGGCATGACAAACCTCACACTGCTACTTACAATTCCCATTTGGTTATTTATCAGTTTAACTGTCAAAAGACATTCAAAATTTCTTTAGCAAAAACAGATGGTCTCAGTCCCAGTGCACGAAATAACAGGTCTTTCTTTCATTGCAGTATCTGCAATATCACAACTTGTAAAGTTGCAGTGGCTGCAAAGAAGATCTGAATGGTTAAAAAGTTGAATTATCCAACTATTCCTTCTTCTGTAATAATCTCAATGTGTAAAACATATGTAAAATTTGAAAAATTGTAAAATATGTAAAACAAAGGAATGACATTCTTTTGAGTCAAACAATCAAAAAATCCTTTACTATTTAATTGTAATAGTGCCTGCATATGCAATAAAAAAAAAAAAACAACATAAAACAACCCAAGTTTTATTTCTGGAATAAATATTCAACCTGTCAAGAATAGCACTTGATATCAGGATTCTGAAGTGTGGATGAAATGACAGACCAGCAGAGGGAATCCGATAACAGATTAATGAGATGTGCTCCATGCAGTCATAGAAGTACTTGAAATAAGAAACAAAGAAATGGGGAAAAAAAGAGAAAGAAACAACAGTGGGAGAGAAAGAAGTTGCTTTCTGAGCCTCCTGTTGTGACCCTGTGAAAAATGAGTGATACAGAATTTTATAGAGAAATCTCAGACGCTCTGTGCATCAAGAGCCAATGGAATGAACTGGAATACACTTTGAATACGTATACTTGCTTTCACATAGTCATGAGCAACATTTGTTGTGTGATATTTGGGCCACTGTATTTGTTTGGACTGACACTAATTGAAAGCAGCTATATATCCACCATTTTAAAAACTATCAGCATGTGCACTTCTACAGAAAGCAACAGTCCAAATATGCATCAATTGCACATTTTCATATATCTGCCAATCCATTGAAGAGGAATCTCCATCTGGCAGGTAATGCAACTCTAAGTTAGATCTGTTGATTTTCTACAAACCCATTCTGACTCAAAACAATAATGATGACTCTGTGACCATGTTTTTCTCTTGGTGTTCCCCTTTGATTTCTCATTAACGCGTATTCACATGGCGTGCCACAACTCTGTGCTGTAATACACTGAGCAGCACCTAAGACCAATGCCAACTCCTACTTGCTCAGTGTACATTTCAACTGCCTGTTTTGCTGCTGGCACACAACCTCAGTGTGAGGATCACTCAAGAAGGGAAGCGAGTGACTGCTGGCCTTTCCAGAGGAATGAAAACCTCTTTACAATTTTACTGCAGTGAGTGGCAATGAACAGGTCCATGGGACATCTTTGTATCTTGTCTCATGTCAATGTTCCCACCATATATAGCGACGAATATGCTTCAGGATTCTACAGATTTGCCTCTACAGAGCTATACAATAGGAAATGTATTCTTCCCTAAATACATCTGCTTGAAATAGTATGCATACAATACTTATGGATCTGCCTGAACAGCTTGGAAACTTCATCTATTCCAGTCCTACAATAATTCTGGGAAAATTGTCATTGTTGACAACTAAGGAGAAAACACAGCATTAATTGCCTCATAAACCTCACCGATTATGGTGTCAAATGCACACTTTCCAGCACTTATGCTTAACAAATGCTGGGTTGCCACTTTTCAGAGATTATCCTGTTCCTCTGACAGTAACAAACTGCACTAGGGAAGAGACTCAGGCAAGTACGCCATTGACAATGGAGCTCTGCTCATGAAAGTCGCAAGAGTCAGGGTGGGGACACTGGTATGGAACAATCAAGGATTATTGTGCATGTAACAGCATTCACGTGAAGATAAAGCATAATGCAATGCATTCCACATTCTAGAACACCTCAGAACATCAGCAGCTCTTCAGCCACATCTCACTGATAAGAAAAAGGCATATGGATCATCATCATCAGTATTATTCTTTATAAAAATGCAGCCTCAGAGGAGAGAGGAAGTCATCAGCTTTAAGATACTTCAGGAGATATTTTAGTAGCCAATTAACAGATACTTCACGCATGCACCACTGTGTCACTTTTAGCCCCACAGTACAGAACAGAATCATAGAATCTTCTGGGTTGGAAGGGACCTTCAAGATCATCTTGTCCACCCATCAACCTAACTCTGACAAAAATAAACACCCACACAACGAACAAAATGTAACACCATCAATCCACCACCCTGGGTAGCCCATTCCAATGTCTGATAACCATTTCAGTGAAAAAAAATTTCCTAATATCCATCCTGAACCTCCTCTGGCGTAACTTGAGGCCGTTTCCTCTAGTCCTGTCGCCTGTGACTTGGGAGAAGAGACCAACCCCACCTCTCTACACCCTCCTTTCAGGCAGTTGTAGAGAGCAATAAGGTCTCCCCTCAGCCTCCTTTTCTCTAGGTTGAATACCCCTAGTTCCCTCAGCCTCTCCTCATAACACTTGTGCTCCAGACCCCTGAAGGTGCGCTCAATCCCCTCGTCCAGATCATTGATAAAGATGTTAAAGAGAACTGGCCCCAGTACCGACCCCTGTGGGTACAACTAAAGCCCAGTTTAACTAACAAGCAGAATATGCCCTGTAATATCTAGCTATTAAGACAGAACCCCAAATTAGAGTCTTGAATATTATAACTTCTGCCTATGAAAATGAGTGTATCCTGAACTTATGAATATAAAAAAAGACAGGAAAAAAACGAAAGTAAAATCTAAAAATATTTCCCTACTTGAATGAAAAAAAAACATTTTCATTTACATTTAGGCTGGTTTATTTTTTTGTGAAGAAAATGACACAAATTTTGATAAAATTGTCTCAGTTAGAACAACTCCTTTGACTTTTAAAGACATTTAATTCAAGAACGTTAGGTCTTTTCCCTTTCTGAGATCTCAATCACAAAACTTTTGTCACTTCTAAAGAATTATTTCAGTATTTGTCAACTCGGCCTAAATTTGGAAATGAAAAGAGATAATTCACAGGACAAAATATACAGTGACAAGAATCCATACAGAAAATAGAGTCTGGTGTGAGGTTCAGCACAGTTACTGGTTAGACAGTCTGGACGGTACTAGACTGTAGAAATGCAAGAATTGAAGTATTAGAAGCAAAAAGGATAATATTTGAAACTCCTTACCTCTCCTAGCTATTTTTAAATAGTTTTAACAATAGTTTTCTTGGTCAGGAGTCTTAATTTGAAAACAAATAATACCAGTTCTGATCAATGAAATAACAAAAAACAGCTTTATAGGGGCTCAGTGAAGGAAACTGAAATATTGCTGCATTTCAAGTTCATGTATAGGAAATAAAATACACATACATAGTGAGACTCCTGGTAGATTCTTATTTGTTGCCATTGTTTTTCTTCACATAAAAGTGGCCTTAGCTGTAAATGTAAACTTAAATTTAAAAAAGGAAAAGAAATAGCACATTTGCTGCTGTCTTGCATTTCGTACTGGTTTATTTATGGATTTTTTTTAACCTCACAAGTTTAATGGAATTTTACTGTGACTTTATAGCTGTGTGATTTATAATACATCAAACAAGTCAAATCAATCAGCAAAGGCTTAAAAATCAGCACAGGTTGATTTGGCTCCTTTAAAACAAATCATTACAACTGTTAGAACTCAAACATACATAACAAGGATTGACCACTAATGTGAGTTATTTTAAAATCTCATTTTCTTGGTAAGAAATGCTTCCCTTTGTATATAACTTTTTAACGATCTAATAAAACCATCTGCAGAAATACAACACAAAACATAGTTCTTCCTATTAAAGCTCTTAAATACTCTATACCATTCCTTTAAAGGTAACATATTTCTATGGAAAGTTAAATCTCTTTAAATACTCTATACTATTATTTAAATCCTCTATATTGTTCTTTAAATACACTATCTTATTCCTTTAAAGGAAACCTATCCATATTCTCATTGTTATGGAAAGTTAAATCAGATTGTTAATTGGCACAGCTCTGTCATTAATCTTTAGAAGCAGTTATTCCTATTATGCTATAAATATAATCACATACACTATCAACATTGTTTTTAAGTCAGAAAATGTCTTTTCTGTTATTTAAGTATCTAAATTATAGACAGCACAAGGCAGTGTAACTGTGACCAAAACCTACTTAAGCTCAGACTTTTAAGATAATGCTTAAAGAAATCACATAAAGACCTCTAGAAGGGATATTTTAAAACCCCGGCTGACGTACACAAGACAGTCAAGCTCCCTGAGGCTTCTTCCCATATTTTGCAACCCCTTTCCGCTTGTGGTTTCCATGCTGCGTGAAACTAGGCACTAGGAACATGACAAACCACAAGATACTGTTCAAGTTTGGAAAGAGCAGCTGCACAAAGACTGTGCAGGTTGCCTGCCTGAGATAGTTTGGCTGATACTTTCTGACCAGCTTCTAAAAAAGCTGGAGAGCCTGCGCTCTGGAAGCAGCGCATGCTCAGCACGCTAAGCCAGTAGGAATATTCAGGAAAACAGGACAAGCCAGTTTACTTAGGGAGGCTCTTCTATTTTACAGATAATTAAGTCTTGCCAGAAAAAGAGGTATATATAGACTATGTGTGGGAGACCATTTTAACAGGAAGAAAAAACAGCAGATAGTTTTCTACCTGAAGGGTATGCATATAGGAATTTATGAATGTAAGTAATACACAAGCACTGAGATTTATTATACTCACTTGTTATTAGGATCAATAGACCTAATTTGTTATACTAAAATGAACCTTTTCTTAATCTAGAACTACATTTCGCTTGTTATCAATTTAATACAAACATCCAATTCACATACATACAGTTTGAATAGCCTACATAATCATGAATATTTTATGTATGTCCTTGAAAGAGTCCCTACCACCAGCCAAGGTCTCCTTGAGAAATAATGGCACTATACAATAAATAGCAAAAAGAACTATTCCCAGTCAATTCAGAACAACAGATCCACTTTAAAAGCCATTACAAAGAAGAAAATGCCATTTCCTCCAAAAGACATCTCCTTCCATCCTAAGCAGAACATGAATTTGTAGCATCCAGAACTCCATTAAGCTTGATAGAAAATTGCAAAATATCCTTGTGTTTTTCTTATTTGCTATCAGCCTGAGGGATTTGTAAATTGGTGGTTAACGTTGTTCCACAATTATCTGAATAGTCTGAGAATTATACCATCACCCAGACACAGTTAATACTAACTTGCACTCAATCTAGAGGAGAGACATGTTTTGTTGCACCTAAGTCTGACCAGTGTTCATCGGTACACCCTACAGCTACATCAGAACCAGTTACAGAGACTGGATCTGTAGGTAGGACAGAGCTCTTCTTTACAGCATTGTTTTGCATAATTAGAGATACTTTGGTTTTCTTGTATTTTAATCTCTCACTGAATGTCCTAAAGCTGATTTGGGTTTTGTTCATTTTTTTCCCCTGAGGAAAAACGCTCAGACAGAACCTGTGTTGACTCTTTAGTTCCTGACAGATTCTTCCTCTCTGTCTTCCCAAAGATGAGCATCTACCCTGCATGTACATTTACTCAGAGGTTTTGTTTGTTTCTGGAAACAGAAAATGCTAATGAATATCAGAATGTAAGTGGGAAGAGAACAGCGTGCTTCTGAAATCAGTACCAGCATGTGTGATGGTGTCATTAGGTAATTAAAGAGAGCAGCACTTGAATTTCCTCTGAAGTTCCAAAACCCCCTTGTTCCCAGACTGTCAGACTCTCGCAGCACATTGCTGCCTTGCCATTCCCCTACAACTCATGTTAACATCATTATTTTTACACAAGCAGAAGTCAGAAGCCATATATACAGAAAATGATGCTCCCATTCTCACAATGTCACTAGAAACTACAAAGTATTGTAATTCATCATTTAAAAAAAAAAAAGAGGAATAGATGAGACATGATGCAATTTCGAAACAGCCACCATTTAAACACCCAGTTCTAGTCACTTCTATCCAACACATACCGAGTTTTTCCAGTCTACTCTGATTCATCTCATAGGTTTTCTCCAAGATGCTATTAAATTTTGCTATTAATACAAATTCTAAAAGCTTCACTAGGGAACATATAAGGGTTTGTTTTGTTTTTAAGGAAGCTCTTCTCAGAAGTACTTTTATCCGAGTATATGCAAAAAAACACAGAACATGCACATTTTCTCCATTTTTAAGTTTTAGCCATCATACTGTCCCTGTGGTTTTAGAACAGATTTTCTTTTAAACAATTTTGGATGGGATTCCCAAAGCTGACTGTTACAACCCCTGTCTCAATGAAATTTATACTTTGAATTCTTTTCTAGGAATAAAATTCAGTGAGTATAACACACAGTTTAATCAATGATTTCTTAGAAATATAAGATAGGAAGATAAAGAAATAAATTATTGATGACTATAAGAAGAGAAAATGGAATGATACTCACTCGAGTATTGCTGGCATCATATCTTGCCATAAAGAATTTAATAATGATTTTGGCACCTGGTCACACCTGAAAGAGCTCATATAAAGGAGGGCACACTTATCCGACTTTCAATGTTAGAGCTACTAGATATACTATTTTCTTATTAGGAAGATATTCTGCTTATCAATGATAGTGAAAGAGTGCCAAAATAATAACCAAGTTCTTGTATTCAATTTTCAAAGATTTTAAACTCCTGTCTCATGACATGAATCCACCTCCATAATACAGTAAACTCAGAGGTGACAGCAATTTTGTAGGAAAGAAGAGTGTGCATGCATCAATGATTTCTGGAAGCAATAATATTGCTAAAAAAATAGGCATGCAGAACTCCAGCACTTAAAGGTGTTAAGTGGTGAAAATGGTCATCAGCTTTCTGATCAGGATCTCAGTGTATGTCTGAGAAAGAAACTCTTTTATATTCCATGGTTCTGAATTCACTTGTAAAAGAGCAAGTGGATAAAACACTCATTATTTCTTTCTATAAAGTTTTCACTACATAATTACTTTATAAGTGCTAGTGAACAAGTCAGACTATGATGGGAGTGAAGTGAATAGACTGAAGGGAGGTTTAGCAGCTAGTTATTTGACTGCAAATGAAAGTAAAGAACTCCTGAATTCACTCCACTCTTAAACAAAAGGAAAAAAAAAAAAAAAAGCCCCCACATAAAAAAAAACCCTCTGTAATTCTAAGTATATTTTATATCTTTTCTCTTTGCCTTTGTTATCCCTTTTCACCTGAAATAATTTACCTTTTTAATGAAGCTATAGGGATTAATTTACTAATATTTAAGTGTTGCAAACAACAGGTTCTCTTTCAAATTATTTACTAGACACTAGGGTTGGCTAAAACTGTATTATTTCTTTTTAAATGCATGATGGCTTGTAACTATTGCTGTTGCACACTCGTTTATTGCTGGTGTAGAATCCACATCTTCCAATACACCTCCATTTTCAGAGGCACTTCTGGCTACTTCTGAATCCATTAGTATTCTTGATGTCTCTTCTCACCCCTGATAACCATGATAAGGCACTGTCATGTTCACTGGTGCTCTTCATTAGCTCTTCATTTTTAGATCATGCATCACTGCTGAATGCCTTTGTTAAGGCATCTATGCTTTTAATGCTTTTAGTCTATTATCTCAGCAACCATACATACAAATTGAAAGGAAAAAAAGTATGCAAACGTAAGAGAAAATTAATTTCCACCAAATACTGTTCTTTTCTAGGGACTTTATAATTGGACAATGAAAGAAATACAAGAAAAAAAGAAATATAACATAAACTTTAAATCCATTTTTAAACGGATGGGTTTTTTCCACTCGGTGAAGTAAAACCCTGAGTTAAATGATGGTTAATAATTAAGAGGCTACTTCTCAAAGAAGACACAAAGTATTTAGAATATATAGAATTCTTCTCAAAAAATGGTGGCTAGTGTTTTCTACTCTATACTTATGTTTTTTTCTTGAGGCACTCATGACTAAAAGACAAGCATACAGAATCTTGTGTTATGCTGAGGATCCTATGGGCAAGTATGTACTTGGGCAGAGTGAATTCTACACTGAGTGAGGCTTTGGTCATGGAATGCTGATTAACTCAGAACTAAAGACATTCTTCCACACTTGCCTGGGATAATGTAGCAGAGCAACCAAATAGACACAAAAATAGACAGTATTTTGTGGCATTTGAACCAAGCTTTTCTGCTGAAAAGAGCCAAAAGATGAGGTCTAATAGACAGAGAAAAGTAGGAAAGTCTTGTTCATACTATTTCATATCTATTTCAGACACCCATGCATCATGTAAGTGAATACATACACACACACACAAATACACACATGTGCATGCTCAGATTTCCTTAAGAAAATACAAATTAACCTTGACAGATTTAATTCTGTCAAAAAATTTCAAATACATGCAGATATTTGCTGCTCCCTCAGGAAAATCCCTTAGGAAGATGACACTTGTGAAGATGTCAGAAAAGTTCTACACATGGTTTCTTCCTGTTCAGTCTCTGAAGTCATTTCCTTCCCTTGTGGTTTTATTCCTTTAGTTCATTCTCATCACCTTTCTTCATGGCAATCTATAATGCAGATCATAAATATTTGTCAACTTTGTCAGACAAAGACTACCTGGAAAGAGGAAATGCTTGGATTCCATCAACTTGCCATTTTATTTTGTAATTCTCTGTAATTATTGTTACATTTCATCTTATGAAGAAGTGTCAGGAATACAGAACTTTAGAATCATGGAACAGTTGGTTGGAAGGGACCTTTAAAGGTCATCTAGTCCAATCCCCTGCAATGAGAAGTGACATATTCCACAAGGCCAGGTTGCTCAGAGCCCCGTCCAACCAGGCCTTGACTCATTTCCAGGGATGGTGCATCTACCACTCCTCTGGGAAACCTCATTGTAAAAAATTTCTTCCTTCCACCTAGACTCAATCTACCCTTGTTTAGTTTAAAGCCATTTCCCCATGTCCTGTTGCAACAGGGCTGCTGAAAAGTTTATCCCCATTTTTCTTATAAGTCCCCTTTACATACTGAAAGGCTGTTATAAGGTCTCCCTGGAGCCTTCTCTTCTCCATGCTGAACAACCCCAAGTCTCTCAGCCTGTCCTCTTAGGAAAGACGCTCCAGTCCTCTGATCATCTTCGTGGCCTCCTCTGGACTCACTCCAACAGGTCTACATCCTTCTTGTGCTGAGGGCTCCACAGCAGGATGCAGTATATAACCTCCCTTCTTCATACATGCAGTCCTACTCCAGTGATTCCTATTCAGGATGCTATCACAAAGATATTTTCAGAATCCTGAATGATCATGTCAAAATCCTTAGGAAGAAGGGCTTACATACCTAAAATCTTCTCTGCTATAAGCTTTGTCTTGGTTATGGCCTTTAATCATAAGAGCCATAGCAACGTATGTGTGCATCTTCTTTGTGCACTTTATCCTGTGATGAAGCCAAGCGGTCAGGAAGCACAGAACGTGCTGCTGCTGTGCCACAGGAGAAATGGGCTCATCTAGACTCACCCAAGCTAGAGTGGCTGTCTGGGAGAGAACTGGTAGTTCGATACAGAAACTGCCAGATCATGTCAGCTCAGCTGCAGTCTGCACCCTGCCCGTGTTTGAGAACCTTTCAAAACGAAGGATGGATAGGAAAAAATAAGATTAATTGCCTTGGAGTTGCATACAGCTGTAGATCCCACAGACCTGACTTGTGTTTAGATAAATATTCCATATTATCTCACTGGGGAGACAAGAAAATGCATTTCTTTTTCCATCAGTTCTATCTTGTTTTATACTAAGTCTGTAGGTTCCTGGGTCTGTCTCCATAGGGCTCCAGTTTCCTGATCTAAAGATGATTTACAGGTAGTGAGGATAATGGTATAACAATGCAAGCCTCACGTTTCCTTCTTTCAGGTCCTAATGCATAATAAAATATGCTTTATGGCTCTGATCAAAAGCTCATAGAGTTCCACAATAATATCCAGTGACTGCAGGTAAACTTGGCATTTCAAGAATATGTCATGTTGTATTTGTCTTTCCTTGTTTAGATTAAAGAAGCAGCAGCTATCCAACTGGAAATACATGCATTAGTAAAATTGGACCCAAACTGATACTTAAAATAAAATTTATTTATTGTTGTAATGTTTTAAATTCAAGCAATTAAATTATTCATGCCCATCAGAAAACTATCCTAATTCAACAACTGCAGTCTCTGTTCTTTAACACTCAGTTTACGAGTGACAGAGAAAGAAAACACTCCTTCTTGTGAAATATTCAAATACCTCAGATGCCTAATAAAAATGCAGGTATATTATCTCCATGTTACTTATCTTGAAAGGGGGATGATGTTGAGACAATAAACTGTTTAAAAATAAATCCCTTTCTGACAATCCACAAAACAATGGGAAATGTATTCATCTCCATTTGCCTTACTTTCTGGCAGTAAAAAATAATAGACAACACAGTCATCAAAATTACCCTGTGACAATTCCACAGAGGTTTAGCTAATTCTTTTCAAGTCCATTTTATTAGTCAGGAAAAAAAATTAAGTCAAATCCTGATTTAATAAGTGGTGGATTTGAATAAATAATTACTCTAGTTCTGTGTTCACTGAACTTTAAATGAATTGTTCCACAATCCATTGCCAAGCAACAAGAATATATCCTTAGGAAGTTCAACAACATACTTCTATTAAACTGGTAGGATGTACAAACAGTTTACTGGAAACTTCAGGCTTGCAAAATGAAGATTTACAAAAACAGAGTTTTCCTCATTAATTCTATCAATCACCTATAAATAGAAGCTTATGCTTAATAAATAGACAGAATTACATTTGGTTTGAAAACATTTGTATTTCTGATAATGTGTTTGCCCAGGATGCTGATGACTGTTGAATTGAGACTGTTGAAATACTACAACCTTATCTTTAGTGTGAGACAACTACAGGGACTAAAGTCAACCTTTCTTACAAATGCATACACATTAAAAAACTGTTAATACAATAGAGACTTGTATCTAAAAAAATTATATTTGGGGACAGAAAAAAGTCACAACTTCCTTTTAGAAATGTATTAGCATTTCCATGTCTCAGGTTTATTACCTTGGACCTTTGACCTGCTGTGGAATGAACATGAGAATCACTTCATTATGAGAATGTCTGCATGAATTGGGATGAAAAAACTTCTAACAATTTTAAGCTTCGAAAAAAAGGGTTCTGCTGAAATAAGGTTTTTGGATTAATTTTTTTTAAGAGAGAATTTGGGAAAATTTTCATCTTATTATCTATTTGGGAACAATCTTCCTAACTCTCTAGAGACAAATAAGATTTAGGAGCCTTCCAGCCCTACCTGTATTATATTATTACAGGCAGATTTAGTGAAAGTTTTCCTATTTTCGCTTACAGTTTGGATAATATGAATATTTTATACTAGTACAGAAGTTTAAAATCGCCATTTCTTACTGCTTTACATATCACAAACATAGTTTCTGGGTTTGACTGCCAGGCTTGCAAGGGAGTACATCAGGAAATAAAAATCCTTCAGCTCTTTACAGTAATAAATTCCTACATATAGGAATAATGTGAAAATTGAAGTTGAATTAGTTCTCTTAACTCTGGATTTTAAAAAGCTAAACAGTTGAAGTCATTCCACATTACTTTTTGTAAGTACAGGATTACAGAGGGGTAAAAAGTTCAAGCTCAATCCACTGGACCCACTCCACTTTGCAAAAATAGCCAATTTAGAGCTATTATGAGAAAATAACTTTCATTAAGCTTTCATCATTTGTAGTCTACTACATACCATCTCAGCTTTCTAAAATGTCAACATCTAAAAGAATCATCATTCTTCATTATGCTGGAGGGAAAAAAATAGATCAAATGGAAATGAAGAACTATCACTTTCCTTTTGGATAAGCAGAGAACACTAAGTATAATTCCATAGCAAAAATGAGGATCTAATGCTTTAGCACTTACACTTACTTTAACTATTTATAATAATAGAGGTAAGAACATACTTGCATGTAAAAATTGCATATATTTGATTGCAGCTCTCCCCTGACATTGTTCATGTAAACCTTATTAGGCTGTCATTTTTTTCTGGTCAAGGACTGTATCATCATTTATCACCCAGTACTAGCCAAAAAATGTTTATGGAAGAGCTCTAGATATCACTGTATGCCAAACATACCCGATTTGTAGTATTCTTTGGGCCCTGATTTACAAATGGAGATGGCTAAACCTGTGACTTCCATAAAAGCTCCATATTGTAGGCTCTAAAGCTCATATGACATTCACTGAATCACTGGAAACTATAAAGAAATATATTAATGAAAGCCAAAAATCAATGCTTGCTTAACATAATAGGAGATAAATCATAGTGGTTAAACTGCTGATTCACAAAGGTGGGAATGCTAAATGAAACAAAAGAAGTAGGCTATTTTGAACAGAAACGAGAGTACTGAAGTTAAGCTACTCCTACTTCTGAGTCAGTCCTTACTCTCAGCTTTCTGCACAGTCACCGACTTCAATGAGATCACTCATAGGAACAGGGATTCACTAAATAAAACTGGGACAACCCTCGCCCCTTAAAAATCCTCTAGCAACTTTTAAAATGAACTCTGCCAACTTTGCACAATGTAGATATAAGTCAATCCCTGCTATTTTAGCTTTTTTTTTTTTTTCTAAATATTCAATACATAACATTTTCCTGATTAGGAAGACTGAAACAAGACAAGAATGGAGTTTTTCTTTTAATTTGCCACTGAAATAATTGAAATCTCTCCAAAGATCTTATAGGATCTAGTATTCGACTTTATACGGAATTTTATTTGATTTAAGTATATTCATTGAGAATTATCCAAAAGCAGAATGATTGGTTGTTACTTTATGTGACATATCTATGCTTCAGAAATAATCTATATTGCTGTAATATAGCTCCCTGAAAAATATATCCTCTTGGAAAATTTTCCACAAGAAATCCACTACTAAGCTTTAATGCTGTTTGATGCAAGAAGTCTTATTTAGGGTATTAAAGATCTGTCTGTTGCAAAGATAATTTAGAATTTCAAACTTTAAGTATTCCTCAAACTCTATAAGTAATACCTCTATTTAGGAAAACCTCAAGATTATGCCAATTCTGTTTCTATTTTGTAAAGCCAAGGAAATATTCACTTAAGTGCCAACCAGGAATCCAGGCTGATCTGTCCAGGAA
Organism: Gallinago undulata; assembly: GCA_026546715.1. Lineage (NCBI taxonomy): Eukaryota > Metazoa > Chordata > Aves > Charadriiformes > Scolopacidae > Gallinago > Gallinago undulata. The sequence goes on along the minus strand of JAOTQQ010000063.1, from coordinate 17,082,633 downwards.
ATGTATTTCCTAAACCTGTTGCACTTCAGTTATCCTGGAGATGTAACTCTCAACCCAGGAGTTCAGCTGTCTGTGATCCGAGACTTAGCTTTGACGCAGCGTAGCCAGGTGACCTTGGCTCTGGTTACTGAGAAAATTGATAAGTTGTTAGAAAGGAAGTGTGAGAAAATAAGCTAGAGCCAAGAAAAGAAAAGTAAAAACAGAGTGATACAGTGATAGCTACTGGCTCAAGGATATAAGAGGAAAAATACTGACATGAAAAGGCATGAAATCTGAAGGGCCAGAGAGTGGGGGAATGGGGACAAAGGGGTAACAATGTGGAAAGATGGTAGCTCAGTACCACTGCACTTCAGACTGTCCCAAGGAGAAAGATGGCCAGGCTTTCCCCACCCAACTGAGGACTGCTGGCCAGTAAAACCTCACTGCATGCAGTTTTGGGACCGGTGAGCATATTTACACCTAACCTATTGGCTTGTTACCTTTAGCTCTGTTGTGTGGGCATTAACCAATAAACATGTACTTACGTTGGTTGAGAATATTCTGCTTGTAGAGTCTCTTTTATGAAAGTTGCCCAAACAAAACTAACCCAAAGCAGGAGAGTTGCAGACAATCAAGATGTACTTTTTCACCCCTTCCCTTTAAAACATTTCTTACCAATGCCCTTTGGTTTGTATTAGATTATTCTATCATTAGGGTGAACCAAACTAGAGTCACACAAAGAGACACATAAATATGGAAATATGAATCATGGTACTAAGTGGACCACATAAGACTGTGTGAGAGGTACTAAAAGATTTTGTCTTTTAACTCAAGCTCAATAGTCTGTTCCTTCCTTCAAGCAGCTCAACGTACTGTGCCATCAGTTCAATGTACATACTTGGTAATGCTCCCCTAATGTTTTCCTACATATTCAATAAGAAATAACTTTGAGTATTTACAGTTCCTAAGTGGCTGGATATCTACAAGGTTATCCAAGATAATTCACTGATTGTGTATTAGATTTTCTTTTTCTCTTTGGTGTTTAAAAATGTGAGAAACATTTTACATGTGTTAATTGTAGCTGACCTAGACTCCTGCAAAAGTGAGAAACTAAATCTGCACATGCAGAACCTTCTTAGACCATATAAGAAGCACATATTCAAACCAGCAGACATTAGGGACAAACTGCTTCAGTACACAAAAAAAGAAGGAAAAAACAGAAATGCTCTCAGGCAGAAGATCTACAACAACTGTTGGTCCTGTCCATAATATCCATTATTGTTGACCATCAAGGACTCTCCATAAAACTGCAAACTGAAATGTGTGGAATGGTTGAAATAATTTCTTTCACTTCAAGATCATTATTTTTCAACCAAGCTTTCACAATACTTCCATGAAACTCAAACATCTCATCCATGTGGCTAAAAAACATATAAAACTCCTGGGAAATCTGGAAACACAGCACACCCAAGAGTGTATGGAGAAGAGTGCCAGAGACAGTACCTTGGCCCTTCCCTCTCTTTTACATCATATGCAAAAGAACCATTGCCCACCCTCTTCAATATGCAGCCAAACCCTGTAATCGAATGATCAGCTTTTTTAAGTCTGCAGGTTTTGCCAAGATAGTTACCTATTTCCTTCCCAGCATCAGCTATTAGATCCTGATTTATTCCTTTTATTTTGTTCTTTGTATTTTTCTCCTTTCTTGCTGGAGAACAGTTGCATTTAAACGTTCTTTCAAAGACCATAACTCTAGGTCAAGGATTTATAGATGTAACACACAAAACAAAAAAGGAATAAGCACTATGTTTTTTAACATTACCACCTGCATATATCAGATGTTTTGCAGCAGAGCCTCTAAGGAATGCAGACGTAGGACAGATTAACATTAGTCCTGTCCTTTGAATACAACTCCATTTTCTGCTACACAATTAGTTGCAAAGAAGTTATAACAGGAAAGTACCAAGGCCTCCAGCAATGAACCATGCTGCACCCCAGGAAAGGGTTTTGGTCACAGGGTACATACCAAAAAGAAATCAGAAATGGTAATTAAGAAGATAAACACTTTCAACAAGCGTGCGGCAGAGACACTGATCATCATATGCTAAAGACTATGCTATTGAAGAAGAGATCGAAGAACAGAGATACACTGGGACTGAAATGCTGACAAAGCAGTCTTCACAGAGGGGCTGAGATTCTCATTTCCTGTATAAATTATTCCTGTTTTATTACATTTCACTGGTATCTTTAACAAAGATCTATAAGTACTCTTAAGAATGAGAACCCCAGCTGACAAGAAATGTTGTTAAAGTTGTACAACCTACCAGCCAAACTTTTATTTACAAGAAATCACATTTATTTATGAGATCGTTGCTGAGATGCAAAGAGAAAGAACTGTGAACACAAGGTGGCTACACCGAAGAGCTGCATCCCAGGAAGAGGTGCAGAGCCCCGGAACGTTGCTAAGGACAGTGATTAAAGTTCTTTTGAAACCCTGTTGCCATGAAAACACAACTAATTCAGCAAATGGACGGACTGTTATAAACAGTGTCTAAGACTCAGTCATGTTTCAGTACAAACTTCAGTGACACCAGATTTATAGTTAAAAAGATACTGATATTGAAACATATCAAATTGTATAGATTGCAGATAAATAACACATATTTATATCTAAATTTACCTGCATTTTTCTCCAGCAGCTAGGGTGCTGATTCTTACCTGTTCAAGTTTCAAACTAACTTATCAGTCCCTATGTATCAGCATTTCTCTGATCCCTGTTCTCTTACAGGGTGTTACGTCAGCCAGACACATTTTAATCACTAGTTACATAAACAGCTACTAAGCATATGCAGCCACCAAATCTGTCCTTTGATCTGATTTCCTAAATCACAATTTCGCTACTCAGTGTTTCTCAGCATAACTGAACTCCCTGTGAGCAGCGTAAGTGTAGCATTAGGGACAACTGTTACAATCTTTAAAGGTACTTTGAAGTTCCATGAACCCCATGAACAGCACGGCTAGAGCTAATGAAAACGTTCCAGTTGTAGCACTAACACTTAGAGCAAGAAGATTTTTGAGATTCACAAATGTCTTCCTTGAAAACTCCTACTTACAGACAAAAAAGTAGAAAAACATGAGAACTCTTAGCAATTTGTAGTATAAAATTCAGAATAAGTAGCTTTCTGAGTGTGCTTTATATTTCAGATTTAATAGGCTGAAGACAGCATCCTCAAAAGCTTTTCCAATAGGGAATGACAAAAGAGAATACTTGTTAAGTGAATCCAAAGAACCCCTCTGCTTCTGGTAAATAGGAGAACTCATTTTCTTTTAAACAAGAAGAAACACAAAATGAGAAACAAAATTGGATAAACAAAAGATCTGTACTGAACTTGCTGCTACAGTAATCCTTTATGATAATTTAAGAGATAGTGAAAGAATGAAAACATTAAAAATTGTAATCTTGAAGTAAGACAATCACTCATCTGTTTTATACTGATATGGATTAAACTTATATACTGTTGGGAGCTCTGAAAGCAGCACAGCATTAAACTGGTATTAGTTACACACATACCAGGGAGAAAAAAATTGTTCATAGCAGGAAAGGAAAATCTCCTCTTGCATTGCTTACTCCAGTTTATAGCAAATCATAATTTCTCTTGCAAACTTGCATACAATTCACAATCTGTGCAGATGACTTTCCAAGGAAAATATTAAAAAAATGTAAATTTGGGGCTTTTTTTAAGCAAAGGAATGCACAAATTAAACCTTCTATTTGCTTGCTTTTGTAACCTTCTCCAACTTTGGAGGTTGGGGAGGAAGGTAAAAATTAGAAGGAAAGAATAGAAAAGCAAGGACAGTGGCAGCCAATTTGGGAGCAAGTCCATCTTTGATAAATTACAGAAGCACTCCTTGCAGGCTGGTGCAGCGACAGCTACAACACTGGAACCAGAACTCATCTGTGCCCTCCCTGCGACCATGAATTCCATCATGTCCATAGGAGATCCCTCCATGCTTATTTGGTGCAAACGTAAACTTACAGGGTTAATAGTATAACCCCTCCTTTCTCAAAGATGCTTGGTGATCCCCAAGAAGCTCTTCCTCTGTTTAAACAGTCAGGCCCCCAAAGCTCTGAATCATATCCCTGAAAGGATAAACTTTCCAGCACCAGTTGTCACCTGCTGACACAATCTGCTTGTATAAAAGGTAAGGCCATAGCAAGACTTCCATTAATGGTCTTAAAGGTCTTCCTTCCCCTTTCCACCCCCCCCCCCTTCGGTATTCCTACCATAAGCTAAAAAGGGGTAAAAAAGTTCTCCAGCAATGTATCGAAATGTAATTTTTGTAATACAGTCCAGCTTAGTGAAGTATTACAGACACTATGGTACACCCTTCAAAATTCTTTATGGAACATTATTTGTGAGATACATCACAGAAAAAAATATACATGTATTTACATAACGTTTTCTTTGCTGTCCAATCTATTTTAGGAAGTTCTTGCCCGATGATTTTGCTTTCTGCTCTTGAATTTTATCAGCACTAAGTTCCATCCCCAACAGATGCTGTGGTTCAGTGATTTTCTGACGGTGTGCTAGACTTGTGAAAAGGAACTTCATTCGATTATCAATCTCTAAACCTTGCCATCTAAACCTACTATTTTGAAATATACTTAGTTCTATCTTTTAAAAACTATGCGTTAAAGAAGAGCCATACAGAGAAAAGAATCATCAATCTCTGTATCCTGTCCCTAATAGTGACCAACAAGGGACAGACCCCACAACATACTGCCCTAGATTTTTCCCCTCAACTTTTGACTCAACTGTTTCCTGAACAAGACAGCATTTTGTATTAAAGTTCCCAGGTGGATTTTTTTATCACTTCAACTCATGTAAAACATGTCCTCAAGAATGCTGTGTAGCAAAGAAATTCCAGAGCTCAACTAAAACTAGGAATTTTCATTATTCTATACTTTCCAGATGCTAACTTAACTTGATGCCTCCCAGTTGTTGTTTTGGAAAACAGGGATTAGGTGCTCCCCAGCTTCTTCTCCCTTTGCACACGTGGGTTTACAGAGCTGTGTCACATCACATCTCCATTCTGGTGCCCTTTCTTCAGTCTGAAGAGCTCAGTTTCATGCAGTCACCCCTCAGACAGGAGCAGCTCCACGCCCCTACTCATTCCTTCTACTTGCCTGTAACTTCTTATTCTACCACCCTCTTGAGTCTACACTAAAAGCAGTAACAAGCGCCTCAGGCAGCACCATTTCTTAAGTCAGTGCTGTTGCAGAATGTTTTGTTATGCATAGAGCTGCACTTTCATGTAGACTTTCATGTAGACTAGCCTTGCAAAGTTACTTCTGGAGAAAAAGCAGATCTTGATGTACACAAGACCTGGCCTGTCATTTGTTCAACCTGATTCCCTTTGATCATGGACATAATTGAGTGTTTCAAGACCAGTACAAGGTGCCTCCTTTGACCACAGAAACTTTCTGTCAGGACTGCAGAGCTAGACCTTCGCAGTGCTCTGCAACAGTTCCTCCTGCTTTTACTACAGCAATGAGAGAGCTTTTTGTTCAGTTGGGCTTTTTGCTCACAATTCTCTGAACTGTTTAGCACATACACAGCTGATATTTCACAGACATATTATTTAATGTGTGGCATAAGTAATGCTGGTGTTCACTTTTTCCCTTTCTTGTGTTCTTGTATCATGAGGATGAGACCAGTCCCTTTTTCTTTACTTCCTTACTCTCTCCAAGACAGAGCTGACATGAACGTGACAGAGGCAGTTACTGTCCCACAGAGTGGGGACAAAGACCAACAGAGGAGTATCACTGACACACAAAGTCCTTCTTCCGTAATTTGTATATGAAGAGAGAGTATTGATTAATAACATTTACAATTTTAGTAACTGTTATCTGTACTCCTTTTGAGACAAAACAATATATTTTGGGGGTAATTTAACTCTTTGGGCTTCAGAACACTCTAACGTATCAGTTAGATCCATAAAGCCAGGAATTTTAAATATGCTTATCCTGAGAAGATGCCCCTTTTTGTTGTGTCTAGTGACAAGGGGGAGCAAAGGCAGAATTCACTGCTGCTTAGCCAGCTCACATTTGCAACTATAATTTTATTTAAAAACCTACTTTGTATTAGTTTAAGATGTTATTCTATCACTATAATGAACAATCCATTTTATCCACAGTAAAGTAAGGCGGAAGAGCGATTAAGTCATCATGCCATACCATACCTTTTGCTGAGGTACCACACAAAACGCAATACTTGAAACAAGTTCTGTGCTTTAGCTCATTAAGTCTTCAGTTACAATTATATACTTAAAATTAATAATATAATAAATAGAAATATGCTAATAAATACTAAATTATGTGCTAAGGCTACCTAAAATAGATATTGAACAAGTCGAAAGCGCTGTGCCATCACCAGCTTTGCTGAACAATCTCCAAACAAGGAACTACACCCATACACCCAGGATGATATGGATATACGGAATTTTTCAATTGGCAAAGACCCAATTTCATCTAGATAGTGCAGTGTTAAAAGACAAAGTCTGAAGAATCAAAGTATCAGGTGCACCACACCAGAAAAATGTTTTCCTACAGTCCATGGACTATCTATCAGTAGTTTGCAGATATCAGCAATCCAGGAAAATAAAAGTATTAACTGAACTTCAACACAATCTTGGTTTTATCTATCCCACAGATTGTATAAAACATCCACTGTGGAAATACTGGATGATACGCTCTGTGGATTTTTTGTTCAAACACTTGGGTGGCTGAAGCCTGAAAACTGGTGCACTGAGCTACGCAATCCTGTTCAACATTTTTGTTCTGAGTAAAATTTAAGTTTTCTTTACATGTAAGTGCTAACAATTATCTTCCTCTGTATTGTATTTAAAATAATGTGCAACATCTTGTCCACTAGTATGTTTAGTTATCATCCATAAAATGTTTTATCCTGAAGCATAAACACAAAGGAGACCCCAAGACAGTAACTTTTCACTTGAGTTTTGTCCGACTCTGCTGGTTAGATGAGTAACCAGCAGTGCTGCACACACGTTCTAATATGGAAGGGGGAGGAGGGGGGAAGGAAGAGAATTGTGCAAGACCGCTTATCTGATAGAGAAGACAGTATCAAAAGCAAGATTTAATAACTTTTTGTGAAGTTATATTTTTCGGAAAGAATAGGTAACAGCGAGACTGAAAGATACTTTTTGTAACTTACATGTCATGCTGCCACTCTGCTTTTCCATTTTAAATCATGGCATTCAGCGTGCATGACCATTTATCAGCAAGGGTAGAGCACATGAATTTTCTTAGTTCTTTGTATTTTAACGAAGAACATTAATTACTAAAATCTCTAACCAATTCATTTAATCAAATGCAATCCGATCTCTGATCACTTGAAAACATAATCAGCCTCACACTTCTGCCTACTTGAGAATTATTGATTTTGTCTATCAACCCAAATAGAGGTCCAGGTGATGCATACAATAATTACCACAGCTAATGCGATTACTGCATGTGAACTGATTACTATAATTAGGAAGTGTTTGTTTGTATTAAACCAAAAAGTAAAGTAAATTGCCTTGTAGGTTGTAACGAAAAACAACAACAACAGGAAAGATCAAAAAAAGGAGCTGTAGTTGTAATTATACAGCCCTGTATTAAAAATATGTCAAGAAATCTATTTAGTTAAAATATTATTTTCTATATTGTTAAGAATAAAATATCAAAGAAATAGAAGAAAATTCTCCCAACTTAGCTTTTCTCTAGATATTTAATAAGATATCTCTCTAAAATATTGACATAAATGACTTTCCTCTTCTATTCCAATAGATTCTACTCCTTAAATCACTCCTCCTATATACTTTGTTTTAATGTCTTGGATAAACCTCAAACATCTTCAACTGTGCTGGTTCTAGAGAACCATTTCATATTTTTTAGATGTTATTACTGAAGAATCAACACCAAGAATCTGACTTATGAAGTTTCATACGGCATATTTCACTGAGAATGGAACTGGACATTAAACAGATTTCCTTGGGACATACCCCAACAACCCCAGAAGATAAACCAGCAGCCCATAAGCAATTTATATGCAGTATTTTATAACTCCATGCAACTTATCAAACAACAAGCTTAAGAGAGAATTGTGAAAAAATGGCAACAGTAATAGAGACTTTATTACAGCATGCATTGCTCATTACACAGCAAGGAACACTCCCACAATCAGGGTGTTGAAAACTGTCCTCAATCCCTGATGACTTGACTTGGCAAAATGACTGATAGCTCCATTGGGCCGAAAAATTTAGTCACTACTTGCATGTATTCTGTAATTTGCCTTAGCTTTATAGTAACCTGGCACCCAGGAAGAAATTCTACTGTTATACAAAGCTGGTTGTATATGCATGCAGGATATTCTAAATGAAAGTGACAATGAGGAAGAGAGTAAGGGACAGAAAAAAGAGGAAACAGTCTGTGTTAGAGCTTGATCTGTAAAGTGATGACGAAGCAGCTTCTCTTATCCCACCATATCTTTATCTTGGAAGATTTTAAGTTAGCTGGAGAATAGCCTTGTAGCTTGCTTTGCATGTCTATAGTGTCTGATATAATTAAACACTTATTCAGAACTTCTCAATGCTTCTGTAATACTAATAATACACAATCATAAATAAACCATAATGAATAAAAAAATTACATCAAAATAGGAATTGAAAAATAGTTCACGTGTCATTTTTTTCAACTGTGCCACTGTGTTTCCATGCACAGCAACAAGAACTAAATGATTCGACTCTATACTTCCAAAAAACTGGAGCTGATCCAGTCCCTGAATTTTTAATGGTAATTTCTAGAAGTGATTAGCAGGAAACCTTAGGAAAAAACAATGAAATATTAACATGTTTCTAATATTATTAGAGAATTACTGAATGTTTCCATATAACTAAAAATATTGACAGAATAATATAGCAAGGTCATAAATCTCCTAGGAGTTCATACATTTTGTTTGAATTCACAGCCTAAGGAGTTCTACATTTAGAGGACAGAGTACTTCAACACAGATATTTTTTTCCCCAGAAAACGTGCATTTAGTATCTGGATATTTTTCTACTTCCTTTCCTCTTACTCCATGTTTATCACAATGAGAACAAGAACAAAAATGTATCTGAGAGAAAAGTATGCTAGAAAGTGTGAAGACTTTCACCCAAGTTTAGATGTGCTTTTCACCCTCAGCACAGGAACTTTATTTCAGTTTTAACTTCTGTAAATAATACAGAGGTAATTCTTAAAGATGAATGATTATTAGTCTGCTCACTCATAGCACTTTAGTTTCACTACTGCTTTGGATAAAGTTATATTACCCTTTCTATTATAGTCTCTCTTTTCTAAATCAATATACAATAAAGGAAAAAGCAGTTCCTCCTTTTCTTCCTTTTTTAGCTATTCCACTGTACAAAAGGCGAGACCTGATCTTACAGGAATACCTGTTTTATTTAAACATAAAGGTGATTAACCTAAAGGAGGGAGGGAAACATGTTAAGAATAAGTAAAGTAGAAAAATATGCAGATACTAAATGCAATTTTTCTGGGAAAAATAACAGTTTTCTAAGAAACTGTATTTGCTGTGTGTATTTTTAACACAGTTGATACAGACAGCAGAGAAAGAAGGGACTAAAGGAGAAAGCTCATTCTTATTTTATGAACTAAATGCTGGAAAATAAACTGTACATATTCAAACCTAACACTGCACTCCAAGGGGAATTACAAGCACATGCTGTAGCCCTCTTGTCAAAGGAATATAAAGAAAACTAATTAGCTGAACTATGTTTTTCTTGTAAACTTTGTCAGGAAGTCATTAAAGCTGTTTTCACAATAATACATTCAGATCTATGGAAAACTCAGCTCTCCTGATTTGTTACCACTGCAATTGACAGGCTTGAATATTTGGGATACTCATTACCTTTAATGAATGCACAGATCTCAAGTGCTGAATTACATATCCTCTACTGCAAGGTATTCCTTCCCTTTCCAGTGGAAACGTTCATCTACAGCCATCAGTCAACAATGTTAAAGCAACAGCCACTGCAATTTCAAATAAATGTCCAGAGAACTCATAGAAAAATATTTCTAAGCTTACTTCCATTTTATAATATTTCTGGCATATAAAGGACACACCTGATCAACTCAAAAACTTATCTAATAAAACACAGAAAACACAAATCTTATGAGTGGCAAGATAATACTACAGGTCTATTTTCAGAGAAATAAGCAGCAGCTACTGAATTGAGCTATAGTACATATAACTTAACTAAAAGCATTTTGATTCTACAAGATATTTGTTCCCTTGTCTAACTACAGTGCATGCATGATCCCAGTGGGTTCACTGCTACTACAGTTCAGCAGGACAGCACAAGGCACAACCGCATGTGTTTGCTTTTCAGAACTTTTCCTGAAAATGTGAAGAAATCAAGAAATCATTCTAGTTTGATCATATCTTCTACTAACCCTATCTATCTATCTATCTATCTATCTATCTATCTATCTATCTATCTATCTATCTATCTATCTCAGTGTCCACTTTCTTAAAATCCTTAGTAGTTGGGGTATTCTTACACACCTGAGGTGTCTGGTGCTGCCTTTGCCTCAGTCATCACTAACAAGGTCTTCTCTCTTTGTACAGACCTGTGTACAATTAAACAAAGTTCATGTAGACACAAAAGCTTACAATAGAGGAGGATCAAGTTAGGGACTGCTCAGATAAGCACACTTACTAATCCAGGCACGAGATCAGATGGGCAGCATCCAAGGGTATGCAAGGAGCTGATAAATGTCATCATGCAGACACCTGTAATTTCAAAGATTGTGAGGACTGAAGGAGGCCCCATGACTAGAAAAAGGCAAATAATACGCTTTGCTTCCAAAAGGCAAGACAGAATTCAGGACAGTCAGCCTCACTTCAGCCTCAGTGGCAATAATGGAGCAAGTCTAGATAACACAAAAAGCAAAAGAAGAAAGAGCCACAATGGAACTAACATTAGGCAAACCATACTTGACCAAATCGATCAAGCCTTTTACGATTAAATGCATGCCTCTGTGGATAATGGAAAGCAGTGGATATCATTTATTTTTGTTTTAGGAAGGCTTCGGAGAGACTACCATAACCATACTGATATGAGGTGATATGGATTGGACGAGCAGAGTACAAGGTGGACAAAAATATGGCTGTACTACTGGGCTTGAAAGCTTGAGCAATGATTCAAACCATAACCAGCAGCCAACCTCATGTGATGTTATTCAGTGGTTAATATTGGGGCAAGTACCATTTGACGTGTTCATCAACAGCCTGAATGAAGGGACAGAGTGCACCTTCAGCAATTTTGCAAATGACACCAAGCGGGCGGTAGCAGCTATAGTGCTGGAGGGCAGAGCTGGCTTTCATCCAGCTCTGGATTTTGCTCAGGACTTGCTGCCTTCTAAGGAAACTGCAGCATGGGAAGATCCATGAATAAGAATTTTCTAGAGGGCATGACTGTTTAGCAAAAACTAAAAAAATTGCCTGAGTGTTTCTAGTTCACATTATATTTTAGGTTGCAGTGCTACAGCTGAATTTAGGCCTAGGATAGCTGCAGATTCTCACAGAAGAAATCTAGATTGCAAGACAAAGACCATTGTAGAATGACTGGAATGCTGTGAGCACAGAAGAAAAATGTAATGTAGTGGCAATCCTGGCTATGAAAAGATCCCTTTATAACTCTCTTTTTTTTTTCTCCTTAGTAGCTTATAAAAGAGGCCTATAATTTAACACAAAATCAAAACCAAACATAAGCCCATTTTTCCCTCACTTCCCTCCTTAAGCAGAATACTTCCTTGGAGAACCAAATAACAAGTGATATATGTAACACTGTAATCTTTTAACCGTGGCCCACAGTTATCCCTCCCTCTGGCTGGACATTTAAATAAAATGTGAAAAGGATTCATTTCTTAAAGTAAAAAGATGCATTTTTCCCACTTGCCACATATCTACAAAGTCAGTTTTGCAGAAGTAATGAACGATCTCCTTAAGGCTATCCATTTATTTACATAACACATTCACATCTCACAGCCTTTTTAAAGGAGGACTCCTAAAAGTTTATTTCCTGAAATAATATTCACTAAACTGTGCTGATTCAGTGACTGTTAACATTTTACAGACAAGCATATATTTTTCTCTCTCTAAAATGACAAAATTTCTTCCACAGGTGGGCCAAAACTCAATTCCTTTATTTTATTACCATAAACCCAGCACAATGCCTACTCCCTATTTTAGAACTTTGCAGCTGCCCCAGTCACGCCTCCGGTTCTTACATTCGCCAACAAAGGGATAAGTGCTATTTGTTACAGCCCTTCAACTGAAAGAAATCTCACAGAGGCATTTCCCACTATGTTCTTTCATCTACCTATATGAATGTTTCAATTCACAACTGTACAATCTTTTTCCTTTATGGAAATGGATCATATTAAAAATACTAACTCACTAATAAAAATGAAAATACAAGTCTTAGACTTGAAGAAAAATGTTCAGAAGTAGAGAGGATCAAAAATATTCAAACTTCTTTGAACAAAGAAATGTTTATTTCACCATTAGTCGATTATCATGTTAGAAACAACTTCTCACAAATACATATGGTCTACACTAGCACAGAACACAATGCCATTACAACAAGTTTTGAAATTTATGCTTGGAACTCTGTACAGAAGACAAATACAATGCAAACAGGAACTAACATACTAAATATAATGGGTTTAAGCTGTCTTTTGAATTTCCTGGATCACTTCAAGATTCCTTTCTTCATCTTTTTTTTTCCTGTCATATTTTTAAATCCTCTTTGGTTTATTTCCAGATTAAATATTTTCATCAAAATCTCACCATCTGCAACTCTCATCTCCAAAAAGGAAGCTAAATATGTTTGTAAAAGCAGGATTACTTATGAGGATTTGGAAAAGAATTTAATATATAGAAAATTAGGGAGTGATGTACTCACCTGGCCCAGAAAAAAACACAAAAACAAAACCAAAAATTGATTTAATCTCCTTGTTTATTGAACTTAGATCTATTTTAAACTGGGGATATTAAAAACTGATTTTCAGCACCATGGGAACTGCTGGATACAGAAAGGGGAAAACCAGCAGCACTTGTATCTGGTTTTGCTTTGAAATGGATGCGTTATATCATCAGAGTGACTGAGTATGGAAGATCAAATGAAATATTACAGAAAGAAGGGGGGAATATTTTTTCCATTGACATTTATTTTTATGTAAAAGTTACGGGATGACTTGTCTCAAGCCTGCAGACAGCAGGAATGGTTGCACTTACTTTGGCTAGAGAAGCCTTGGAAGTGAAGTATAGTAAAGGTCACAGAAATTTGGGAGAGAGCAGAAGACAAGCTTTCTCTGATGCAAACTAATTCTGAAAGGACAAGCTGTCGCACAAACTGCATCAACCGACTAGTACAGTGTAAATTCATCCTAAGGAGAAGACTCCCCCTTTGGCCTTCATAGGCTAGGTAGCCACTAAGTGATACTAGAATTACATTCTTTATATAGCTCACCTTAGACTACTTATGATTATCTATGGCAATTGGTTTGACATATTCTCTCGTAACAGGCAAATTGGTTTACAAGTTAAAGGTACATCAATGGGATTTAATCCAGATCGGTACAAACTCTGTTTACTGCAAAATCTTGCAGTAAGCAGTTCTTGTTTTTCACCAGATTTCTGTATATTAAAAAAATCTCCAAAATCTCCAAAAATAATTTACAAGCTTATGTATGACATTTTGTATGTCAAAAAGCTACTAAGTTCAGCAACATGACAGGACTTACGTGAACAAGTTCAATCATATTAAGGCTTTAAATATCTCCACTAAAACAAATCAAAATAGCCTAGAAATAATAAAGGCTTGCCTGACATCTGTTGACCTTCAAAATTCAGCAAATGAAACCTCAGAACAGCAGAAAAAGTCCCTTAAAACAATAATGCATCAATTCTTGAAGACGATTTACTCACTTAAGATTAGGTATCTTGCTTTAGAGAAGAAACAGCTGTGTTACCATTAGGACAAAGTTTTCACGATCACATGGTCACCTGTATAAAATATTCAGCTACCTCAACTTCCATGAGCATTTTATCTTCTAGACTAAATTCATTCTCTTTAGAACTGACAAGTCCTCTTGGTCTTCCACTTTGAAACCCTGCTGACCCGGGGAAGAAGTGAAAGCTGAGTGCCTTTTTTTAGTCCAAGTGCTCCCTTTCTGCGTGTCCTTCCCAACTTCACAAGCATCCAAGAACAACCAAGTGAGTTAGCCTAATTGAATTATTTTGTTTTTTTCTGAAGCATGTTAAGTTGCAAGCCTTTGTTTTGCCATCATAACCTCAGGCTACAGTAAATGAATTCTCTGCTACCTTTGAAGGGAAAGATGAAGTAAAATTCCCCAAGTGCAAAATCAAACAGAAAAGAAAGCCTTTTCTGGTTTGCCTGAAATATACATCTTGTCCTGCTGTTTCTTTAATGTTTTCTTTTATGGTAAGAATCAGTGAAGGGCAGGTAGAGGGTTTTTTCTCCCCCTCCTACAAGTACCAGTTTATTATAAAAGGATATTGATGACTGCAAACCATTGTAACTCAGATTAATCCACTTGTTTACATCAGATCAATCCACTTATTTATGTGTCAGATCAGACAAGAGCAGGTTTTCTTCTTTGGCTTCCCACACTCTCCTAACATTTTAACACATTTTTGAGCACCGATATGAAGCAAGAGCCTCCTGTGGTTAATTGTGGATACTAAATTCTTTTCTTTTTCTTAAGCTATGCAGTCTGCCTGGCATTCAGTTGAAACTAATGAAGAATGATTTTTAAATTGCCAATGCGTCATTATCTAAGACGAACACTTAAAAACAAACCAGGTCTCTGCACTTAGTCACTCATTTCACAGCTGAAAACTGTTCCACCACTTAAACTGCCTTGACATGTGGAAACATTTGCTAATGCCCACAGGCTTCCAAAGAGTTCCTCCCAAGATCAAACTAAATCTCAGGCAATGAAACAGCTCTTTTTAATAGCCATTTTCTAATCAACTCTAAACACCCTTACCCCACAACCCATCTGGAAAAAATCAGAATATATATTTCTTTGAGTAATAATGAAAGATATGATAATTTACAAGCTAAGAAGTGAAGTTCACTAATTAAGAAACACAAACTTGAAAACTCAGGACCAGAATTTATCTTTTTTTTTTTTTTTTAAATAAGAAGAATACTTCTGTGCTTCTGTTCAGAAAACAAATGTTAGACTTTACACTTGAAAAAGTCTGTGTGAGAATACAAGGTACGTAAAGTTGTCAGCAAGATAACTATACCATAGGGCCTCAAAGTCCATCCTCAGCACTGTTAGAAAATTCTTCAGTAGACAAAGTGGGAATGGTTGCATAAACATCAGTCTGTAACACCATTACAGATACCCTAACAGATACCTACAGATACTTGTTGTCTTGGATGGACAAAAATACCAACCAAGAAGGGCACAGGTCTTCTGCAGGTCCTGTGTAAGACCTGTTATCCCCATACTCTTGTTTTGGATATCCTCAGGCAACAAAAGTAGCACTATGCATTATTTAACAAAAGTCTATGTAAAATAATAATTCTAAACACCTACAAACCCCTCCCCATTCCCAAGCCTTCCTTCCTCTCTCCTCAGCCCTGCTCCGTAGTTCATTGAAATTGTGAGTGCATTTCTACTTTGCAATTACAACATAATTTCCCAGCTAAAAGCTTCCTGAAGAAACACTGGGGACAAAAATACCTCCTCCCTAAAAAAGGCTACAAAATTACAGAATACTATATGGGTATTCTTTACCTCCCAGTAAGCTTGTCATATTTTAGTCAGAGAAAAGTGGGCAAGGCAAAAAATGTCTTCTGCAGTATAAAGACAATGGGAAATATTTATGCTTGAACATTAATGCTGATTTATATATCAAGTATTTTCAAGTTTCAATTGTTTGGGAAGGGGTGAAGGGGAAACAAGCGATGTTTAAAGCCTTTGCAAAGGCCTTTAAGACTGTATGACATTAAGAGAAAGAGCTGTGGGCTGTTGTGAAATGTAACTCCATAAATGAGTAAAGATTGTGTACAGTACTTTTACTTCTTATCTCATCACATACGAAAAGTGTTAAAAAATATTTTTATCTATCACAAGGAGTAACTTGTGATTTCAGAGTCTTTCCAATATTCAAAATCTTGCTATAGTGTTTTTTAATCGGATGTGAGAGCTTTGAGCTACTATACCTAGAAGAAAATTCAATTAAATGCCCTCTTTTGCATATTTAAAAGCAAAGCTCAGAAAATTCTCATTCTATTTTGAGCTCAGTATCTGACATTATATTCAAAAACCTGGAGGAAACAATGAAGTTTGCTGTAAGAGTCTATTTAATGAGCCATAAAATATAGCAGTATTCAGCACTATTTAAACTTCATTTTAGTAGTTTTTCTGAACTCTATTTGCATGGTTTGTCACTTGTTGAACATGAGAGGCAGACTAGTAATAAAAAAGGATTTCTGTACATTTCTTTTAATTAGTGTTGGTGCAACCATTTAAAGCTTTCCAATTCAAAAATAAATTACGCTGGTTAATATAGCTTGATATACTCTAATTAATATAATTTGCAATACTAATTTTCCTTGACGAAAGCTTTTAGCAAGATCTTGACATTTCTATAAATAAATAGGCAGTTTGCAGGTTTTTTGATGACTTTATGTCAATTGACAAGTAACAGAGCCAATCTGTCAACTACTTCTTGTGATTACATTTATTCAATATTATGTGTTTGGACATTGAAGAATGTAAATGTTCACTTAGGAAGAATGTCTGCTTTGTACAGTGACAGAAAGTATCAATAATTAATAAATATGTATTAATTTCATTGCTTTAGACCAGTGAATTATGAGCACTGTCATATTTTAGAGCTTATGCTAGTCTGCACTATAGTAAATGTACTCACATTTAGATCTCTAATAAAGTTAATACTCTTAATTGTTGGGTTTTTTAAATTATCAGTCTCTACCTACAAACAGCAACATCTCACTTCTACCAGCAGCCAATATGACGGGAAACTCACATTATAACACACACTTCAAAATGTGAAAGAGTTTCAGCCCCCTGTGTATTTGCCCTGAAACAACTTTCAGGCTTTCAGCACCCTGAGACAATTTTCATACTGTCTTCAAAAAATCTGAAACAACAGGAAGTATGTTTCTAATACATTTGTTATAAATATATTAACTAGCATAAAATCCTTGATTAGCCTCTCACATGGTAAACAAACATGAAATTTAATAGCATCAACTTGTTTGCGAAATAGTGATTTTGGTAGATATACGTAGCTATTTGGAGAGGTCCAGTAGAGATTAATAGCTATTTGGAAAGGTCCCTTACTGGAAATAAAGTTGAGTTTAAAGTTGCTCTGCAGTCTCACAGCAATTCCCTGTTCATGTTTCTTTGCAAACACTGCTTCTCTTTTGCTCAATTCAGGCTGCTCAACCAACATCAGCTCTTGTTTCAGCCTTATTGTTAGCAACAAGTCAGGAGGAGGTGAGCTGCACTGGAGACTAGAGCAGTGGTTCACTGGTGCCATCCTTTGGAGAGCTAAACAAGAGGATTATTTGTTCTGGGAAAGGAGAGAGAAGATAGATATGCTTTTTATAGGAAACAGCACCCTAGTATTCCTAGGAGTTGAAATAATCAGATAAAAGCAACTTGCAGTGCATAAACTAGATACCGAAAATCCATCTTTGGGTACATATTCCCGAATTCTTTCCTCTTTCAGACAAGCATGCATTTCACCTGTTAGGTCTGCAAAAAAAATTTTTTTTCTTCCATTCTCCATAGGTATATTTATTTGTGAAAGAGTCTAGTGTTGACACAAAGCAATATTCTTGCATGTTTCATAAACTCCATGATAAAAAGCACTTATCATTTATTTTTCAGCTTTTTCAATTAGTCAGTGTTGAGCATAACCACACATACACACAGAATCACATGAGTACGAAGATTTGTCTACTGTCAGTTTCCATCCCACCTCATTAGCGCATACTGCAATTTGAAGCTATATGTGCTGATTATAAGAAAAAATTTATTTGGATTTAATGCTCATTCAGTTTTTCTCCTCTCCAGCATAAAAAAATGGAAGATGTATTTGCAGGAAAGCATCATTGAGAAGAAAGAGGTTCAAAACAGGACAAGAAAAAGACATCAAGCAAACTAAAAAAAAACCCAAAACTTTCCTTTATCAGATGTTGACTTGCAAAAATTACAAAAAACCCTCACAGTCTTAGTCCCTGTGTCGTGCTTTAGCCCCAGCTAGCAGCTAGAATCACACAGCCATTTGCTCACTCTCCCCTCAGTGGTATGAGGGAGAGAATCAGAAAAGAAGATGAAAAACCTGTGGGTTGAGATAAAGACAGTTTAACAGGTAAAGCATATGCTGCACAAGCAAGCAAAGCAAGCCATGGAATTCATTCACTGCTTCCTATGGGCTGGCAGGTGTTCAGCCATATCTAGGAAAGCTGGGCTCCATCACACATAACGGTTACTCGGGAAGACAAATGCCATCACCCACTTCTTTCTTCTTCCCCCAGCTTTATATTCTGAGCATGATGTCCTTTGGTCAATTGGGGTCAGCTGTTCCCCCTCTGTCCCCTCCCAACTTCTTGTGCGCCCTCAGCCCACTCGCTGGCAGGGAGGTGTGAGACACAGAAAAGGCCTTGAGAATTTAGCAAGAACCAAAACAATCCGTGTTTTATCAACACTGTTCCCATTCCAAATCCAAAACATAGCACTACAGCAGCTGCTACCAAGAAAGTCAACCCCATCCCAGCCGAAACCACGACACACTGCCAGCCAAGCAATTAGCTGGGTTGGGTTAGATTATAAATTGGAAAACTCAAGTCTCACTGTTTGGAAATGTTCAACCTATCCTGTTTTAAGAAGCCTTAATCTGTTTCTTGCTTAGTGTTGCTCACATCTGAACGAAGATGGATGTGTATACATTTCCATGTATGGATAGCCTACAGATCTGAATCTCCACCTTTTTCTCTGAAATACAGAAAATGTTTAAAGTAATGGGTTGTCACAAGTTGTCACCTTTCTGGTATCAAAAGAATGAAGACCTGAAAAAAACAGAAAATCCATTTGACTATCCATCCATGAGGGGAGAGATAAATACTACTCTGCTCAAGGTAAATAAATTATGGGTATCTAACCATGGATTAAAATATAGGTCTTCATAAATTTGAGATCATTTCCTCAGAACAATTAATGTTTTTCATTACCCCACATTGATCAACTTCAACTATATTTAGTGGTGAAACTAGGACCACTATCTGTAAACCTTGCAAAGTTGGAGACGTGTCAAGTCCATGCAGGAAAATTTCAGATTAGCAGCCACAATATAAATACAAAGCTTCTAAACATATTAAGAGAAAAAAATAGCATTGGCAATTAGATATTTGGATATTTATTTTCTTAATATTCACTTTGTCTAAGGTATCAAAAATGTTTTCATCTTGGAGATGGGTAAATACTAAAGATGAAACTGCACAAAGATTTCCTCTCCATGCCTGGGGAAAAATAATACCAACAGATATTGGTACTATCAGTACAATTGCTGCCCTGCTGTTTTAATCTGTTTGCAACAGGATTGTTGCACAGTAGTCCATGGAAAATAGCAGCTGCAGTTTGCTGACTTTCAAATGCTTTTTGTTCTAGGTGGTTTTCTGTTATTTTTCTGTTCCTCTGTTTTAAACCTGGAGGGTCAGTTACAGTAAATTCAGACACAGAGAAAGCACATAAAACTATAGATGACTAGCCCCTATTCCTGCCCGGACAGTAGGGAGACATATTCTGACTACAGAAATAGGCCACATTGAAACAAACATCTCCAGAAGTTATGGAAACACTCTCTTAAAAAGTGTCATCATTTATATGCTGTTATGCCTCTACAATTCATTCTATGACTACATAAAAGAAGCACATATCTAATTCACTCTCATTAAATCCTTTTAAGTCAACATTAAGTCCTCTTTTTACATCATGGCACTCTTTAGAGTACTCACTAGTATATGTCACACAAAGGACACAGATTTGATGTATGTAATAGGTATTATGATCTGTAATTGTCCTATTGGCATTCTGATTTCAAATCTGAGACGTAAGTACTTTAGAGCAAGACCAAATCTAGCTATTTCTCACTTCAAGTCAGATATTTGAAAAACATGTCAAATGACAACCAGCCATTCACCTCAGATTCATCTAGTTATCAGGCAATATCAATCTAAATACTAAAGATACCTTTACTGTGACTTGACTGTGACTACAGTCTGTAGCTATAATTTTCTGGCAGTTAAGCATGAAACACTGTCTAAAGCACTACCAGGTATTTCAATACCCTGTATAAGCTTGGTTCCACTCATAAAAAACATGTAAGGTACTTTGAAAAACCCAGAGACAGCATATTCAAAGATACAGGATGCTTTCTGTAGCAGGGACAGCTAACAAACACTGTCAGAAGAGCTGACATAACACCTTTACTGAGTGCTGAAGGGCACTGAGAAGGCAAAGGTTGTCTGTCTGCTATGTTTCCTTTGGACTGGAAGAAGAGTAGAGAACTTATGGGGGGCATCAAGGGAAACTACCAAGTCACGAGTGAAAAACAAAGCAAGTTGCTTGTTCAGACCCCCTGTAGTTACACTGGGGAACTCATTGATGCAGAATGTTGTGGGCTCATAAAATGCTACAAGAATCAAAGGCATAACTAAGACACATACTGTCATAAGCTGAGAAGAATTACTTCTACCTTTCCCATTGTTTTGTCTTCTTTAGAGAGAAGATGCTGGTTTAGAGAAACATGAGAAAAGCCACACCAGTTCAGACTAGAAGTTCTTCTAGTTTGCAACACCTGAAATTGATCAGCCATAGCTTTCTTTTACATCTTTCTTTTACATCTTCCTTTTACTATTACTGATCAGTCTAGTTTTCAGACACAAAGACCTGGTGACAAATGTGTTGGGGGGGTGGGTGGAGGGTGAGAAATACTGAGTTATTCACAGAACTACTACTTCTTATACAACATAACTGATGCTGGCTAACAAAATCACTTCAATGAACAGAAAGTTCTGTTTTTCTGGCCAACTTGTGTATCGTGCTACCATACAATAGAAAAAAAATACTGTACAGTAAAAGAATTCTAAGAATTCCTTTTTCCTTATCCATTGCCTACCACTCTACAAGGGCATTGGTGGTTCTTTGTCCTCTGCCTACAGCAATTCCTCATCTAGCCACATTCAAGACAAAATGAAGTCTCATTACATATTTTCAAGCTACAAGAAAATAAGGTTATAGGTGTTAAATTTACATTATCCTATAGTCCAAAATGTTGCTTTGTGAGCGAGGACAACCTTTTATTCTTCATCCAAGGATGTTTCCCTGATTTAAAGCACTGAGTAAATTGTTTATTCTCTTGTTCAGACACAAGTAAAACAATCGTGCCACAGGCAATCAGCTTTGGAAAACAAATGGTTGAAGAAGGAGGTTCTTTGTATCAAAGAGCATCTTCAGTCATCAAACATGATTTCAGGGACGATTACATATTGAAAATATCTACTATTCCTAAAGCTTAGAATGACATGTCTTTGCACACAGCTAAAATAACAAAGCGATTCCTTGCAAGCCCAGCAGCACACTGAGCTGAAAAGGACGAGGAGGTTTGGAGGGGCAACAGCATATAATAGTCCTGAATTAAAACATACAATGAAAATGTGGTTGGGGTTTGTCTTCACTACCTGCCAATCTCCCCCTGCAGCTTTTAATATGTATGGGTCAGTCCTCTCAAGATAAAAATGGTAACATTAAAATCCAAATTGAGTTTAGAGCTGATTTACCAACAACTTGTGTACTTTCTTCAGTGTAGTTTTTTAATACTAGATTGCTAATGTGTTAGATACCTTGTGGCAAAAAAAACCTTTCTTTTTTTCTTTTTTTTCCCCCCTCAGTAAAAACACTGGAAGTAAATTAATGAAGAACCAAATGGCAAAGCAGATTGGATTGTTACTACCAAATGTTGTTTCGAACACAATCTAATTAGGTGATAAAATGGACCAACATATACTGAGACTAAGTAAGCAATTAAGTGCTGTGTATCATAGAGTGGGAAAGGCATCAGTTACACAGGACTGTAGTGAGAGACATTTGGCATTTAGCTCTCTAGCAACTTAGCTATCTCAAGGGAAGAATAAAACGAATCAGAGTAGCGGATGGCTTCTTCAAATTGAAGCATCTTTGTCTTCATCCTGATTTTATGATGAGTCAAAAAAACCCTCTACGTACTGATACTAATTGTCAGGAAAATAGTCAACCTCTGAACAACAGATGATTGATCTTTGACACTTTGCTTTGCACTTACCCATTTCCCACAAAATTTGGTTTTGAGGCTTGGCTATTTCCTACATAAGATAACTCCAAAACTTGTATATTAAAAAGAAAAAAAAGATAATTCATATAAATTGAATTTAACTTCAGATGTCAAGATGGAAGAAGCATAATGGGTTTGATGTAGCAGAAAGCAACTCAAAGCATAAATTTATCAGCCATTTACTCTTTTTCAGCTTCCTCAAAATTCAAAATACGTCTCAGCCAGGGTTATTCACACACAGAAATATATGCACATGCATACTCACAAAAGAAAGACTTGGAAAGCCATCCTTGCACAAAGGTACACCATGAGACACTAAGGCTAGGAAATCTCCAGAGTACTTTCACAGTAGATCTTGTATATTACCTGCTCCCTTAATTGTGCATATTTGATTCCAAATGGATAATATCCAAACAAAATAATGAACTAAATTTACAGTTGATCATTTTTAACACCAATATTCCAGCCCTAAATGTTGAAATAAGTCTGTTTTGAGCAATGTTCTTAAAAAAGACAAATCTCACAGTTGTACGGTCACATGAATTCATAATTCACGTCATATTATAAGTGGCAGCAATGATGGAGGGAAACTGAAAACTCCCAACACACTTGAAAAAAGTTTCATTTCCTTGAGTGACAGTCCTCATCCTGCATTCTCAGGGAGAAATTACCATATTACTATCAGTATATCTATTAATCCAGACATTGAACCACACTATGCCAACACACATATCGCATTAGCTCTCCTTATGCATTTTCAGTATGAGGAACAGGTTTTACAATCAGGCTTCTGTGTTTCTATCTTGATTACCACATATACTGACATTAACTTAATAATTCTAACAAAGATGAACACTTGCATACATGTGAGCTTTTACATAGCATAAAGGGTAGCAAATAACATGCTTCTTAAATTTGTGCAGTTCAGCTTGTCAAAATAGCAAGCGTTGAGAGTAACCCACACAGTATCACTGTAACTCAGATAGATGAGCTATATGTGTACCCATCTTTAAAAACTGTTTTCAGATGTCGTATGAATATTCTATGAGATTCTCTCAATAAATATTATTTAAAAGCTCTGCTAACTTTGCAAAGTACTTAATTACTGTTAAAGCCTGCTAAATGCTTAGCCCCAGTGAATAAGACTGATAATCAAGAGATTTATGTGATGAATGTGGTAAAGTTAACTTTGAAGACATTTCCTAATAAAAGCAAGTACCCTCACGACAGTTTTTCCAACATTACCCACTTCATTTAAATTACTTCTATTAAATATATTTTTACCATTATTCTACACAAAATGTCATTTACTTAAGATGCAGAATTTCTAACTCCACAGAGACCCAGAAGGTATTGATACACAAAACAAATATGACAGTATTTTCAAATTTTTGTAATTGACAACTCTGTAGTGACATTTCTTCAACACCAATAAATAATAATGTTATTCTTTGATGCATTACTGTACTACTTTTTTTTTTTCAGAAGTCATATGATTCTCATCTATTGCTGTACTAAGTGTACTGCATAGTTATAAAATGATCTCTGATATTTCTGTTACTACTTTAAGGAGAAAAAATGCAAGCTCTACAGAGGCTCTTCGCAAGGAAACCCATTCAAATACTACAGGAGAAAATGTGCACTTGAAAAAAAAATTCATTTCCTTGACTCATGTTGCAGACATGAAAACTGATGCACATCCTTGTTCATTATGGAGTTTAAGATTATTTTTTTCAAAGGTATTGCAACACAGGTGTAAGGAAAGAAGATACTTTTGCTGTTAAAAAGCCTTCAGGTTTTGCATCACAGCTTTGGGAAAGGACTCCTGAATTCACAGGAAGTTATATGGAAAACTCTAACAATCCAGAGAATATACAGAAGTTCTCTGAAAGCTGCCTAACTAATTGCAGGTAGGTAGTATTTTCACTTCCACAAATATAAACAATATATTTACTATACAATTATGAAAATCAGCCATTTTGTTTACACAAATATTCTTATTTTGTACCACAAGAAGTAAATCATTTAAGGACATCGAAACCTTGCTCAAAACCATCTTAGATTTCCAAAGTTCTAATTTTATTCAGTAACATATCTATAAAGTAGATATGTACTTCTGTTTCTATTCAGTTGAACATTCAATGAGAAATTATATTCAGCAATTGTTAACTAATCTACATGAGTCAATACAGTGCCAAATATATAGTAATATTTAAACATTTTAGGTTTTACCATCACATGATATTGTTGCAGATTTGGGGGAGGGTTCTCTTTTGTTTGGTTGTTTGTTTCTGGTTTGGTGGTGGTTGTTTTTAAGATATAACTGTCTTCAGGCTTCCATCTCTATCTCATGTGGTAAGCTGGTGTACAACAGGATTTGCTGCAAACCTGATTCTCGTCAGAAAAAGAGAAAAAAAACAACCTAGTTTCTCAGTCCCAGAAATTATCTACAGTAACACCAACTACCTCAGAATAATATAACTCTTGCAAAGAAACTGCTCCTTTATCTCTGATAAATTGAATGTGGCATTTGGTTAACGCGTTACTTGGCCGTGTCAGTGAGTGGTGCCCTTCACTGGGAATGAACAGCACTCACACTCCATGAACAAATCCAGGGTGTCAAAGTTTCTTTACATGATTCAGGTTTCGGGGGAAGCATAGGCTAAAAAGTTGAAAGATACTGATCTAACATAATTACAGTTTCTTTGGGGTTTGACTTTTTCACCAACACTGGCCTCTTGGATCACTATACAGTATTCAATATCATATTCATTCATTCATTAATTCACTCATTCATTCTCTCTTTCTGTCTCTCTCTAATCGTGCCATCCTTTAATGCCTTTTCCTGTTCTCCTATGTAACACAAATAAGAAAAAGTACAGAAGACTTAGCAGAAGATGAAAGAGCATGAGCATTTTTACCCTAACTGAAAATAAGAGACTACAAATATTATTATAAAAAAACTTGGCTGATAGAGTATGCACTTTATTAGGTACACCTGAAACAGGAAGATCAGCAGCAGATAAAAGATACACCTGAAGATTTTTTATACTAACTAAAACTTCAATATATACTGAAGTTTCATGTATAAGGTATCTGTTTGCCTCCTATAAGTTTATGAATGCACTCTTCTAAAGGAAGAACTCATGCTTTCTTACTGCTGTGTCCCCGCTCTATGAAGTTCATTCCTGGGACTCCACAATAGCTCAAGCTCAGATCCATGAGAGATGCCAGTGCTAAAAACAACAAAAATGATCACAGCAAAGAAGCCTTACCAATTTGTAAAGCTGTTTGGGTTTTTTTGAGATTTCAAAATGAAGGTCATAAACTAGTCAAACTTTTTTGGTTTGAACTTAATTGTGGGTGATGCTAACACAGTTTTTTCTCTCTATAAAAGTAAGTTTTCTCTGCAAATGTGTGTTTGCTTTCAGATTTCATCCCAAAAGAATGCCAGATGAGCAGAGACATCTGATAGTAGTTCAGAAATTAAATGGAATTTTCAAGGTCAAAATAAGAGCCTTCTCAGCAAATAATAATCCAAGTGAGCTATTTATGGAAGACATATAAATGTTCTACACAAAAGGAAAAACAAGACTTACAGGAAAGCGCAATGAAATAAACATTTATCAAAGTTCTTGAGTTTGGTGATCCAAGGAAATTTAATTTTCTTTTGACTAAGCAGTGGGAATTGCATGGAAGGTAAAAAATTAAGTAAGAAGGGCTAAGACCAAGCTAGCATAGCTATCATGACAAATTGTTAGAGAAGTAGGGAAACTATTAAAATAATTTAAAATAATTTTTTTTGTTGTTTAAATCCAGCATTCACCACAGCCACCAACAGCCATTAATAAAATAATGCCTTAAAAGAAATGGTAAAGCAGCTTCCTGTCAGACTGGCTCACAGAAAAATGTATACATTTAAATTAGAGCTCAGTTCTTTTGATTCTAACAGACACTTTAGCATGCATTATTTCCATCACGCACATGTTATTGTATGGCCAAACAGCGGACTTCACATGTAAATTCTTGTGTTTATTATCATACCCTACCAACCTTATCTTCTACATTTTTTTTACTAAAGGGAAAAAAACTGTAAAAATGACATCAAGCCTTAACTAGTAATGGTTATATCTAGGAATTCATAATACGTGTCCCTCAGTTTTAATGGATAACTAAAAACTTTTACTTCCCTGTTTGCAGAACAAATACAAGTGTAATTCTTGAAGCACGTGTCTCTGTTAGAGTTGCCCTTTTTAGGGTAGATTTTATCTACCTATTTAAAAATCAGTCTAGGCAGAGGTTGCAAACTAGTAAATCTCCAGGTTTTGCAGTATCTCTAGTCTGTGATAACTTTTTGTAGTGGAAGATCAAAGAAGCAGGAGAAAGAACCTGGTAGGCAGCTAACATTTGCTAGAATTACCATTTGCAGAAGAAATAGAACCAGTTTTTTCAAAACTATTAACTAATGCTGCATTTCAGCTGCATCCTCAATATCTAAATCCAGACTGAAAGCTTGAAAACAATAGTCTGATTTCCACTAAAGAATACAGCTCTTCTTTCATATTATTTTACATCCTCTGTGCTCATTACAGTCTTCCAAATTAATTCTAAATGCATGTACATGGCAGAGTAAATCAGCTGACATTATACTTCAGTTTAGAATTTTAAGTGTTTCCATACTTACTCAAATCAGGTTTGGGACTTTAAAAGTTTTACTCCTCAAGGATTATAAAATGAAATTGAAATTAATCACAATTTGTAAAATAAAACATTGTATATTATTTTCCTTTACCATCTGCCTAGGTTTTTTTTCTTCAACCAACCTGCCAAAGATTAATTTTCTTCCGGGCAGTGTGACTATTCAACCAGCAGAGCAGTACACTGCAGAAACACACAATGTGCAGACTGCAGCCTTATGTCACAACAGTGATATACAGTGTACTTGCACTGTGAAAACCACTTCTCTAACAAATAGCATTTCAATAGCTTTAAAAGCAAGAGGGAAACAAGAGCTTGGCAAAAGACAGGTGTAGTTTTGGTACATTCAAATGCTGACATTTTAGGTTCACCTCTGTTGCTACACTGATTTCTTAACAGAATTTTTTACAATTTCTAAATAGTAATCCTCAAATTAGTGAGCCACAGGTTTTCCTTCTGCAGCCATTTTAAAGGGTTTCAATGCAAATAATTAAGGAATACTTGTTTAATAAAGATTAACTACTGAAATCTTACAGAGTTTGTGAATTATGCACATGTTAATCTAAACTGTCAACTTCTAAAATAAGGAAAACAAAAAATACAAAGGAACATCCAGGCTAGAGTACATCAGCCCAAGCTTTGCACCCCCACATATTAAATCAGATTAGTAAAATATCAATATTAATTGATGAAATAGCAACACATTATTAGAGGTATTTTTTAAATCTTTCTAAAGTGTGTATCAACATTAACAGCTATTCAGTAAAGTGAATCAAGCATGGAAAATAGTGCCTACTAAAAACAGACCTCCCTTTCTCTCCACTGCACCTCATTAGGGGAACTGATAAGCAATCTTGTAAAGCATGACATCGTCAGAGTTTCAGCTACATATGAGAAACATTGGACAACAGTGACTTAGAGCTCCATACTGTTACAGAACAACTTCAAGGATAAAAGCAGAAATTTATCTCCACTGCTAAGTCTGTGAGTGTACAATACAAGTGTTTCACTGTAAAGCAGATTTTCTGACATCATATCTATTTAGTAACAACAGTGAACACGGGCTGTAAACCCCCCTCTATTTTCAAATCCTCTACAATCTATTAAAGAATCCAATATTTAAACTTTGCAATTCTGTCTTCTTAAAAATAATGAAGTCTATTCTTAGTTTTCAATCTAGCCATGAATAGACTTGTATTAAAACACTCTGAGTGACTTGAACTTCTGTGATTCATCTGTCTCTGGAAAAAAAAAAAGTGATGGATAAAGCCAAAAGCTTTGATCTTTACTTTACAAGGAGCTTAAAAAAATTATAATAATATAATCCAAAATGATGGCACCAAATAAAGCAGAAATCATATCTGGTGTACCGCTTTATCGTATGAGGCATCATCACATAGATAAAAATGTAACTTTGCATCCAAAAAAAAAAAAAAAAGAAAGAAAACCCTATAGGCACTGCAACTACAAGGATTTATTCAATAGCCAATAGTTCTTCCTTTAATAATAACACTCTTTAGCATAAATGTTATTATTAATGGCCTTTTCTGTCTTCTACAGTAACTGAAGATTAAAATACATAATGTATCATTTGCTATGTCAAACGGTAAACTTCTGCTTGCTCCCTTTTTTTTATTTCTGCTGCTGTCTACTTCAATCATGTTTGTCTCTATTTTCATCTTTATTTCAATTTATTTAGTATACTACCAATAGCAGTCATGCTACATGACAAAACACGTTGCCAGGCTGTTAAAGTTGGTATTTTTTGGTAAGGAAGTGTTCTGCATGAAATGAAATGAAAGTGAAAGCTTGTTTAAGGGGAAAAAGCAGCATAGTTCTCATTATTTTATTAGTAGTCTGCAGCACATTACTCCCAGAGTGTCTTTCTGAAGATTTACTGAATTATACCAAAAATATCTAGGAAGCAATGCTACTTTACTCAGAAACACAAGACACCACAAATTGACTGCAAGCCCTAGAATAGATAATGGTACCTTTACAATCTAGTTTTGGACATTAGAAGTATACTGGCCTTGAAATTAAGATATAAGGAAAAAAAGTTATTTTTTTTTCGTCAAAAAGTCAAGTAACAAGCAGTGGAAGAGTCCACAGGTCCACTTCTCCTCAGATAATCTTTTTGCCTTTCCTGAAGTATTTGCAAAGCCAGAAAAGACCATAAGGTTAATTAATTCAGTGAAATGAAAGGTCGTATTTGCATGAGAAAACTTAGTAAGGTGAGATGAGGCGCCAGAATACATAAACTGCTACATTTGCACCCAAAAACTATAGGTAGGACAGAGAATGGAGTTTCTCTTTTCAAAAAATTACCTGCAGCTAATGACACTTCAAATAAAATTACTAATCAAAAATTAACTCTTGCAAAGTAACCATGTCAAATGCTGCCATCAAAGTTCACATTAGAAACAAGATTATATTTTCCTACACACATCATTACTGTTTCTAAACAAGATTTATTTTATTTTTTCAATTAGATGGAAAAAAAATAGTAAAAATTCCATAAGAAGCCTGTTTGACAACCTCTCAAACTGAACTACATTAATCAAAAGTAAATGATTTCATATCTAGCTTATAAAAAATTCACTTTGCACATTTAACTAATCCCTCCATGACCATATTACCATTAGTACTTATGCACTGATCCAGTGGACAAATTATGCTTTACCCCGGACACATTCGTATCCCACATAGCACAGGAAAATTAGGCTGCCAGTGATCAAGTCCTGCTGATTATTTATTTCATGTACTTGTTAACAATGGGAAAATCCTCTGATACTAAGGAGAAAAATTCTGAAACAGAAATATACCTCTCCCCATTCAAAGGAAGAAGGGGAAGAAAAAAATAAACTCCACAGAGTTTGATAGATATTATAGTTATTTCTGTGATTCTCTTATCTCTTAGCCTCCAGATGGATGGACCATGTAATGAAAAACAACAGCCCCCCTCACACTAAAGCTACAAAGAATAACCAACTTCTTAATGAGAACAGCTAAAATACGTCAGAAGTGCTCTCATCATTTCATGTGTTGTTTCCAATTGCAGCCTTACAAAATGTCTCAATTTCATCAAAATAGACTCTCCATTTCTTAAACACATTTCTGCACTAATTAATTTGTTGAAATTTAGTTACTAGTTAACATTCATAAAATCATGACTATACTAGCAAAATTCATAGCTATAGTACTGAAAATATGGTGCTATTCATCATTCTGTAATCTTTCTTAGGAACACAGGATGACGAACACAGGATGATGGCTATTTCTCCTTTCCTGCATTCCCAGAAGCTTCTAACTGCACTTAACAAAAATTAAAGACTGCCTGCTTTGGATCTCTTGTCATTTGGGTACTTTTCAGAGTGACAAACTCTGACCTGATTCCCACTACTAAGAGAGGACATTTGCAAAGCAAGATATAGATTTTGATTTAATTTAGAGTAGAATATACAAGTTTTAGGTTCTACAGAGGTATTTTTGATCATGTTTCTGGTAGCTTCTTGGATTTTAACTATTTCTCTGCTCATTGTTTTTAAATTGGGACCAACTCTTTGCATAATGTGAAAAGCTTATTTGCTTAAATTATTTCACAATGAATAGTGCTCACATAATTCCCTGTAACTAATTCTTCTTTTTCTGCCTGTAGCTGCACCATCTAATCTGCCCATTGCTTCTGTGACTTTAACCTATCTTCTGACTCAACAGTAATCATGATTTCTCACACCTCCTTCTCCTCTGTAGGCTCTCCTGTTGATTCAGCTCATTATATTCTACACAATGTTTCCGTTTTCTGCTTTTGTCCTTTACTCTCACTCTTATTAAGAGTCACGTCTTGCATTCAGTATTCCTCCCCTCCACGCACCACATACTATTTCCACACACACTTCAACGCCATCAGTTCTGATGCTGCTGATCTTGAGAATCGTATCTTCATTTTGGATGACACATACAAATTCCTATTTGGTTTTGGTTCTTCGAAATTTTTTCATCTCTGTCCCAGAGGTGAAATGAAAATAGTCATGATCTGAGAATTTTAAATGCTTTTATTTGACTGTTTTCTTCACATTTGGGGTTTTGGACATAATATGTTTTTCAAATTATGCATCATACAAAAATACTTTCTCCTGCAATTGATATATACTCCAAAATATCGTTTCTCTCTCTTCTGAGTCTCTTGCATTCCATTAATTTACAACTTGCTGAGCTGCATCTGTTAGTAATATTTCAAATTCTGGGAATCTTTTCAAAATTGCTGATAAATAAAGGAACAACATGCATTACTTCAGTTGTAACAATTTAAAACATTTTACTAGTCCAATGAATACATTTGTTTACCAAGTCTCTATGATACCTTTGGTTGTTGAATAACTTTTACTAAGAAATACAGTTATGCAATGCATTTATGATCTACAGAAGGAGGGGCAGAATGAGACTTTTAACAGTCAAGATTACTAAGCTCAAAAAGGAGACAAATTAGACTGACTGGGACTGTGGTCTCTACTTGTTGGTCTTGGAATCCCAAACACCAGAAATGTCATAGAGAACGTGAATTCTCACCTTCTGGAGAAGTAATGTAGCTGGTCAAGAAATGCACTAAAAATTCCAACCACTTCCAGCTACGTTATATTGAAGATATAATAATAATGTGGTAAGACTACTGATACTAGGAGTGAGTCATATTAGCATTATAGGAAAAGCCACACTGTATTATATTTAGTTCCAAGAAAATAACGCAAATTTAAGGAGAGGAAAAAGCCACACATAGCTTCAAGCTAAATATATCCACAGTGCCACAACAAAGAGTTAATCCCACCATGAAAACACACTATAGTGTTGCAGTGCTGAGGACACACGAATTAAAACAAAGAATTTCAGACTGCTCGTTCTGCATTTTTTTTCTATTAATGCTTAAGATTATTCAAAAGAGAAAGGTCACACTGATGACAATTTTTTTCACATCATAAGAAGATAAATGTGTGACTAGCACTAGGTCACTGTGTCACTATGACTCAAAAAGAGGGAATAAAATAGAACCTTCTCAAAATTAGTTCAAGAAATTAAATCATGGGAAAAGTGCCGGTGAAAGTAATAAAGACATTTGAAATTCTATAAGCTGGAAAACCACTGCTTGAGATATCTAAAGGTATCTGAATTTCTTAATAATCTGGAGTCACAATTTTGATTTTCTGACTGCCTATCTGGATTCAAAATACTCAACGGATTTATGCGTCATGGAGTCAGAGGACATTAAAATATAAAGATTATACATTGATTCAGTTGAAGTATTCCTATGTGCTAAAGGAGCAATGGTGGATAGTAGCATTTCAGATTAACTGGCAGTACTGAGTCATACTTAATACAGATAACCCCAAATGGTGTGACACATTGTAAAGTAATTCTTGTAAAACCTCTAAGCTTCCCAACCAGGAGTTCCTTCATCCCTCCACACAGTGAGCAGGTGTAAATGGGCTTAGCAAAACAAATGAACAAACAAAACCACCCA
Source organism: Gallinago undulata (assembly GCA_026546715.1). NCBI lineage: Eukaryota > Metazoa > Chordata > Aves > Charadriiformes > Scolopacidae > Gallinago > Gallinago undulata. The sequence continues at coordinate 17,049,930 of JAOTQQ010000063.1, read as the reverse complement.
AAACACACACATAGCACTTATCAGGTGTGAACAAAGCTGCTTCTTAAAACTCTATGCGTTCTATGTTGCCAAACGTTTTTCCAGTACAGAGAGTAAAAAAACTGTATTTTGGAAAATCCTTAAGCATATAAGGAATTAATTTTTCCAGACATGACTGTTATACCAAGGATGTTAGCATTAACAGCTGATCTATAACATTTATAGCTATGAAATACAGCCTGGTGGGAACCTGCCTGGCATAAACAAACACAGAAAGGAAAAAATAATCTAAAGAAATTGGTATCTTCTGCACTTTATGGGCAGGACTCAAACCTTCAAGAAAGATATAAACAACCAGCTCTTATTCTAAGACCTTTAGCTGTCTGCTATTCTTTTCTCCTTTGTGGGTATGCAGTGCAAAGAAGCACAGGGCATCCACATTTTGAAGCACTTAGGTGTTAATCTGAGACACAAGGGTAATCATGCCAAGCAGCTAAACATATGCTTACAGTTAAGTATCCAAGGGCCCTAGAAGTGAGAATTGACAATTCCAGTGCTGTGACAGCTCATTCCACTATATATAGTTACACAACTAGCATAAAAAAAAAAAAAAGTCTTCTTATTGTTATATGTAAATTGCTTCAACTATTTTCTAGTTGTAAATAAGCATTGGTCCGCTCTGAAGTTAAAATTCTTGTTTTCTTTGAGTATCACAACAAAGTCTCCACTGTCAGGCTAATAATCATAAAGCTCATCCACTGAACATTCCCTGCTTTTGCTTTCTGATTACTGTCTGGTCAGTTAATTTCTGCATCTTTTCAACTGGCACTAATCAGGAATTAAAAGCTGCCATCAGCTTTGCTAGATAGAGAATCCTACCCCTGGTTAGTAAGGATTTTCAAAATAGGCAACTCTTACCCTTTTCTGATTATCCCCAGACAAGCTCATAATCCAGACGCTGGTATTTAGGAAGTCAAGCAGTGAAATAAACAATGTTGATTATAATCTACTGTTCTTTTTTTAAAATCAAGAAATAAACAAAAAAAAAAATTTAGGATTCTAATCTTGAGACATGCTTTGGGGTTGGTTTTATATTTGTTTCAACAGGAGAATGGATTTGGATGAAGATGAAAAGGATGGACAATGGCATGTCTAACAGTTTCTTTTGTGGCAAATAAACAAAGACATTTCATCCAAGTTTACTATGTTTAAGACAGTGATTAAAAAGATTTTGCAGTTTTTTACAGGTAGATTTCAGGGGGAGGGAGGGGAGATTAGACAGACTGCATGGGAAAAATCTCCTTTCTAGTTGTTTTTACAGGTGAAGAAGCTTAGAATAAGTCTTCTGACTAGCCTATAACCATCAAAAAGAAAGATCACAGAGTAACAAAAATTCTGTTATGACACTAGTAATAGAGTAGTTGCAAGTTTGGACACATTATCATCTTACAATTCACTTACATACTCCTATTGAAACTTTCATCAACTTTGTTGGTTTTCAAATTTCATTTAGATAACTGCTTCCTCAAACTGTCCTCCTTGCTAATTTTGGCTAAAATAATCAATCCAGCGGGGTTCCGTAACTCTCCTCAATATCACATCAACCAGCAGAGCTACTCAAAATCCAAAATCTTCTCACTGCATTGTCTCTAAATCCATCTGAACTGTATTTTCTGTTGTCAGGAACATTGCTCTGCAGATCACACAGACAGGATCCGGGACAAGAACTGTGCCAAACCACAGGGAAAGATCACTGAGGGTAAATATGCTAAATTATATTACCAGGCAATCAGTGGCATTTCTTGTTCAAACACACAGAGGCCAATCCTATTTCTAAGATTACAAACAATACAGCAACTTCAAAAAGCTGTAGGGATTTTATAAGACAGAATATGTAATACACTTGTATATCAATAATATTAAGGGTTTTTTAAAATACTGTATTTTTCTTGCAAAGCTGTAATATCTTCTATAGGCTCACACTGCTGTCATTCAAATTTGGACAGTGTCTGTGTAAGCATCCTTTTACTTTGTGCTTTTAAAGAAGTCAGAATATTATTCTGTAGTTTCAATGAATGCTAAATAAGAAGGTAATTAAAAACAAACAAACAAAAAAACCCACCTGACTGGAAATGAAGCAAAAGTCTGAGGAGCTAAGGTGCTGTGCACCACAAGAAACTTCAGAGAATAAAACAAACTGATAAACTGTCTATTTATAATCCCACATTCACAATGAGAAAAGAAATGGAAATCCCCTTGTGAAGTCAAGCCCACAAAGTATATAGACTATTCATGTTTAGTAGATTACAGCAGTGCACATGGAAGAGATGTGCAGAAAAAATCAATCACCTGAAGTCAAACTATGGTGTGTAGATTCACTGTCTAAATATGACACTGTAAAATAAAAAAAAAAGAGATATCTGTAGTTCAGTAACAAACTAAAAAAAGCTTTCACTGTTCAAAACAGAAGTGAAATAAACAGGAGGTTAGCATTATTTCTGGACTGTCTGTTTTATTATCAACCTCACATTTTAAGTGAGAACTTGTCTGAAAGCAAGATAACATAAAATGTTTCCTGTTCTTATATGAATTTTTTTTATTAGTTTTTGACAATTTGAATAATTTGAGCAAAAAATGGCAATAGCTTTATAAGAGATGGGAAAGTTTTGTTGTCTCCAGTATTCCATGTGTTCAAGTCGGGATGCACAAAAAGAATCAGATTTTATCCAAATTACCCATTATTTATAGCAATGTGCTTTTAAAATGCCATATCTGCTACACGGCAAATACTAATAATTCCCCATTTCAAAAGTGAGAGATCATTCATCCTTTTCAGGATATTTTCAGATTTGAACCAAATAGACAAGTGTAATTTCCAAGATGCAGCAAAATCTAAGAAAGTCACAGTAACAATCTAGCAAGCAGTAAATATGTGTGTACCAAAGCGTAGCAGGAAAAGTCAAGTACAAAATGTTTTGGAATGGAGCATCAGGTGGGAAGCAGTTTGTTTATAGGTGTTCATAAGAGAATCAAACAAATCTAAAGAAAACATAGTTGAAAACAATGAGTAACTGCTATAATTAGGGATCAAAGATTAAATTGCTGAATAAGGATTACATTCATACTATAAGTATGATTTTTAGAAACTTTATTTTGAAGAATGAATCATCAATGACTCTCTAATAATACTGCATATTGAATGCAGGCTGAAAGCAGAAGCCTTAAAGATGCAGCCACATGATGAAACCTGTGGCCACAGAAATGTAAATGTAGATGACCACTGTGGATAAACATGGAGCAACCCGGAAAGAATCTTGCTTTCTTGGAGAACAGAAGTAACAGGTCATAACAGAAACAATGACCAAAAAAAACGTTGTGTGTCTTAACCCTATTAATGAAGCCATTAGTTATGCTATCAGAAATCTGTACTCTGAAGTGTACTGGTAAAAACAAAATTCTCCTGGTGGAAAAATTTCTCATCTTGAAGGACGGCAAGAAAAAAAGGAACTTGTTTTGAAACACTGACTCACTGTTGTGTAGGGGTCTCACACTCAACTCCTCATGTCACAGCTAAAGAACATAAGCAGCCTCATCTTTACATTTTGCATGCAAGCATAAAACAAAAAAAACCACATTAGTTCTGCTGCTGTCTTATTTCACATTAAGATATGAAGAAGCGATCTCTCTAGTAGCCTGCTTTGCTACAAATTCAAGTTTTTTGTTTACTTTAAGGGGAAAACATTAGCTTGTTCTGTGCTTAGTTTGGTATTCCATCCTCAAAGCTTGTTAATATGGATGCAACATGGCAAAAGCTAGCAATCAAGGCTAGAAAAAAACTCAGTTTCAGTTCAACGTCTACAGGAGGTATCTGATGTAGAGTAAGGATGCAGAATTGTGAATCATCAGTACCATGATGGCCTTTAAACTCATCATATTCAGATATATTATCTAGAGGGAAACAGAAAAGGGAATAAGGACAGGCCAATGATGAAAATGGACTGAAGAGTAGTAGAGGATAGAAGAGGAGGTGATATTCTGTTGGATAACGCAATAAAGAAATGATCAGAGAACCAGGAGGAGGATGAGTGGGTGACCTAGTGAGGAAAGTCGTGACACCGCTGCAAAAGATGTGAAGCTGTATTTTCAAATCTGTAAAATAGCAGTTGTAGTGTTGTGGGAGTAGGAGTGTTGATCTGCTGGAGGGTAGAGAGGCTTTGCAGAGGGATCTCGACAGGCTGGATGGATGGGCTGAGACCAAT
>JAOTQQ010000063.1:16955564-17045592 GCA_026546715.1 Gallinago undulata | reverse complement strand
TTTTTTTTGTGGTTGGACTTGATGATCTCTGAGGTCCCTTCCAACCACCGTGATTCTGTGATTCTGTGATTCTGTAGCTGCAGATATTCAGTGCAGTAACTGAGTAGTGTCAGAATTTAGTCAATTTTTCCATGTTATCAGCTAATTTGTGCTAACATTTTAAACTGAAGAGGTATTTAGCAGGGTAGTTGTTGTTGTTTGAAAAGAATCAGAATTATTTTTAGCTCGTATCTGTGTAATGTGAATTTTGCCAATTGCACCAGATAGATCAAACGTTAAAATTGGTAGTCCTGAATGGGTTTTTTGTGTTTGTTCACTTTATTAGACCTAGCCCTTAAAATAATACTGTATTAATAATAGCACATTTCTATAAACTCCTATCAATGTTGGCAAATTGCCTGCACACAGTGAGTAGATATACCACACCAAGGTTGCGCAAGACCCACTCTAAAATGAGAATAAGTGCAATGTAATTCAGAACATTAATTCAAAACCTCACATACAGCAAAGCCATGCAACCTGACTGGCTGATGAAGTAGGAAAATGTTTCTAGTAGCCTGAAAGAGAGTAACACTGGCTTATATTAAATGAAATGATAGCTTGGAAAGTTTTACTGACAATCATAAATGCTTCAACAAAGGAGTACGAACTCTTCCCAGAACTACAAGTGGTTTTAGAGAGATGATCACTGATAACTGACAGAAAGGAACAGAAAGCAGTAAAGAAATAAAAGGATAACAAGAAATATTTGAAATCACTGCTTTTATTTCCTTTTGTTCCCATGTGCTCCCAGACCACAAAAGGTGAATGTGATGTTGAACCCAAATGTATTGCTTTCTGTTTGGCCTCTGCTATGCACTCATTATTGCAGGAAGCTTAGCTTCACAGTAGAATACCAATGCTTTTCTTCTGTTACCCCTTGCCTCTTAGTGTTTCACGAGGGCATTATTCTCCTCTTCCTTAACCTAATTTTACACCAGTAAAATCCTCTTGATTTTCTGTAGCATAAAAACAAGAATCAAAGCATCTTTTTTAGGTTTACATACCCCCAAAAAATCGCTTTAAGCTGACATTCTTCTGTTGTCAATACAGTACATAAAGTATACTACTTGGTAAATGGGAAAATATAAGTCTGAATTATTTAGTGTATCAGACTTGGCTGCAGTTCTAGAGAAAGTGCCTCAAGTACAATGCAGTACATCCCTATTTTATACACCATTGAACAGAACATCTACAAATTGCCCTGGAACTTGCACACTGCCATAGGGCTAACTGACATTATTCCTGGGCTGTGGTTCTTCCTAATGCTCTGCTAATCGTTCTGTGCTCTAACATGCTCTGGAGGAAAATCTGTATGTTCCCACAAAGTCAGAGAAGTCCCACTAATGAAATTAAGTGAAAGGAATACAATGTATTTTTGTCAACGTGAGTCCCTTAAGCTAAACTTTGGAGGGTGAAGCACATGTATTATTCAATAGAAAAGCTTTAATTAGTGTTTCTTGAAAATTACTCCGAGAAAGGACTAAAAGAATCAAAATAGTCCATCAGGATTGTTGAAAGTGTAGGTAAGTAAACCTACAATAAGCTAGCATCACTGTACTGATGCGTTTGAAATCTATGTGAAAGCTAAGTAAAGACAAGTGACAGTAAATCAAGTTCATTTCACAGAAAATTCAAGTTCTTTCCCATGGTGTACATGACAGTAATTTTAATCAAGCTCTGGCATTCATTTTTTCTGAGACTATTTTTAATAATATTACCTGATCATAAGAATTCTGAATGTAGAATATAAAGTGCATTTTAAACAGCAGTAACTCAAAGCCTGGAGAGGAAAAATGATTAGTTTATTTTAAAAAGGCCTGTGCAGAAAAAAAATGCAAATATCTCACATTTGCAGATATTGATTTCCAACCAGCCTGATGTGTGGCTATAATTGCTTTAACAGACCATTGTCTACAGCTTGTAAACTTGAATCAACGCACATCCCTCTTTTACTAGAAGATCCAAAGGTGTATTGATTCAAACATCGTCTCTTAGTCCGAGATAATCTTTTTGAGATTTTAAACTTAATTTGTTCATTGCCTCCAAGTGACATGGGTTCAACAGTGTCATCAAATGAGTCAAACTGTCCTTGACAGTTCTGACACTTAAAACTAGTTGGTTTTGCAGGGACTGATTCACTGGCAAAGGACTCATTATCTGTAGTGCTATGTGGAACTGGGACGACTTGATTCTGACCTAGGTAGTTTTCATCTGCTGCTGAGCAGTGGATTGCTGTGCACCCCTACTGAGTTGCAAAGTAATTTTCACTTTTGTATTTCCTAATTGTATGCTTTTTATTTCCATTCAGTCTCCTTGTGGGGCTCCTTTGTGCTGCAGCCAGCAGGTGACACCCTGTACATGATTCCCTAGAGAGAATCATTGTCACTCCTAACTACTTATCCAGTGGCTGCCTAGTGCTAAGTTTCACTCCCAACTGCTATTTAATGTCCTCTTTCTCATGCTCCACAGAGAAAACCAATTATCATACAAACAAAGTAAAATAAAAGTATTAAGTGTCTGATTTAGGTTTATAAATGCACTCCAAGGTAGGATGCATAGCTAAGGCTGGACTGCCGCATGGTGCACTAAACTACGTCTTTCATTCTTCCTTCTACCAGTGTAACTTCTACAAAAGTCATAAGCACTGAGCTCATTTACTTGGCGCTAGTTAATTAACATAGCGGCAATATTAGTCTTTCATAATCTGTGCCATTACCATGGTTCAGCAAGCCATGATTCTGCACTTTTTCAACTATTTGAGCTCTGGAGTTGACATGCACAGCAAAACCCTGAATTATTCAATGTCTGTGAGCGTGATGGCCACATTTGACCTTTTACTTGTTTGTAACATTGCTAGCTTTTTAATCTTTAATCCATTGTATTTCCTGTGACTTCTCAGAAGACTTCATCCTACATAAAAAAGCTTGTCCTTGTATAAGTTTTCATTTAGTTTCTAACAATATATTTTACACTTTTTGGAGCACGACTGAAGTAGACGAGAAAGTGCCTTCAGGAAAACTCCAAGAGAACATACTTCTTATCCATTTTGCTCTTTTAGAAGACCCCAAATCTCATTGGCCCTTCTTATATATAAAATAAAATAGCAATACTGCAACTGTGCAGTTTATCATTCCTAAAGCTTTTTGAAAATATGTGTCTAATCACAATGGGTCCTTTTCAGCGCTCTTTACTCATGACTTCCATCAAAGTCAAGCTTCCGTGGGAACTTAGCCTGAGGAAGGAATGCAGGGTAAGCCAAGGCGATTACTTGCAAACCCTTGCTGGGGAAATACAAGAAAACCTAATATTTTTTTTTTGTTTTTATGTTTAAAGAAAGTTTTAAATGTAGATTATGCTGAGACTATGTTCTTAAGAAAATGGTTCTGTCAAGTTAGGAACAAAACATTAAAAAACAGTCTGAGCAAGATCTTTAACTGAAGCTCAACCATATAGTTGTCCTGAGAGAGAATTTTTTGAGTTAAAGTCAATTTACAGTGTAGTCTACTGTTCTGAAGAGTGGTAGAAATACATATCATTATGCCATCCTAGAGTTTATAACTCCATCCTGTTACAATCAATGTTTACTGATAGGAAAACTTATTCTTTATAAGCAACATAATATGATACATGCTTGACTGAAAATATGCTTTATTTCTATAAACAAAAGCTTTACTCTATAATTCACCTTTGCTATCACTCTTGTGATCATGTAATTTCAATTTTTAGATGCATCTAATTTGAATTAGCTCATTGCAATGCATGTTTGCCACATCTAAAATACAGAACCACACTGTACACAAGCTTCATTTCTGGCCATGAAGACAACCCGCAGGGGGGATTCTGATTCCTGCTTTTGGAACAAACAGGCATTTTGAATCTTCCTCATGTTGAGAATTGAGCTCTATTCATTGTTTAAGCAGTGGCAACAGCCAGTGGTAACAGGAAAGCAGAGGGAGAATTTACAACAGAATATATAGTGTCAGCATCTTTTAGCTCATTGATTTATGGTGCCAAAATTTCTTCCTCCCTTCTTTTCTTTCTTGACTGCTATATGACATACACATTACACTTACATGCTTAATTAAGCATGCCTCAACGACCATTAAAGGGAAATGTGTTCATGGCACTCACACAGCTAAACAAAACTGATTTGTAAACAAACTGATAGTTTGAAAGTCAGAAAATATATGGTTAATTCCTTTACCCAATCAAGTTTTCGTTAAATGACCCAGTTTGACAGAAAAACTAGCAGTTGCTTTCTGGTTTTAGGAAGATCATTAAAACTCCATTAGGCTATTTTTAACCTTGGTACGGAATATAATAACTTCATTTATTATTTTTCTGCCATCAGGGGCTAAATTCCCAAGTATATTTTCAAGAATACAGGTATTATGACCAAGTATGTTACTCATTTCTGAATATAGCTCAATCACACTGTAAAATTCGTAACATTTTGTTTTGTTGGCATAATGCCAAGTTACCCCTATGTTTATATAAGTACATTAGCCTTTTGAATCGTCAGATGACTTCTGTCTAATAAACATAATATATTTCTCCATATAAATGAGGCTATTAGATGAGATTAGCTATCATGCTTCATCTTTAAGATGATGTATGAAAATTAAAAAAGCCTGAAAAATTCTTGGGAATTTGGGCAAGGTCCAGCCACAGCCATGCTCTTCGCATCACATATCCCAGGAGAGCATCCTAATAAATGACCTACTCAGATATTGAATATAGCTCCTCTTTTGAAGAACATATGGTGGTAAAGAATTTATCACATTTCCTAACCCAGCAACACTCCTGCAAGTACCTTAAGGCTTCAGCTACACTGTCCACTAAGAGACAGAGATCAGTTCCCCTGAATAACTCCAATGTATGTCTGTCTCATCTGCATGTGAGTCATGGAGAGGGGAATTTGCTCATTGTGTACGGCTGAACTGTTCTTTTCTTTGTAGCTGAAATAAAAACTGATCGAGAGATTTCTCACTTGAGTGGTTGAGACATATTTTCCTGGGTTGGCAGAATGCAAGGCCAGTTTAAAAGATGTTCCCGTTTTTGTAATCACCATGTAATGTCACTACACTGCTACTCACTTTGAATTAAAATAACTGTTCAGCTGTGTTAATTTTTGCCGGTGGATCATTTCAGTCCATCATTCCAATCATGCGTTCCCTGGGTTCTGCTGAACGCAGAGAAAGAAACTTGCAGTAACCATTGTACAAGTAGATCAGACTTGATAGATAGAGATAGATAGATCTTCTCATCTGTCTTTAGGAACAGCTGCAATTGCATTGCTTGTTCTGATGCTATGAAAAAATAGTTGTGCAATTACTTCTTTTTTTCCCCTACATTAAGTATATTTTAAGACATGGAACAATAACAGAACTCCTTACCTATAGAGAATATATAAGCCAGGACCCTCAAGCACCTTAACATATCTGCTAGAACACCAAGCCATCCTTTGCTTCACATCCAACATGTAACAGTAGGCCTCTGCTTCAGGTATCAAGCTATGTGAAAGGCTGGGATCATGAGACAGTAGAAACAGAGTATCTCTTCCAGTGAAATTCAGCATTTTCTGTATACAGTATGGTTCTGAAGTTCATGGCTCAAGGCTCACAAACAGCCTGCTATCATGCTTTACATTGACAGAGTGCAATTCCAAAAATTACTGTATCTGACATCATCACCGAGATGTGATCTTGAAAGATCTGCCTGATATGCTTGATTTTGTGTGACCATCTGTACAAAAATGTAAAAAGAAATGGGTTTTTCCTATTTTTAATTAGTTTTTAATTCTGTATATATCAGCAGCTTTCCTAGATTACAAAACCTCACACCAAATTGCAGGGATACTATACATGCTATACTATACTATCAGAACAAGAGTGGATAAACTTCATGAAATAAAAACAAAGAAGATAAATCTATCCAGCTGCCTGATAGGCAGAATTTACAGAATATCAGAATTTAGAGAATATCACTCAGCTGAGATTGAACCCTTCAGATTTATCTTAATTATGAAAATTTGACAGATACTATCTGACAATAAGTGCAAGTCAGACTGGAAATGCAAGTAATGGACTTCTTTGAATGAAGTCTCAGACTTTTATCTGGCATCTTTCATAGTCAAAGAGCCAAATTTTGCATTACTGCTTCACTTGCCTTTCTATTATCGCAGGAACATGAAATATCTAGAAAATGGGAACAGGTTCAGTTTCTGTTCTTTTTGGTTGCTGTTTCATCCTAAATAATGGCAGACTTCAATAAGTTCCAATCCTAAACATTTGTGGGTGAAAAAGTAAATTATATTTAATATATTCAGCAGGATTTCAGTGTGATTTTTGATTATCACATGTCAAAATTCTGTCCCTTTCTTTTGGAGTTTATCATAGGTTCTTCAAGACATAAAATTAAAACTCATCCTTACTTTGACAGATGAGTTTTCTTCCTACCCTGTTCACCAAAGAAGCCCCAGCTGCCTCTGCCTAGTGCAAAAGGCTGTGATATAGCAAATAAATTTCACAGTTCCTTGAGTCTTTGTTCTCAAATTAGAAATAATCATCTTCAATTTTTTTATACTTCAGTAATATTTTACATATTAAACAGTTTGCTGCATTTATATTATTATGCTATTGTCTGCAGTTCCACAGATGGAAAATGGTCTTTAATGTCCTGAAGTTGTCAAATCAGCATTTTTTTTTCCAATGAGAAATAAAAGGAAAAGGAATGAAGAAACCTGGCATACAAACACAGAAATTAGTATCTACGTTTAGAGTATTTTAGAAAAGTATCAGAAATAATTGTGGAAACTGCTTTTGCATTTCACTAATCTTACGCTACTCACCTGCCTAAATAATCTGTAAATACTGAATTGGATTTACTTCTTACAGCTCTCGATTTTGACTGATGTAAAAGGAAAAATATACCACATAAAATCTTTATCATGAGTATGAATGAGAGTTAAGAAAATCAGAAGAGTTTTGAAGCTTCTTGTCAGATAAGAAACAGTTGGTACGTTTGATCCTGTTAAGAAGGTGAGCGAAATGTGTATGATTAACCATTACCGAACTTATTAACAGTATACTATTTTAAAACTTAAAAATTTCAGAATGTATGTTTGATTGGAATCTCATATTGACCAATGAAGTCAAGCAAAGTGTTCAGCAAAACCCTCTTCCTGATGATAAATTGGAGTAATCATGAAATGAGGTACACTTTGAAAGTAATTTTATCCTAAAAAAAGTTACTGCTGCTGAGCGGTTAATTTGCATGAGAAATTCCAGCTCTAAGGAAAAAAACCTAACAACACGATGTAACAACAAAAAAGTAACACAGCTGAGATGACAACACTCTTCCATGTTACTGTGAGATAAATGAGGCCTAGTCAGCATCGTGCCTCAGCAGGTGGCTGACCGCACCTCACTTTCATTGTAGTGAAACTAATACGCCCTTTTACTGTGCTTTCACCTCAGGACAGCTTCTGTATGTAAGTTAATTCAAGCAAGAAATATTTAGCAACAAAGAGAAGGCACTTAATTTGGCTTCTAGATGTTTGTGTCAAAGGGCTTGCACTCAGGAAGTTTCATGTTCTCTAGCTTATCCTTTATCAGGATTCATTTGTAAGGCATTTAAGGATAGACCAATTTTAAGAGGGCTCTCTCTAGCCTAATCCAGGTTAGCCTCATCATTATTCACACAAAACTTTAAAGAAATCGGAAGTGCAGGACTCCCTAAGTTATTGCTTTGCAGGCATTTTGATGCAGAAGGCTAATACGGAAATGAGGGATTACAGATATATCAGAAGCAGAACGTTAAGTGAAGCAGCTTCCACTGTAACAGACACCTTCAAACTTTTTAAACTTCATTTATTTAGCTGGGTGGAGCTTCAGGAAGAATGTAACAACAGTTGAGGGCAATAACCTTGTTAGTATGATACATTAACTCCTAGTCCAAACTACCTGGGCTAAATTTCAATGTAGTTTTTCATCCTATTTTCTTCCAGTCAGGGCTAAAGATGAATATAATGGGTTATTAGTACAGCTGTAAGACCAAGAAGTAAAATCAGTCATATTTCCAAAGATTATAACCTTTTCTTTCCAGGGTGTTAAAGTCTGTTTATAAATGTCTGTATCAGAAAACATCCTGCACAAAGGTATCTTACCCACTCCTTCACTACCATTACTTCTTCCAAGTCAACCCAAAACCGAGATCCTCAGTGAAATCCATCGTCTCATGGAGCGTAATTTGCGCTACCCAGTTAATTGAGAAGATTCTCTTTAGGCATAGTGAATCAGTATGTATCTAATCCAGCCTCAGATCCTTTCTAGGTTTTGCTCTTGGTTTCCCTTTAATTAATGAGTCCCATCTGCTGGGAAAATTCTCCCGCTACTTAATACCAACACCCATCAATCAATGTTCCTCTCTTTAAGAGGTTCAATCACACACTGCTAGGCTGGGTTTACATGGTTTTCTTAACCGTTGTACAACATTTAAAAAATAAATAAATCCTTAAAAGAGAAAGCTTTAAAGATGTATTATTGGGGGAAACTTTTTATCCTATACAGTACATACTTGAGTTCTCTGGAGTGGTTCATTATACCCATTTTGCTAAAAGGATAATTTTTCTTAAACTGTGAATTGTTGAAGGATAATTAAAGAAAATTGTTTCAACTTAATAAAATCTTTTTGCTGGCCACCTAAGAATACTCAGTTTTCTGAAGTGATATAGTTCCTTTAAATAATGGATAACAAGTAAAGTTAGTCCCTACCATGTGGAACAAGTGATTGATAATTTGCAATAGTAATTACTGTGAATTTTTTTTCAAAAAGCCTGCAGTGCCCTTGATATTGAAATATTGCTAATGGAGACTGGAGGCTATTCAGCCACAACATCTGTTCTAAATATAGTCCAACTATACCAATGGTTTCCAAATGGTAAGTTCCTATGCCATCCAAACTAAGAAAATCTATGAACATATTTATCAGGCTGCAGTGATCCATGCTGTTCCAAATAAACTGTCACTAGGTTCTACTGGAAATAAGTTGGTGAACATTCATGATAAGAAAATATATTTTTTTCAACACATTTTGGGATGAGACTGAGCAGGTAGCGCTACAAGTGACTGTTGCTCTACATTTATCTACAATATTGCAGATAAACAGATTAGCTGGCCAGTACAAGTTTCTTCTTGAATCTCTGATTCAAGCATGTCCTTAAATTTAGACCTCCACAGCAAACAGGGACATAGGACAGTGTCCAGCACAACACTTCTTCAGAAATGCAACACACGAGTTCTCTTCCAAAAACAGAACAAGAAATCTCATATTTAAGTCTCTCGTCATCCACACTGTCTAAATCTTGCTCTCCCATTTTTCCAGTATATACAATCATGAACACTATGTTGAGTGAACCCTTGCTCTTTCTGTTTCCTCGAGCAACATTTTCTTTTAGTTAAATCTAAGATTTCCAATTCCTGTGCTGATAATTCCCCCCCTCTCCAAGTAGCAAGGTAACTGATCTGTTACACCTCACCTAGATCAATCTACTGTCCTATTCCTATCAAACGGAGAGGTCTTGTTCAAACTTAGAGTCATCCAGACCTAATTTAACATGTCAGTAAGAAAGAAACCCCAGTAAGTAGATGTAAGTAGCAGCAGATTAAAAAAGAGAAATCTTGATTTTAATGGCTCTAAGCACAGGCCTTCTTTGCTCTTCAATGTTTAAATTCTAATTATTTTTTTAAAAATTCCTGTAGACATCTGTAAACAACCAGTGAAAGAAATTTATGTGTACACACACATCCCTCTGATTACTAAAAACCAAAGTAATTTCTGCTTCAAATTTGAGAATGAAACTACAGTTTAATTTAATGTAACACTAAGTTTAGTTCAATGTAATGTTTCTCTATACAGACAATCAGAGAATTATCTGATTTCATGTCAGAAATGGTAAAATTCGCAGTTTGGCATGTGGCTAAAAAGATTAATCTCTAAACTGTACAGAACAATGAAAAAGTAAGAGCTTTAAAATAAATTTATATGATATTAGATAAAAGACTGAAAGTAATGGAGTCATCTGTAACTCCAGCCATTTCAGTGACACTTGCATTCACATTAACCTCCCTATTTCATATTGGCTACCTTTTAATGAGAATCTGGAATGAAAACTGGATAAATGGGGTTTTGTAAAGTTTTGTGTGTTGACCTGACTCTGCTTCCCCAGAAGTTACTCTTCTGTACTGAAAGTGGAGTTGGTCTGCATAGCTTCAAAAAGCCCATCTTATGAATGTACAAAAGTGAAGATTTCTGAAGAACAGGAATAATCTCACACTCTACCAGTGACGCTCAGCAGCTTCAGCTCCTCAACAAATGCAATCTCCTCTGAATTCCCAGTAAAATATGAGTACTCATTCACTATGATAATCAACTTCTAGCACTTTTAATAGATTGAGCTAAAAGGAGATAATGACCCTTGGCGCGGAACAACAATTTACTAAAGTACTTCCTTAGTGTTCACTTTTTTTTTTTGCTGGTCAGTACCCGAGATCATGCAAAGATATTTGGTTTCATATAAAACTCAAAAAAAAATCATTTCCAATAAAGCAATAGACGACTTTTCCCACTGAAAAAAAAAGAAATAAAACATAAGATGTCAAAGCACAGCAAAGGACAGATGATTCTAAAATAATTGAAACATGGAATGTTTAAGATTATCAAGTCCAACTGTAAACCCAACACTGCTAAACGTCCCCCGGCACAACTTGAGGCCATTTTGTCATCTTCTATCACTTGTTACATGGGAGAAGAGACCAACGCCCACCTGGCTACAGCCTGTTTCAGGGAGTTGCAGAGAGAGTTAAGGTCTCTCCTCCAGCCCCCTTTTCTCCCTCAGCCACTCCTCACAGGACTTGTGCTCCAGACCCCCCACCAGCACCACTGACCTTCTCTGGACATGCTCCAGCACCTCAGCATCTTTCTGGCAGCGAGTCACCCAATTTTATCCTATAAAATTTTGCAGCTAAAATTAATCTAGCAAGATAGGATGGAAGAAACTGGTAGCAGAGACTACCACACTGATTTCAAGGCATGTGAAGAAACACACACACAAAAATAATCTAAAGAAAGGCACTGGGGAGGGGAAGAGATATCCCTGTAACTATCCAATCATGAAAGAAAATCGGACATAATGAAAATGCACGTCCATTACTATGATTTATCAAGAGATCTCTTTTTTTTATATTAAATTTCAACTCCTACTAAGTGAGTGAGAACTCAACTGACTGGTTTGCTGCTAAGAGCTGCAGACTGCTTCTGAACGAAGAAAATTGTGGGGGACTGCATTGCATTTTTAGAGGTTAGCAAGACACCTTCTGCTTTGGTACTGTTTGTTCTCATTTCATAGGGCTTTCCCTCCTGAGTTTTCATCCCCTTGTAGTTTTCTCGCTGAGCAAAGCAATGAACAAATATAATGTAATATAAGGTATGAGTATTGCAAAGATGACTTATAGAATCTAATTCTACTTCTTCGTTGTTACATTTCGTTGAGATTTTTATTCGTACAATAAAAGCATGTATTTCTCAAAACCAGAAGAAAGCAGATAAGATGAAGCATCACATAACAACTGTACCTTTGATTTTTCCATTAAAATAAATTCAAGATGTAGGCTTGAAAATTAGCTAAATAATAAACAGTAACAATAGATGTTCTTTTTTAAGGTTTACCAAAATGCAGCCATCAGAAGTAATTTTTTGTCAAATTATCTTAATAGAAACTAGATTAAAATATAGTTTGGGTTGTTTTTTTTCTTGCTCCTTAAACCTTGCATGTGAGTATCAGGACTACTCGGGAGGGTTCAGGTTTGAAACTTCTCCAGTCTCAATATGTATCACAGAGTAAGAGCAGCTTTACCATACCACTCTAACACATGTAAACCCTGACATGACAGGAGCTGCACTCACACTGAAAATATAGTTCAGCTGTCAGATGCTAATTAGACTTTGAAATCCTTCTAGACATCACAATAAACGTGTTAATTAATATCATATTGCATGGCAGTTTAGGAGATTTGGGATGTCTATTTCTGGCAACAGTAAAAGAGCAATAGACTATTTTGATAAAAGGCAGAATTGTATTACAGTGGAGTTTAATTTCAGTTTTCCCCACATCATAGGGTTCTTCTCACCCCACACAGTACTCCTTCCAAAGGAAGGATAAAGTAAACACTGCTCAACACACATCAAAATTCTTGGACTTTACCAAAAGCTGTGCAAAGCAACAAGTTTATTCTGCTTCAAAAATTTCTGTGACGTTTAAAGCATTTCTAGATTTAGTTTGGATAAAATCCTCCCCCTCAAAGTGTCCACTTCCCATCCTCCTATCACCCTACAGAATCACAGAATCACCTAGGTTGGAAGGGTCCTTTTAATATCATCTAGTCCAACCAATGAAAAACAAACAAACAAACAACAACACAAAAAAAACCACACACCACACCCACACATGCCATACCACACCCAAAATAACACCAACCCAACACTAATCCATATCCCTGAGCACCACGTCAACTCGTCTCTTGAATAACGCCAGGGATGGTGCCTCAACCACCTCCCTGGGCAGCCCATTCCAATGCCTGATAACCCTCTCAGTAAAGAAATATTTCCTAATATCTAACCTGAACCTCTCCTACCATTACCCCTTGTCCTATCATCTGTGACTTGGGAGAAGAGACCGACCCCCCCCTCTCTACAGCCTCCTTTCAGGGAGTTGTAGAGAGCGATAAGGTCTCAGTCTCCTCTTCCCCAGACTGAACAACCCCAGCTCCCTCAGCCTCTCCCTCATAAGGCTTGTGCTCCAGACCCTTCACCAGCTTCGTTGCCCTTCTCTGGACCTGCTCCAGCACCTCAACGTCTTTTTTGTGGTAAGGGGCCCTACTTCCAACTTCTGCTGATACACTTCTACATAAAGATGTAACTGTGCTGCTTGGTCTTCCAAAGGCTTCTGGGAAGAGAAAATAGGTAACTAAATACAGCATTCTCCATTTACACCCCATCTCAGAATTATTATACTGACGAATTATCACTTTTAGTCCAGTTTTTTTCAAAAGTAGTTTAGGTGGCATTATCCAAAGGACAGGAACTCCTTAAAATCATGAATTCAATTCAGGCTTTGGTTAGCACTTACATGGCAAAATATCCACTGTTTTCTGAAAACAAGCTCTCTATTGGGCTGCTTCTCCCAAAACGTTTTCCTGCACTACTACTTTATAGCTTGCAGCAACCTAACTCAAGGAAACGCGGACTCTGACTTCTGTTACAAGATGACATGAACTTTATCTTATACTTTTGTGTTGCCAAAGAGACTCACTAAACTGACCAGTGCTTCATTGACTGAGCTCAATAGTGACTACCCTCAGAATGCAAAGTGAATGGCATTTTCTTCAAAGGTCTCACTTTCTCCTCTGGTGTGATTTTTGCATTACTGGAATGGACCAGGATCTACTGCAGGTTGTCTGCCAGCAACATGGAGACGTGCTGATATACGAAATACATGTTCTCCAAAATGCTTGTTCTTTTTTCCTTTGTAAATATCCTGAAAATGAATTATATGCCCAAATGAACAAGCAGAACAGATGCATTTGAATCTTTATCAGCTTACAGCAAAGAGTAAAGGAGGTGAATCAGAGTGATGGAAATACACATATAAAAGTAACGTAACAAAGAGAAATTACTTCAAAGGTAAGAAATAAGATTATTATAGCACATAGCATATTAAGCATTTCTTCTACAAAAATAAGGGAAAACATATTTTTACCATATGAAGAAAAATTAAATTTACTAATATTTCAAACAACTAACATACATGGGATAAGTACCCTAACATTAGAGTCAATGGAGGTGAAAACATCCAAGTACAATACTTCTATTCATTTTGAAAACTCCCATTTCCATTATCTATCACTTAATTACTCAAAGACACTCCAAACTGCAAAGCTATGAAATCCAGTTTTATTTTCTCTGTCATTTACTTAGTAATGAAGGGATTTTTCCATTTCCATCCATCTACTTTTTTGATATCCTCTCAAAATTTTATTAAAATGTGTCCTATCAATTCACCTTTCCTTCTCAACCATTCTCTCCTGGTTACAGCTGGTGTAGTGCTGACCTGTAATGTTTTCCAGTCTGCAATTGTCTCCGTAATTGAACAGTTACTGGTTGATCCGGGTGTAACCATTTAAGCTGGATCAACTAGTTTCTCCCTGTCTTCCGCTCTTCAGCCATTAACCAGCTGGAGCAAAAACAATTACAAAAAAGAAAATCCATACAAACCTACAACCACACACAAGTCATGGAACGGAACCTGCATAAGACAGTCTTCCACAATCCCTGAGTACGATTATAATACATTCACTTGTGAATTCCCATCACACACCAATTTTGGACCAGTAGTGGAACATCCTGTTCCAGCTTCTGACTCCCTGTCCCAAGTAATACCCTGAACGAAGTTGTGTTGTACTGTCAGATAAAACCAGAAATAAACAGAAACCAATTTAAACAATTAACAAGAGAGTAACAACACACTTCTATCTTAAAAAAAAAAAAAAAATTACAGCAATGAAGTAATGAACTACTATATCAAATTAGCATATAGCAAATTCTGGTTCATTGCACGCAATCTGATTTCTTCACTCATTGAACCTAGTACTTCTGAGGTGTCTAAATTAGAAGTGACTAGTCAAGTATTTCTTTTCTCTGGAAATAATCCACCAAAATAAATAGTTACATTGAAAACAGTCAAATACTACAGAACTCCTCTGAAATAACAGGCCATACAGATTTAGCCATAAGGCAAAATCTGATTTATTAATAGAATGTTCTGTATCTGAATACAAAAGAACCGAGTCTAATTTTTAAATTATTTTTTTGAACGGATGAGAAGTGACTGAATTCAAGGTTCACATTTCAGCACATAGAGTATTAAACTAAATACCTCCATTAAATATAGATCTACATTCTTGACTTGTAGTCTTTAAAACTGCCTGATGGAAAACAAAGAGTAAGTGGCATTTTTCATCAGGATTTTCTCTTGATAAAGTCCTTTTTGCAGATATATTTGATATTCATTATGTCCCTGTAACAGCCTCTGCATCTGAAATGTTATCAAACCTTGGCAGAATCTTTTTATCTTAATAATACAAAAGTAGACTTTGTTTTCTCAATCCTATTTTGTTCAGATTATCAATAGGAAAGGTTTGACTGACATAGGGAATGGAAAAATAGTTCTGATTAAATCTGACTGTTTTTATTTGGGCTGGTTTCACAAGGAGAAAAGGTTATCTATCTGTTATGAAATACATCAGACTTTTTCTGGCTATTATTTTTTATATAGACCTGGGCTATAATTTTCAGGAGTAAGTGTAGGTAGCCTTCACAGCAAGTTCTGCATTTTGATGAACACTTTTAGTTTATCAATCAGCGACATGCTCTCTTCCACTTCATTTTCAAAGAAGACAACAGTGAAAAAGTTATTCAAAACCACAAAACCAAAGTTGTCACGTGTTTGACATTACCCAAACCAACAACAAGGGATTTCATCAAAACATGAAACAGTTGCCTTCTACTGTTTATAATTTTATTTCCATGTGATATCCACTCTAATTATACCTAACTTTTGGAAAGCAAGGATTCACCAGTTCCTATAAAAATTCCCCATGCTTTAAAAACATATATTTTTCCTGTATAAATGTCAATCAGTTGCACTTACTGAAAAATCAGTCATTACTATACTTCATTATTTCCCTGTATTATTGCTAACTACACACTAGGTTTGTGTTCTGCTCAAGAAGACTTTTAATATAAACACATATAATGTACAGTAAAGACAAGTATCACTCGTAAGTAATAATAATAGGACAAAGTTTCTGTTACAGCTAATCTTTATATTTTGGACTTTATGTTCATATAATATTCAAAATAGTACAACTGCTCTCTATTAATAGTTTTCCCTTTCTTTGTTCCAAAATGTTAATTTTGAATCATTTCAATGCAGAATTAAAAATCATGGAAGTAACTTACAAAGATAAGATGAAAAGATATCAGTAGTCTAATCTTTTCAAATTGACTTGCAAGTCACAGAACACATTACAAGTGCCTGTCCAAGTACTTTTGTTACCAACAATTCCAATACATATATCATGTATTTGCACTGGTTCTGTACCCAGCTCTAAATTATTTTAAAATATTATGAATTTGAGAATTTTGCTTACTAGCTTAGAGGTATAGGTATTGTGTGCGGTAAAAAGAAAAAAAAATTATTCTAGGCTACTGCATAACAAATTCTGTAGTTGGGGAAAACCCCTCAAGCATTAAAAAAAGAATCCCAAGCAAAAGAGGGGGGAAAAAGTTTCCATTTACAACTATTCAAGTTATAATATCAGAGTTGCATTTTACAGAGATACAATGCTTCAGAATCTTCTTGACCTTTCAAACAGAAACTTTTATCAAGACATATTTGCAAGAAAGAACTGCACCCTTTCCCATGTTTGTGAAGCTTTCCTGAATGGAATTTCATTTCGCCTCTTCTCCTGGATCCATGTAGTAGCTCCACTGAGAAGGAGTAAAACTACTTTACATGAGCCATTAGTTATGTCTAAATACCAGGATTTCCAGGACTTGATAAAATTATGTCACTTGTTACTTAATTTCTCTTCCTATGACTATGAAACTGAATAAAACCTGTAAAATTCAGTAGTCACAGTAGATGGTCCCAATCCAGTGGACAGCATACCTAGGAGTGATTTTCCCTGCACAGGCTTCACAAAAAGTTTTCATTTCATCTATGAGAAAGCCTTGCAATTAAGAGTTAATTCAATTTCTCTTTTTTGGCTTTTTCACTTTTGCATTTTGAAACTTTTACTCAAGAGACTATTCTGGTGGCCACAATTATTTTTTCATAGGATATACCTTCAGAGATCCATACGATATTGCTTATTAGCTTCTCCTTTCTATGCAAGTAAATGGGAAAAATAGTAAGTCATGACAGAGTGTAAATACCTTACGAATATAGAGCTAGAATCTAAGTCAGTATTGAGCCAGGCTCCACACTATTCTGTTGGTATAACACCCACTAGATTATGGTAGCTGTTCACCAAAGAAAACTTCCTGTGAGGAGCTGCAGATACCATGAAGTGCTGGGTAGGTTTCTCCACTGATACTATGACCTCCTTTTCATCTGGTATAGAAGGTACTGCACGGGGACCACGCGGGACTAAAAGAGCCAAGGAAATATAAAGAGAATATAAAACCAGCTTTGGATTTATTCCTTCCTTTTGCTTTCCCTGACTAGCTCCTCAATAGACTTGGGTGCTCAGAGTCATTTAGCCCTGATTTTCAGCATTTTCTCTTTCCTTCATTTTAGATACGGGGATGAAGTTTTATGAATGAAATTCACCTTGAACTACATGTAACAGAAAATTTAACAAAACATACCCTATTGGCAGGAAATATATTTCAGGGTTTTTGAGGAAAACATTTTACTCTTTCATCAGAAATTTTAAACAGTAATTTTGGGGTTTCAGTGAAAAGAAATAAGAGGAAAAATAGCATATTTTTAAAAAAGTAATTTTTGCTTGAAGGTTATTTCATTAAGTGACATGTCTGAAAAACATTCAGTTAGAGACAATCTTTTAACTACACAAACATAACAAATGATCCATAGTGACAAAAAAAAGCATCAACAATGTGAATTATATCCTGCAAAAATATTTTTTAAAGTATTTGGTTTTTTCAGGTTTACGTTTTTTCCTATTTAAATATAAATTAAATATGTCTAATATAATTTTAAAAATTCAATACTTCCCTCCTTTTTTTTATATTTTAATATGCTTATTCCCAAAGGGACTTTATATGAAGCAGGGAAAAGTTTTGACATAGAACATAATAACTTTTTTTGAAGTATTCTCTCCTCTGCCTCTAAGAAAGAGCAAGCCTTAAAACTTTTGATGTGTAAAAATGGATTGTCCATGTTGATTCTGTTTATGGTACATGAACAGATATCACTCAAGTAGTGAATGCCTTCTGAAAATAAAGCTCCAAAGAGGCTTTGTTTTTCCCGTGATAAAATTTTAGATTCTCCCATCTATCTCAAGAAGAATTATATTCTTCAGGAGTAAGATTACTGCAGTTCATTTTGTGAAATTCCACAGTTATCATATCCTCATGTGAATTTAATAAAGCTTAGCCTTAGCTGCTCTTGAACAGCAGCCAAGCATTTGATTTGTTCTATTTGATTTTATTCATTTATTTGCATCTTGCTACCATCTGGAATCATAAAAACAAACAGTTCAAGCAGTTAATGTGTTAAAAAGGAGCAATGAAATAATAAAATATTCTCTTCCAATCCCCTCGCTCCCCCACCCCATTTACTCTGTTTCTTTCATATCCATTTCAGAACTTATGTTGCCATTTCCTAATTCCAAAAAGACTTTCTGTAAGAGGATTGTCCGGACAGATGTTGGAACCCTTACACAACCGAGCACTTGCCGTCTTATCCATATTCAGTGTTTTAAAGCCAAAATACTCTAACTAATAAATCATGCTTGGTAGCTGAAAGTGAATAGATAATTGCACCATTGTATATCTTGTATACAGAAAACATCAAAAGAATATTTTCCCCTCCAATTACATTTCCCTTTTTTAATTGCTATTGACAGCGTTATTCTACCATTTTTCTCTGCTTTTAATATACAACCTTCAAAATAAGTTTCTGAAAAGGTTTTATTCACTCATTACTTTGTGAGTGAAACAATTACAATTACATCCACTTATTGGTGTTTTCACTAGTAGAACTAGTTAGAATCCAAATGAAAACTCACAATTACATCCACTTACTGGTGTTTTCACTAGTAGAACTAGGTAGAATCCAAATGAAAACTCACAATATGTATATAAAATAAAGACAAACACATAAGTTTATAAGCATACAAGTGCATAGAAAACAGTGCACTTTTGGGCTCTACCCTGAAAATGCATCTGAATAGATATATTTAAAATATTTACATCTGTGAGTAAATTGAATTAATTTGTGGATATTTACACATATAAGTAGTGGATGCATAAAAACAATTAATATTCTGATTTCCACTGACACACCTACATATACTTGAAAATCCAGAAATACTAAATATTTGTACTGTCATAGAAATGTCTTAATCTCAGAGAATTCAGAGCATCCCAGAGGACGCAAGAATCCCAGAAACAAGCTGAATAGAAAAAAGTACTTTCTTGAAAGTATTGACAGAGCAAAGAGTCAAACTCTCCCAAATATGCATGGTTTTCAGCGTTAGTTTAAATTCATTTGTGTGAATATCCAGATTCTGTATTAGAAATAATATGGAGCAACACAAAAGAAATAATGTGATGATGCAACAAACTACCGTACACAACGTACTGAACAAAAAGTTCAAAAGACACCAAGACTGAAAAAGATGAAGACTTGTTTGGTGAAGCTTAAGACTGTTCAATATCTAGAAGCAAAGAAGAAGATGGAGCCATAGACGAAATTGAGGCTGTGAGTAAGGAAAGAACTATCCTGCAGCTTCCTCATGTGAAGTGGTTCAGTTTTCTCATTCAAAATGAAGCCATTTTCAACATAGGAAGGAAAGAATGAAGAAAGACCACTTGAACACGAGGGCCTTACTAGAGCAGAATGGAAATTTTCACCTTATCCCATCATGACTATTTCAACTGGGGAGCAAGGGAACAAGCTTCTTGTTTGAGAGCTCACTATACAATCACTCTAAGTACAACTGAGCATAAATGCTGTCTGGGATACAATGCACACCTTTGTCAAAGAAACAAAGAGGTATGACTGAAAGGAAGTGAATGACTGATCTGCTGTAATGATTTCTGTTCAAAACAGACTCTGATGGATTTTCTCTAGGGCTCCAGAAAAGGTTTCACTCAAGCACTTCATACCAATCTCTAAACTGTGCACATGGCCTTTCATTAGAAATTGAACACAAGGGAAATTCCAATTAAGACAAGCAAAAACTTCTCACCATGGATATTGTCAAACAGGAACTAGCATTTCAGGAAGGTTTTGGAATCCCCACCCTTAGAAATACTCAGAATTCAACTGAACAAGGTCCAGAACAAGCCGATCTAAATTTAGGCAGTCTAGTTAGACCACCATGATTAGAATAGGTGACTTCCACAGGTCCCTCTGGACCTGAATTATTCTATGATTCCATGATCTGTAATCTTTAAGAATGCCAATATAACAAATAGATGTATATTCTGTGACTCACCAACATGTCCTAAATGGTTATAATATATTGTCAAAGGGGATTTATACATCTGATATTAATTCCTTTGGTTATTATCACAGTGCCTTTGTCAAACAACAAGTTGATATAGAGGCAAGTGCAAGGACTTAGCTATGTCCGGAGTGTTACATAAAAAATTCAACAATAGTTTCAGGATATTAACATAAAAATAGGGAAACATAAATAAGACATTCCTAACCCCCCTAATAGAGACCAGAAAACGAGAACCTCATGCTGTTAGACCATATAAATATTCTTTTAAACCATGAAAGAACAAAGACAAAATTTGATGAACATAATACGAAGTAACATGAGTTAGGAAGCTGGCCAAAGGACTAGAAGCGGTCTTAACTAAAAAGGGATGACGAAAAAAGGAAAGTGGATCAGCAAAGATCACTAATCAGGTATCACTTCTCAACTTTGGCCATACAGCAGCCAAAGAAAGCTACTACTTTCTTAAAATGTATTCATCACATACAAGTTATTCTTTGAGTTAATAAGTCTGAAGGAATCCCTAAGCCTGAAGTTCTCAGAATTAGTAGGTTTGACAATTGCCCCACGTGCAAGTAAACACCAATCTGTTTATCTATGTTTTTTAATTAGTCACAATGTCATTTTACTAGATTAAAATAAAAACTTTGGGCCATTACAAAATGCGTTCAGCCATGCTACTAAAAAGCAAGAAGTATCTTAGAATCCTCTCTTACACAGAAAATAAGCATTTGAAAAGTACGAGAAAATTACCTTCTTTTTTGTGTATATATATACATGGATAGGTTTCTACAGCCCTATAATGTATAAAAGAAATCTTAATAAAGTAAATACTTAATGTGAAGAATAAAGATCCACATAGAGGCTACTATGTTACTTCAATGTGTCTAACAGGACATACTTCTAAAAAGTATTAGATACCTGTATTTGGACAAGTAGCTTACTGCTATTTTGAGGGAGGAAAAAGGGATTTTCTCATAGGATTTCCAGTAAATCCATTGTTCCCTCTCCGTTCTAAAAAAATATTATAGATCAAGCTGACTTGGCATGGACTGTAGAACAATGAATACAACAATGCTGATCACTGCTGCTAATAACAATATCAGACATACCTTTACAAGTGGCAGCAGCTCTTAGTTGCAGCTCTCACTGAGCTCCAAGTTTAACACGAGTTGGAAAAAACATTTTTCTACAAATTGTAGTGGTTTTGGCTTCTAACTTTGAAATCAATAGCAATCAAAATCTCAGCAGGCTGTAGAAGTTACTGCCTCCTTTCTGCTAAGCTTGAAAACATAATCCAATACTTTCCTCCTCTCAGAAGTTTTGTTTACAAATATGCTTATTGAGAATAGGAAAGCAGTTTCCCAGCTTCAGTTTGATTTATTGGTACATTTGCTATAGAGTTTCATGTTTACTCCCCAAAACCAGATGTTTTTGAAAACAGAAGACAGAAGGTAGAAAATGCTTATGCTTTCATAGCGTGCCTCAATATTTCCAATTACTCAAATATTCTAAAAGTTCAATGGAAAGGAGGTTCCAAGTTCCATTCACCTGTGTGAAGTACTACTGTCTGTGGGTCATTTCCTTATCTGAAACACACATGCACTAGTGTCTGGATAAGACCAGAATTTACCCCATTGTTTTCCTTGGAAGAGAGAAGATGAGTGGATTATCAGCCCATTGATGATGGTTTAAATAGGGATATAGGAAAAGTATCTTTGTGAGGCAAAGTCTATGACTGGAGTCTTTCAGATCCACATTAGTGTCAGTGTGTCTATAAGCCTGCAGCTTGTTTGCTGTTGATGCACACAGATAAAAGGCAAGTTTTCATAGTGCTTAGACAATAAAAAGGAGGAAATTCTTTGGAGGAGAGGTCTTAGATTCATATTTCTGCTGATCATATCAAGAGCAAAGACAACATCACAGAAAACAAGGAACGTAAGCAAAGGGCAGTTCATCCATCTGACAGCCACGGACTACATCTCTTAGCAGAGAAAGGATGAAAACTGTACTCAGAAAATAGACAGGAATTCAGCTCGTAATGCATAGTTAGCTACAATTCAGTGATGGGAAATGAAACTTTGAATCTTTGATATCATCATTCTGGGTTTTTTATTGGAAGTTATTTGAGCTTTAATGAACACCTTCCAAAAACACATAGTAAATACAAACAAATAAAACCTATTTAGAAGACTGCAGAAAGTCAGCGGAACCCCTGAAAAATTAAGTGATGACACACTAAATGCCAGTCTGTGTGAATATAAATAACTGAATTTGATTTACATTTGTCTATTTATAAAATAAGCAGCCGCCCACAATTTGGAAGAAATACAGAAACGTCATTTTTGTGCCATTTCCAGTAACAACACTTAAGAGAACAAGTCTATATAATAGAAAAAAATAGTATTTTAGAATAGTGGGAGACAGTATTGGAATGAATAAAAGTGAAATAGTGAAAGAAATAGAACTGAAATTCAAAATCTATACTTATCTTGCACCCTTACCTTCAAGTTATCAAGAGTCACTTCATAATATAGTGAGGGTTCAGTACACTCTCAGAAAGGACAACCAACCTTTCCAGATCTCCAACCAATGCAGTCCAGTGAAAACCTTAGTGCTTGGCTATCTTTCATAGCAAGATACATTAGGTACTAAGACAGGCACGTATCTACACAGTTAAATTCTATGTAATATATACTGCCTTTGCTAATTCAATGTGATAAATGCATATATACACCCTCATGCTTTCTTTATATACACATGCACACAAAACACATGCATACATAGATATAAGCACTATCTCTTTCTCTCTCTAGTTCTAAACACTGTATAAACACTCACACATACATGTAAATTTTGTTAGAAGATGTACAACTCTTCAAATTCCTACTCAGGCCAGATTGCTTTGAAGGAAATATAGACAAAAGAAATGTACTGATAATGAGTATGAGATTTTGAAAGAAGCATATTTCTTTAAATTACATATAATAAAGATTTTTAACAATTAGAGCTCCTAATCACCGTAAAAAATATCAGTATATGTATAGATCTGATGGTGTGCATGCACTAAACAAATAGACCAGAGATGTACTTAAAAACAGTTTCTCCAAAAGGTATAGAGATATAATCTTCAAATAAAATTTATTTTAGAAATAGATAAATAAGACATAAAAGGAACAGTGCTCAGTAATTCAATATGAAAGCAAAAATATATATAAAAAAATATTTGTTAAAAAGATTTTACAAATAATACTTAAGACCAAGATATACCATAAATATGTTTTATGGTAAAATGGAAAATCACGGAAAATGTGTAACAAAAAACCCCCGCAGCATTACAGTTTACATTAAAAAAAGAATTCTATTTACATCACAAACCAGCTTTGTTCCCAATAGCACCCTACTTACTGCCTTTTAGCAGTCCTCCACTCAAATTCAGAAGGATTTAAAGATACCCTCCAAAGTCCAATATATTTTCTGACACTATAGGCAGCTTTCATACACACTGCAGATTGTGTGCCATAGCTTTTCCTTGGAGTGACTCACTTGACACCACGGCAAGTTTGAGATCGAGTAGCATTGAGCTTTGGTAGACACAGATCCATATGAAATCCAGACATCGACAATATGACACAAGATGCAGAACAGCAAATCTGAGAGCCATTTTTGGCTGCTGGCATTGTAGGGCTAAAAGCAGTGATGCTATTAATTTACTATTTAAAAGTGGCAACAATTAAAGAACTACTCTTTTTGCTGAGCCACACAGACCTCTATGACTTTATGGCAATGTGCACCAGATAACTCTTTTGAGATGATGGATGTAATAATAATTACAATCTAAAGTACAATAAAATAACTTTACAAGTATGACTGACATTCCAAAGAAAAGATAATGAGTTTTCAACTTCAAAATCAGTATTTGGTCATCTTAATGATTTTTGGTCTTAATTTACTCTGACTTCTCTACAGTCAGAAAATAGCATTTCTGTTGGTGAAAACATTTGAGAAAGAGTTGAGAAAGAGTTGTCTTTGAGACAAACACACCTAGCTTTGACTCAGGATGCTAATATGCATTTTAAAAAAGAAAAAAAAAAGAAAATAACAAAAAACCTAAACATAGAAATTTTTGACTGGTCTCCATTCAGCCTCCACATCATTGAAAAGTGTAGAAATTGATATTCAGCACACATACTCATTTGGTCAGTACACTTTAGGCTTTCATGAACCTATTTAATCATCAGAAGGAAATGAGGTCTCTGAACAAGTCTTATACCAATCTATGAAAAAATGACTTTTTAAAAAGTGATACTTACAGGTAAGAAAACAAAAATCAAAACAGAGGAAACTCGTGAAAACTGAACCACTTAAGAGGTGGCTGGCAAAACCCTTAGTGCATTTGGAGGGTTATTATATTTGGCTGTGCTGACTCATGAGAGAACCAGAAGAGAGAGATTACTGATTTGGATCAATAATCCAACCAGTTGATGTACTTTGTATTTCATAGATGTAACTGCTAAGAAGTTTAAAATCATCCTAAATTCTTCTAGAATTATTTACTGATGGACTAGAATATGACCATTGAAATACTAGGAAAGATATAAACCTTTGGCTAGGTTAAAAGCAAAAGAACTAGGAATCTCATGAAAAATATTTTTCTCCACAGCACATAAATGGCATATTCAAATGAGAAAGGTACTTATCAAAGGTTCTCTTCATACTCAGTGTAACAAAGTAGCTACTTCTAGAGGGCATGCAGTCTTAGCCTCAAAATAACTTGCTATAATCTATCTATGCCTTTTCACTACCATAGGAAAAAAACAAGGGCGAATGTGTATGTCCACTTGAGACAACTAAATGACATGCTTGAAGTTAGATTAGATCAACCTAGTCCAGTATCTCACCTCACTCTCACGATTCCAGAAAATAAAATAAAATAAAAAAATTCAATATAAGTATTCAAATTATTTGGTGCTTTCTTTACTCCAACATTGACATGCATGACTTCTCATCAAGGAAATACAATCTAATTAATGTAAGAGAAATCAAAATACTCCAAAAACCCAAGAAAAAAAAGAAACAAAGTCTGTGAAATCCATCTTCCTGACAAACAACTCTACTAGGCCAACTCTTAAGAAGTATCTTTCAGTGCTTCCCATTACCCACCTGCAAAGCACTTAAGCAAACTATTGTAACAACAATAGGACGGACTAATTTATATTACACTAAGCAATATTTCTTGAATAAATTCCTTACTACCCTAGGAATTAACTGTCAACCCAAAGCAACTGGCTGAATTGTGGCATTGAGTCAATAAATATCATTACTGTATGTCTAACCACTTAAAGTGTTGGTTTTTTAGTCTGAAGCATCAATGCTGCAAGGGTATGATAAACAGGAATAGGAAAACTGTCTTACAGATACAACCTTCTTCGCAAGAAAATTATTTGATTAACAGAAATGAAAAAAATTTCTGTAACAGTCATAGCTGTAATTATGCAATACAATATGCTAAATTACAATACGTACTTCATTATTAATAGAATTTATTTTACAGATCAAATAGCCAAATACACATCTTTTAAAGAGCCAGATAGCAAACGTGGAGGAAACTATAGGCAACAGTCATGGTAGACATTCTGCAGTCCAAGAACTGAGGCAATGTGAATATTAAGTACAAGCCTATAAATACCTTTACATCAAACATACAGTAATGTGTAAGAATTTCATGTGGTAGCCTAATTCATGAATCATGAAAAACATTTTCTTTAAAATAAAATTATATATATTGTATACATCCCAGTTAAAAGCAGTGTCTGTACTTCATTTTATTCTAGCAAACTAATATTACATGTCTTCACATAAGTGCATAAAACAGGGTTCTTTATACTCCTTTGCTTCCTAAGAAATTTTGCATTGCATATGAAATTCTAATATTACAGATAATACGCATGAAGCACTATTCCCTAAAATGTGAGGCAATATACAAGAACTTGCAACCAACCTGCAAACAAAGCTGTCAAATTTTATTTCTTAAATGTCCTGTGCTAAATAACAAATTATAATGTAAAAAAAAATAATTTTTTTAAGAAAGTTAACTATATAGAGAAATAACATGGGAAAAACCCAATCCATATTGCTGGCTACCAGTGAAAAAAGTATGTATGCTGTTTCCTATTTTATCACACTGAAAAGCAAGCCACTGTATTTATGACTTTTTTAAAAAATAAAAGTACTTCAAAAGGTTAAATGTATGGCACCTGTTACACAGATATTATCTAGATTCCAGCAAGCAAAATGCAAATTAAATTTTAGTTTTAGATGTTAAGTGAATACTTTCCAGTTATTTAAGAGGTAATGATTTCTTACTAAGTGTTGTGGATAAGAAAGCAGATAATGCTCATTCTCCACTACTACTATTGTGCCTATAAAATGAGAAAGCAGTGATTTGAGCAATTCCATGTATGATCCATCGCAGCAATAACATCTTTAAAAATCTTATGGAATAGATATAAATAACACTTAATTCTTACCATGTGTAATGGTGCTATAAGTGACAACAATTAATTTGATTTTCTTTTAAATGCAGGGAGTATAAAGAACTTACATTCTTTTTTAAATGTATGAAAAAAATTTATTGCTCCCTTTTAATATATTTATAGAAACAAAATTCCTAATTGTTTCAACTAAAATAAGGAAAGTCTGGGACAAAAAGATGATTACAAGCAAAACAGATTTACCATAATTGCCAACTGTGAAGAAGGATGGGTCACATTACTTTTTTCTTAGCAAAACTACGTTATAGAACACTATAGCACAATGTACTAAAATTTGTCTTTTCTTTTTAAAAAATTCTTGCCCTTGATACCTTTGAGTAGGGCAGCTTGAACAGTTCATCGTCACTTCCAAACCCCTCTGGAGATCAGACGATAAATTTCTTCGGCAATCAGAGACAGGACAAAGGGCTTTCTCGTGCTATTTCCTTGTTTTCATGTTTGCTGGCTTAACATCATTGTGTACACGTACGACTTCAGTATATAACATCAGATGCGATGACGTTCAGAGCTGGCAAACAGAGAAACAGCATGAGAAAAGCCCTTTCCTGCATCATTTTACCCATATACTGTAAAATTTGTTTCCAAATCTCTACCATCTCAATCACTGTATGGTTTGAGAAGTACCGAACTAATGTGGTTCTAAGTAACACACTGGTTTTGTTATGTGTTTTTCTTTTCAGGTTTCTATATACAAGCAAAGATTTGCACACATCTATATACATATAGCAAAAATGCTGAAACAGGAGTTACGAAAATAGCTTCTATGTATGTTATTCTAAGTTTCTTTTTTTTCTTTTTTTTGCTTAATCAGCTCAACACACAAAGGGCTGCTGAAAGGCTATAGCTACCAGAAGACTACTATACTGCCTAGAATATGTTCTACGGGATTTTGACAGATTTCATTCAAGAGCATTGTTCCTAAGAGCATAGAATATTTTGATCTGAAGAGTTCTTTTGTATCTTTAATCTATATTTATCATCAACAGAGTTAGAGGCCTAAAAAGTCACAGAAATTAAGCCATTCAGATCAATTATTTCCACAGGAAAGAAAGCACCATCAATACCACAGTCACCAAGACACTAGCCACTCACTGGTCAGGAAATTGCTTTCAACTGCAGATTATTGAGTGCAATACCCTCTTGGAGAAAACAGGACAAGAAGGAAGTGTCAAAATTAAACCACAGTTAAATAAGACTTCATTGTTGACAGTGGTTTATAGCTTTAGGTCATTAAAAAAAACAAACAAACAAACAAACAAAAAAAACCAAAGTTGGGTCACAAAGGGGAAAAAAAGAATAAACTTCTCAGTTATCCAGTGAAAAATGAAGGTGAAATGCACTAAATGTTTAGGAGGATTTATGCTGCTACTATCCCAAGGCAAACTATTATTGCAGAGAGAGTTGCATATCATTCTAGCTTGCACAAAAAACCAGCCAATTATTAATGCTGGAACTTCATCTCCAACTTAAGTATAAACTCAGTCAACAAGGTCTCACTGGAATAAAAGCCTTTGTTTTCTCTGAATTACGTTTTACTTCAGTGTCAAATTCAAAATTTTTCATTTTTTCCTCACACAAAACATTCACTTCCTTTTTTCTTTTCTTTCCATTTGTGCTGGTTATATCTTTTACTATGAGGCAAGGGGGGGTACTGTCCTGATAACTTCCCCCATGCTTTTCCATTGAAAAATAGATATTAAAAGAACAATTTTGAAGAAGTTTTTCTTCAAAGTATTCCACAGAGTAATAATCTTCTTGAACAGCTTTACTTGAGTAGCACTGCACATTTAAGTGACTGCTCAGTAACTTCTGAGTTGCAGACTTTCACTTATCCTTCAGTTAGAGATCTTTTCTCCAGATGTGATTTTTTTCTGAAATGTATATACATTTCAGCAGCATATCAGAACTATCAGCAAAATTAGGAGCCAGAAAATTAAAATAAAATAACAAGAATATTTAGAATCATAGCAATCAATTCTGAAATGGCTTTTAGGAAGGGCTTATACCAACAGCTGCTTAGTTGATATTTAGAAGAAAATGTTGAGTATAATTTCCTCTGTATCTGCCAATGCAAAGTACCAGTGTTATCTCTACACCATTTTACATACCAAAAGCATTAGCACTGCCTACTGATGATTACAGTATACTAAACTCACTAGTCTCACTGTTATAAAACAAAACAATAAATCCTGCAGCTAAAGATTTACCTAAAAGGTGAGTTTTCAGAGCGATTAGTTTCAGGAAGAGTGCAATAATACTCTTTCAGTTCACATCCTAAGCACACTGTTCTCACAGTGAGTGGGAAGCTATAACGGCTTTTCACCACATTTCAAATCAGAATAAAAAAAGCATCAGAAAATGTATCATAACTGTAAGCAAGTCTAAGCAGTTGCTAGTGAGACAGTAGAGCCCTAAAAAGGCTATGTATTTTAAATGAGGTTTACTTCCCATCCAGATTTCTCTAAGGAATATAATGTCTATCTCCAGTCAGTTTCTAACAAACAAGTACAGCAGAGATCGCTGTATCATCTGAAATTTTGATTCGGAAGTACAGATATGTTCACAGATGACAGAATCCTGGCAACTAAAATCAACTAATGAAGATTTGCATTAGTAAATATAAGAAAAATCCATATGCATGCTTGCTCACTCCCTCAGCTTCCCAAAGATAGTATAGTGTACTAGGAGTGGAGCTAAATTAACATACAGACCAGAGTCCACTGTGAAGCAGGGAGAACCACTAAAAACCATGTAATCATAGTTTCAGGGCATGATTGCACCTTCCAGGTCTATCAGTGGAAGAAGTGGACTGAAACTGAACCAAGTCCTCCAGTGCTGCTTTCATGAACACTCATGTTCCTTCACTAACACAAGTCAGGTAAAATTTGCTTCAAAGTTAAAGCCTAAAATGACAACACAAAAGGTCACAGTACCCTTACTCATAGACCAGGTGTTTATTTTCAAAGATTTCTACTGTTCTTATAGTATAAATTACATTATTTTCAAATGAAAATACTGTCTGAAATAGCATTAATTAAAAGAAACATACAAGAAGGAGGCGGCATGGGAAGTTCTAATGAACTTTTGTGGCAGTAGCTTCTTTGAACCAAGCTACCAGAGATAACATTGTACTCTGTCATAACACGTTTTGAATAGACAGGTTGATACCAAGACAGGCATTTAAATTGTCTCAATGTTGTTTAAATACTTGAGCAAAAATTGTGGATTTTAAAATTGTGTTACATACTACATGAAAACTACACTGGAAGAACCTCTTTTTTCTTTCCATCATTCCAATGCAAAAGCAAAAAGAGTTAGTAGATTTGTGTCAGTATGGAACGCTTCACATAGCTTGCTCTCACTACGGTAAATGTCAAAAGCAATAGAGTTTTTACAAAGCTTGCAGACAGATAAAACTTTAAAGATGCTGTATGCTATTCTACCAAAGACATGCATCTTTCTGTGAGGCCCAAGACTACCAAAACAATGGAAATCTGAGTGGAAGTGAGTTTGATTTTATGAGCCTCCAAATATCCTAGTTTGAAAAACTCTTTCATGAATAAAAAGTCCTATCACAATTTATCACTTGGTAAAACTTCTTTAAAAGAATTCTCTCTACTACATGCCCAAAGAAAGCATGCTATTTGAAGGTCTACCATCACTAGGGTTTATTAATTCCTACTATGTAAATTCAAAATACTATTAATATCACCCTCCCTTGCCCTTTCTCACATACAACAGAAGCTTGACTTCTCTCTTATGGGAGATTAATTACATTAGGACCATACTTTTTCCCTCTTCAGCTTCCTGTAGTTCATGATTCAATGCGTCCTCAAGCTGCTTCGGGAGTCTCCGATTCCTTCGCCATAAAAATCTCAGCTGTTCCACTGCTTTATTTGCCCACATGACCATTAACGGGATATTCTGGTCTTTTAGCAGAAAAACCTTTCAATGCTCGCTTGTGTACTTTTTGAATACATCTGTTATAATGACTTTCTGTCATTTTATAGATCACTTAGACAAATTTAGCAGTAAAGCAAAGACATAACTTCCTTTCTTTAAAGATGGGAATCAATACCATTCAGACATACACAAAATTTAGAGCTTCAAAAGAAAAGATATATTTTTAGCTTTAACTCAATATTATTTCAAATAGCTTAACAGAAAGTCTTACATGAATAAAACTAAGAGCAGTTGAGATGCGTGGCCTATTAATATCAGGACTCTTTAGAAACTGCAGAGATTTCTTCACATTGAATGTAGTCTTCATTCTCCTTCAGAAAGCTTTGGGCTTGTAAAAGGGATGCATTACAGTAATTGTTAGGGATAAAGTAAAATATTTTTTCTCATATTAGACATTATTTTCATTTTTCACACTATCACATCTCCCTTTTTAACTGAACTTAGAATCCTTCAATTCCCCAGGCTGTCCTACAGTTTTCTGAAATGTCAAAGAGTGCACGATACAGATGTATCATTAACCACAAACAACCTGTTAGTGTCTGAGGCTGGAGGATGGTGGGACGGCATGACGTCTGAAGCACTGTGGCAGAAACTTATTTTTGGTTATTTCTTTTCTTTACTGGCTAATAGTGACAACTCTAAGTTAGTTTGTCCTGAGCCACCTTCTATAGTCCCACAGGAGATAAAACTATATAGACAATAATAAACAAAACCAGTTTAGGATTAAGACTGACTTTTAAAAGATCCACTGAGATTTAAGAAATACTTTGCTTGGCTTTACTTATAATGAAATACAATTCTGCCTTTATGACCATGGTACAACACAAAGGATTTAACTCTAGTAGTCTTTTTTGCCCCATTTATGTAAATAAATGCATTTATGAAATTACTTAGTTTTATTTAAATAAATAATAAAAATGTGAATTCCATGTTTAAAGGTAAATGTTTTCAAAATAGCGTAAAAGGCCATTGGTAGTAAGTAGTTACACCTTCTCCAACAATGTAATCACTTTCATACAGGAAAAACAACCCTAAATAAAGCATATCGTAGATTTAACAAAATCAATACAAAAAGTCATGTTAATCTTTTTGATATATTCAGCGCATCATACTAATAAAATTTCAGGTACATATGAAGATAAGCTAATATCAGGTCATGAGTTTGTAAAAAGCCCTAGTCCTATTCTACTCTTCCAGATAGGAAGCCCCTGT
Organism: Gallinago undulata; assembly: GCA_026546715.1. Lineage (NCBI taxonomy): Eukaryota > Metazoa > Chordata > Aves > Charadriiformes > Scolopacidae > Gallinago > Gallinago undulata. The sequence goes on along the minus strand of JAOTQQ010000063.1, from coordinate 17,013,503 downwards.
CATTAACCTTTAAGGTACAGATAAAAGGAAACGCTCTTTTCCCCAGCCAACTTCTGCAGAAAAGAACTGCTTTCCATTCTACTTTAAAAGCCCCTTCTGATGGAAGAACCACCTTAGTATAAAGGTAGAGAGTCATGAGCTTCCTTTCTTTGTTAGCAGCATTACTGCACAATAAAGTGAGTTTAAGCAGACAATGGAAGGACCTTTTTAAGATCAGGCCTACAGAAATGCTGAAAACAGCACCACCCTCCTCAGAGTTACGAGATTTCAAACAGAGAAACAAATTAGCAAGCAGCTTTTCCAATTTTCCAATGCAGTTTAAATTAACACATTCAAGTATTTTTAATAGAAAATACTCAAATCTCAAAAAGCTATATGTTTTCCATTGCTGTCATGTCTTAGAAATAAAAAAAATCCCTTCAATTTTTCTGTTAATGTGTCTCAGAAAGATGAAAGTTTTATGCAGCATAGTGATATGGACTATTGCACAGATTTGTGTGGATAAAGGAAATAAAATGGAATAAAATAAAGAACCCATCCTGCCATTTTCAAAAATAGGATGCCTACTTTGAAGGAGGAGCTTTTTTTAGGTACATTTCGTTATCGCTATAATGGTAATAAAACAAAGCCCACAGACAAAAATTCAAAACCTCTGCTGGAGCAAGAAGTCTAACAGTCATGCTGAGGATTTGTTCCCAAGTGACAGTATTAAAATATATTATCAATAGTATAATGAACTCTCCTGATATATTTGTTTCTTTAATGATTAATTCCTTGACCAATTAAAGCTTAACTAGCAAACTACCTTAATTTAAAACTGGGATATTTGTGAAAAAAGAGAATTAAACAGACAAACAGCAAAGCTTTATTATCAGTGAAACTTTTCAGAATATGGATAGACATTAGATTCAATTTCCAGTGACTTAAAACCTTTCTGTAGTCCTGAAGAATAAAAGGTACTTTGGATCTCATTTTATTTTTAAGTGGAGGACTCTAGATATTTCCCTTGCTGTACTGAATTTCTGAGAAGCTAACATCTGGTTTATCAGGCATAGCAGCAAATAAGTGAGAGCAATTAATACTGATGCTTCTAGTTTTCCCCTAACTTTGCCTGTTGACTGTGTCATTTCACCAGATTTAAGTAGTCCAGTATGATTCTAGTCTGAAAATGTCATTGAAACTCTCAAGAGGAAAATCCTTGCCTGCTTTTGAGAGACCTTGAAGTAATGCTATGCCCAAATGAAGGCTGCAATTCCAGATGCCATTAATATTAAGAACCACTTACCAGATTCTGCAAAGCTACATTGCTTTCCACCTGGCCTAGACTACATCAATTCTTGAGCACACAACACTACAGAAGACAGTACCGTAACCTCTCTCTGCCTTAGGGAGCTGCACGCCGTACTGCAGTAATGCAGGAAGTGCCGTACTGCCATCTGCAGTCAGGAATACCCACCAGTTTAATCATTCAACATCCTTACGGCCAACTGTCATGTTATTTTAATTTTCTCCCTTAACACTGATAAATCTCACATCGTTTACTTTTCAATGCCTCAATCAAACATGACCTTTTAAACTTTTAATCCTTGCATTAGAAGTTATTTTGCAGTGCTTAGAGCTAGAGTTATAGGAATGGCAAAGTAAGAAGGGAAGGAGAAATAGAGCACTTAGAACTTCCATTACCTGTCTGGTGTGTATGGGGCCTGGGGTCTTGAAACCTCCTTGACAGCTGCATTCAGAAACACTGTAAGGATCCGAGCTGCTTGATGAGCACTTGGAAAGCGAGTCACAGCCCACCACAAAGGTGTTATCTAAAGGCAGTTCCTGAATGACGTGGTGCTTCTTGGGGGGTACAGGAGTCTCAGGTTTAATTTGAAAGGTAGGCTGTGGAGAAGCAGACTTGTAGTGCTTTGCTAAATCTGGGCTATCAGGCTTGAATGTGGTTGGTGTAGTGGCCCAGTTATATTTTCCCATAGTCTGTTCTTCTAGTTCTACAGGAATGTCTAAAGTGCCATTTATGTGCTCATGGCCAGGATCATCAGGTTTAGATTCTTCAATAGTCACAAAGTTGAGGAGGAGACTTTTTGGAGAGCGCTTCTTCTTCTTCTTCTTTTTCTTGATCTGCCTATTCTCTTGGTTTGGGGAAACCCATTCACCACTCTGCTTGTTTTTTTGGACAACCTTGTGCCTGGGCGTCTGGCGACACCGTACTAAAGCAGTTACAAAAATTACCAGAATAACCGTCATAGTGCCTGCAATAATGGCAATGATGATCTTGACATAATCGTTGGTTTGTGGGGTTATCTCACCATCCCCGACATTCTGGCCAATTGGAGTTTCCATGTTCCTGCGCACTAGCTCTTGGACGTAGGAACTGTTGGTGACTGTCTCATTCACAAACAAATGCACAAGAGCTATAGTATAAAGAGACTCTGGCTGTCCTAGGTCATTGACTTTTATCACCAGTCTGTGCAAGCCATGATCTGATGTAATTACCTTCTCTTTCAAAGTAATATTGCCTGTTAATTGGTCAATTGTAAACAAGCCCCTTGAGTTCCCACCTGTGATGCTATAGCGGAGCTCTGCATTCATTCCTGTGTCATTATCAACTGCAAAGACTCTAGTAACTACAGACCCTGGACTGGCTGATGTCGGAACTAACTCATACGAATAATTAGATGAAGGAATAACAAAAACAGGTCTGTTGTCATTTACATCAACAACATTGATGGTAACTTTGGCAGTTGAGGAACGCTGCAGTCTTCCTCCATCCACAGCTTTCACCTGGAAAGTATATGACCCCTGCTGTTCCCTATCAAAGGTAATATTAGGTCTTATTACACCAGTAAGTGGATCTATAATGAAATTATCTCTACCATTTAATATTGAGAGACTGACCGCAGCATTCTCTCCAGAGTCAGCGTCTGTAACTGTGATAAGACCCACTGTGCCATACATGGGTAAGTTTTCTGGCACATAGAAATTATATTCATTATGCGTGAAAGCTGGGCTGTTGTCATTCTGGTCCAGGACAGACACCGTCACAGTGGCATTGGTCTGCAACGGTGGCATCCCATTATCCTTAGCCAGCACAGTGAAGGAGTATCTGTCTTGCTTTTCCCTGTCCAGCTTTCTCACTGCTGTCAGAATGCCTGTACGGCGGTCAAGATTGAAAATAGGGGGTGCATCAGAACCCAGGATATAGCTGATCTCAGCATTGCGTCCACTGTCAGCATCCGTAGCACTTATCTTGGTTAGCTGAGTACCAGGAGCATTGTTTTCAGGGATGGAAAGACCTATGATAGGCTGTGTAAAAACTGGGGCATTGTCATTCTCATCTTTAATTTTGATAAGGAGCATTGCAGACTGGTTTAAGGGAGGTTTCCCTGAATCCGAAGCCACTATTTTAATGGCATATTCCCTTGTGGCTTCATAATCTAGAAACGTGGCTGTCTCCAGAAGAAATTGATTATCAAACACTGGCTTTAGCCTAAAAGGGACATCATGATCTGTAAAACAAGTAACTTTTCCATTCAGATCAGCATCCTTGTCCATTACTGTTATCAACGCAATTTTTGTATTAAGGGGAGCCTTCTCAGACAAAAGTACTGTCCCGTTCACTGGGTTGATGATGTATCTTGTGTCTATTGATGGGACATTGTCATTAATATCTGTGACATTAACGGTCACTGTTGCTCTTGATGGAGTTGAACTGCCATCACTTGCCAAAACAGTTAGTTTGTGTACAGGAGATTCCTCCCTGTCTAGTGGTTCTCGTATAGTGATGAGGCCCGTAGTGTTATCAATAGCAAACAGTCTTTTGGCCAAACTGGAGATCTGATTGCTGAAATAGAAGTGGACTTGTGCATTTGAACCCAGGTCTGCATCAGTGGCATGGAGCTGAGAAACAGAGGTGCCCACTGGAGCATTTTCTGGAACACTAACTTCAATGTCATTCTCTTTGAAGACTGGGCGATTATCATTCACATCAGTCACTGTGACTTGCAGGATGGCGGTGCTGGATCTTGGAGGGCTTCCACCATCTTCAACTTTAATTTTCATCACATAGGTATCCTTCTGTTCCCTATCCAGGACCTGTTGGACAATCAGTTGAGGCCACTTATCTCCCTCAGGTGTCTCAATTATATCAAGCCCAAATACATTTTGACCCTACAAGACAGAGAAAGAACATACTTTAGCATGACAGTATACTTAAATATAGAAACATCTCACTGATGTTCTGAAATTCTCATGGAATATATATTTTTATATGTACTGAACACAGGAATACACATTTTAAAATTTACCTTTATTTTGCAATATCCAAACTTGATTTAAGTACTAGTGCCTTAAGAAAGCTTCAGAGCAAATGTGAAGAAATGGATACTTTAGAAAAACAAAGTGGGTTTGCAGTGGGTGGTAATACGGTTTAGTTTAGTTTTTAACTAGCTTCTCTAGTTCTACAGAAAGGTTACTAAATTCCTAAAACAGATGTAATTTAGTCTTTCTATTGTATTAGTGTGGAGAAGAGGAAGTTTAACCACATCCAAAGGCAAAACAGTATGCATACACTGGAGGACCTAAACCCATATTCAATTTCAAGAAAAACGAGAAAGATACAGGGACTGTTTCTCTGTTCGTGGAGCAACTCTGGACATGGTCTGCAAGCATTAGCATAAAAACCCAACACAATCATTGAAAAGGGTCTTACTACATAATTCAGGTGTTACAGGCCAAACTAAATATATTTTAGAATTCATTAAAGCTATCCCTTTCTTCACCATTATGTATTTTACATTTCTAGTGAAAATTACAGTCCAAGTGAAAAAAGATCTATTTTCATTTCAAAAAAATGTCAGAACTGTGAGATCAATTTGAAAATAATACTTTTTTTTTTTCCATGGGATTTGTTGAACACCTAACATCCCTGGAATTGCAAAAAAGTGCTACATATTGCACAAGCAGCTTCTTTTAAAACATTAGTGTTGACAAATAGTCTGCTAAAATAAAAATGGGAATCTAGAACTAAATTCCCTCTTCTGCTGTCTCTTCAGACAAGGAGGGATGAAGAATACCATAGTTATCCTCTTTTCTTCCACGTCTCATCCTTTAGAGGAAGAAAGGAAGAAAAAGCAGTTCTCCAGCCGTATCTTCCATAAGGGCAGAACTAGAATGCAAATCACTAAAGGTGAATTTACAGGATGACCACAAAAAGAAGCCATTGATTAGGATGCTGAATCATTAGGATTTTATTTTTGTGTGTCATACTTGTAATAAGGAACAATGTTCTTTCTGTTTATTGTGCTTTTGCACTGACTTCTTTTCTCAAAGCCAGAATTTGACCCTATATAAGTAATCATTTGTTTTGTAGAAAAGTATTATTCATCCACATTTCAAAAATTACTGTACCACTTGAACAGTACTTGTGACCAACTAGGGACAGTCTAAAGTGAATTGGAACATTATTTTGAACCAGTAAAACAATACACCTTTGGCTTCTTTAGCAGAAGTCATATGAAGATAAAAGCCTTGTAAATAATTTCTAAATCAAAATACACATTTTAAAGCAATTAGGTTAAATTTTAGAATGGTAATTCTCTGTTGATCTCTTCATGTAGGCAGAGTGAGTTTCCTCTTCATTTTCATTTTGGTTAGTGGTTATTTGCAAGAAATTTCAATAATTACTGAGAAATTATGAATTACAATTCTATGCTTTAACATAGATTTCCAGAAAAAAAAGTAACAGAAGCAAGGGGGAAAAAAAAACCCACAACCTGTCAGCTATCTTTTACTTCTTTATTTGTACACAAGTTGACAGATGGGCAGTGATTTTTCTGTCATTAGATCCCACAACTACAACAAACACTTCATATAGACTTTAAGTACATGCAGCTACATATGCATATGCATTTCTGCTTTTCTTTAAAAAGTATGAGAAAGATATTTTTAATTGTAGCATACAATTACAATATAAAATATAGAGCTTCTGTTCCCCATCACTAGCAACAAACTACCGGAGAAACAGAAAAGAATGCAGAGTCCTCTTCTAAGTTAATTATTTTCTGTGGAAAAACACTATATTTTAAAATTAATCTTTTTAAACCACAAAATAAGCTCTCTCATCAAAACATCAGTGAAGCGAAAATTTCCATTAGGGTCAGACTGTTACTTGGACTGAACTGTACCTCAGTCACCACATTACAGCAGTGATCTGAAGCTTTCATTCACAATAGAAAGAGTATGAGTCCATCGGAAAAGCATAATAGATAATTAGTATTTATATAGTACCTTTTGCCATTAAAATGACTGACTGGTAAAAATAATCTTGCTACATTATCACCTCCACCACTACAGAAGGATGTGAGTGAAAAATAAAAAGATTGGGTTTTTTTTTTAATCTAAAAAGACAGTTTAAGCAATGTAACTTATTTGAGGCAAAAGAAGGTTATGTCCATCTCAGAGCCAGGATTAGCTTTAAGAGGCTCTGGCCCTGATCATAGGATTCTTTATCAGGACGTTATGCTACTATGTTACTTTATTCAATTTTCATAGCATCCTTTTCAGTGGATTCATGCGCACAGTAGTCTCTGAAACAATGAATCTAGCATTCTTGTTGAACACTCCCTACTGTATATTTACCTGATCGTTTGTAATGGATCCAAATGTCCTTTTCGGGGCTGTTTTGGGCTGTCATGTAAATAAAAAATTAGAGAGTTTTTTAAATATGTAACAATTACATATAACAATAAATACATAATCAATGATACATGGAGACAATGGCATAAGCTAGAAGAGCTTCTATTATTACAGACAGGACTGCAAAGTGTACCTAAAGTTTACATATAACTTGCCTCTAGTGATACATATTATAGTACCAGTATCCCACCACTATGTTTTGTTAAATCCATGGGGTATTGACTACTTGAACATTGTAATGCATGTTCTTTCAAATTACAAATTGCAACGTAGGTTTCACTGTTGAGAGGAATGGGAAAAAAGACCAGCTTCTGGTTATTGCTTCTAACAGTGGCACAGACTGTTGTGTTCAAAACATCTTATGAACTTACAGTAAGTTGACAGAATGTAGTAATTTCTCCAAGAAATAGGGAAGAAGAATATTGTGTTAAATAAGCATATAAAACCAACTGCTTGTGACACAGAATACCCTGAAATTAAGACAGTCTATTAGTGATTATTCCTTAAAACATCACAAATTATTTAATTGCACATAATAACTATACATCAATTGAAAAACAACAGATCAACACTGTCCTCAGTCTTTATTCAAGAACAGTATTCTGAACCTTTAGAGAAAGGTATGTGAGCCAAAGACAGCTCGCTGCTTTGCGGCTACAACTTCGCCCTATACTTATTCTCAATACTTCATGCACTGTAAATGACAAACAGTATGATTATGTCTTTAATTCAACTGAATCTTAAAAGTCAAGGGCTAGACAACATGCATATAATACAATTTTACTAATGTTATACAATAATTAATTTCAATGTATATTGCAACAAGCTAGAAGTGCACACTTATGACATGTCAACAATCCCCTTAAAAATCAGTTTTTATTATTTCTAAAAATCTTACTCTCTGAAATCTAAAATAAGCAGAATTTGAGTGACTATAAACTCTAGCAGGCCAACAGAGCAATATTGGGAAATTAACAAAACTGTTAAAAAGGGGAAAAAAAGAAAAAAGGAAGAAAAAAATAATCAGTTTCCTGTTAGAAAGTGATTCAGTAATCCATTAAAGAAATTACTTAATCATAAGCCTTTAGCTTACATTAAATCCTAAATCTAAAGTAGCCTAGAATCTTTTCAGAAAGTCCAGAAAATAATGAATGTTTGTTAACCGTTAGATATTTCAAATATAGCAACACAGAAAACCCTTTGCAGGTTTCCTGCAAAATTACAACATCGGTCCAGCCACTGTTTCCTTTTTCATTTTTGCCAAGATACAGGAACCGCAGTGTTATATTAGTAAAGAAAGGAGTATAGTAGCACAATTTCAATTCAAAAAAACCTGGACAACAGCTACACAGTGGACAGATTTTTTAGTAAAAGCTGAAAATTGAACTTGGATTTTTCTTTCAAAGGTGATACTTAGAATGTTAAAGTGAATTCCCAAAGCTAGGCTAAAGCCTTAAACACAAAGTATTCTACATGATAAGCAATAATGGCTATAAGTTCCTATAACAGCTGCGTATTAGTACACTCATCTCTATAATACTGTAACTGTTGTAGCTCTAATAAAGGTCCCTTGTCTGCTCTTGCTTACACAGTGTGCAATTCACATGTTCATGCATTCTAGAAGATGACAATTTGTAGGACAGCTGCCCGTTTAAAGACTGCACAGGCACTGCCCTCATCACATCACACAGCTTACAACCTAAAGTTACTTGAAAAGTGTTATTAATACCCATGGTTACCTTACGAACTGAGTGACAGTACCTTAAAGGAGAAAATAAAATTACGAAGGTAAGACATTTTTAGAATGCAGAAGTCAGCAGAGGCAGAGTTGCTTACATATTTGCAACACTAGCTCTTTGTCAAAGCAACTACAGACTTAATTTGTACGACAAGATTCCTATGAGTTTCGTTCATTTTATGGTTTTCTGTCAGTGTCACACACTGTTTCACACGGCTTCCTTTGAAGCAAGGCAAAGCTTAGCTCTGAATAAACTGAACTTACGGGTTCCAATCCACAGTACAAGTAGGATTTGGAAGCTTCCAGTCATGTATGAACCAGAAGTGAATTTTGTGCATTCAGAATCCTAAATTATCTCCTTAATTGTTATGTAGGGATAGAGAAAATTATTAGCAATGTCTGTATCATAATTTGCTATTTTTCCACCTCCAATTATAAAATAGCTTCTCGAAGCGTAAAAAACACTACCAAAGATTGTCTCTCCACATAGACAACCACACACAAAGCCTTACTCAGCCTGTGAAGCAGACAGAAAGCAAAATGCTGTAGATGGAATCAAAAGAACGTAAGGATAGGAATGAAACACTTCATGCTGGAAAGGAACAGTAAAAGGTATCATATGGAAAGAAGAAGAAAACAATCAATGCATTTAATACTGATTTTCTGAAGAAAAAAAAAAAAGGCTAGGAGATATACTGAAATATGTAATTACTTTCTTGGAAATCTGAATTTCCAGCACACACTTAACAACTCTCTTCCAATATTACATCTTCAGTATGTGAAATGCTGTTTCAACCTTTGAATCATGAATTACAATTAAAACATTAAAAAAAACCCAAAACAAACTCCCCAAGCTCTTAATAAAAATTCACTTCATGTACCTCAACAAACTAGGGTAGGAGTAATGGTGTACCCACATTACTCCACATTAACATGATATAAAATTACCAAAATAATTGTTTACAGAAAAGTGGCAGCAGGACAATGTACTGTAGACAAACAATTACATATTGCAGCAATATATGCAGATACACCACAAAATTTAAGGGATTTATCTTCACAATACTCCTGCTATATAAACAATTGTACCACTATCTAAAGATGGAAAAATTGAAGTACAGAGACATTTTATCATTCGTCCAAGGTTTATGTCCTGTCTGAAAGAGCTGGCCATTTCAGACACACTCTTCCCAAAAGAAGAAAGGTCAATAGCTGCAGATACAGCAGTTAGGGAAGTAATCTCCCCCCTTAATCTTCTCCATTATAGTTGCTCCCAAATATTCTGAAGACATATTGAACAGGAAACTACATTTTCAACAGACTTGAACATGTTCAGGTTAGGGTATTAAATATGTTTGAGCTTTGTGCTCCATTTCCATGTCTCCACAGTCAGATAAAGCTCCAGATAGCTGACTTGTGCTTCAGTATCTTCTCTATCTTTGGAGTCATACTATATATATATATAGAAGAAAAAAATTAGGCTTTATATTAGGTAGCAGTATATTCTACAAGTGAATTTTTATATTCACATTATGCACGTGTGACAATTACATATTTGCTCAATTTCCCAGTTGAGAACACCAACAGGAAAAGAACAGATGATCTCAAAAAGAAAAATAAATGAATAGATGTTTTAGTGATGGAATTCTCTAATGCGTCACTGTGCTCTTGGAGCTAACAGTTCTGTACTGCTGTTCAGAACAGCTCCTAAATCACAATCTCATTTTGCTTCGACAGCCAACCAAGGTATCTTAGGCTCCTAATCGCACATTTTAGAGCTCACAGATTAATGCTGACTGGGTGTTGGTGCAGTGTGAACCCGTAATGCCCTCCTATTCACTACCTCCTATATAACCAGGTCACTACTTTCGGGCAGAAGGAGATTAAAACTGACAGCCACTTGTACACAGGAAAACAGAGAAAACTGAGACATTTCTGAAAATTCCTGTACCCTAAGAAGAGACTCTCCTGTATCCTCAGCTTCCAGTAATTTGTGGGAACTGGAGGTGATAGACACATGTGGTTTTGGCTTATGACAAGTGGAAAAATAACAACAAAAAGAAATCAGAGACAGAAAACCTTTGTCCTTTGTTAAAAACGAATACAAACATTTGCAAACCTACATTCATTGAAGTGATGTATTCTTATTATCTCATTCCCTCTTATAGAAACACAAAAAATTTCAGCTAAAGTGCGTAATTTCTTCATAGACAAATCCATATCCTAACCTCTGATGCTGTAAATTTTCCAAGAAGTTATTTAGCAAGATTACCTTATTTGATCTCAGGTCCTTCTAAACTAAAGTCCAGCTGTGAACAAAACCACTGTTCCTTCCCCTTATGTTTATACGTTCAGAAAAGAACACTGACAAAGCTTTCATCTGAAAGGCATGAGGATCTCACATACATACCCCATTCTCTTCAGAAATCCTAGCATCCAGAAACACAAAGAAAATAAGATAACATGTTCTTGGGATTTACATTACATGGACATTCTTTCGCATGCCGAGACCATACTTTAATGTGCATGTATCACTGCTTTATGGATTTTGACATCAAAAAATACACAGCCTAAATGCAGAAAATTCAAAACTTAAGGGAAAAATATAAGAGAATAAGAGAAAAACTAATAGATTCCACTCAATTTTTAGTGGACTTCCTGCAGCTTTCACAAACAGGCTTTACAAATTGTAGGCCTGTCACAAATACTACTGAAAAGAATACAATGGTAAGCCTTTCTCAAGGCCTCCACTCTTCACAGGGTTTTGTAATACTCAGGAGAAAGTTAATGTGGGACATTTAACTACTCCAGTAACATGTTTTGTTTTGAAAGAAATTAAGCTATGCTTTTCCAAATAATGAAAACTTACCCTTTTTGTATTATTCTGAGAAAAGAATGGTGGAACTATCATATTAAACTGTAAAAGCACATGACATACATAAGTGCAAGATACCACTTGGCTACATGTTATAAGATAATAAATAATACCGCAATTCCAGAATAATAAATCAGAGTTGCTGAAAAGATGTACAGAGTGACAGCAAGTACTAAAAATAGTTCCAGGAAGACTGAATTCTAAAACTCATTAAGTAAAAAGACTTTTCACCACATAGATCACAGAATTTAGGAAATAAACCAAAAATGTATTTTCTGGTGCTGGATTTATCAGTAAAACTACTTGTCGTCTTACTCCTCCAGTGTTACTGACTCCTATTTATCTGAATCAGTAGAATCAAGCAAGATAAAAAGGAAAGAACATTTCTCTCCTATAAGGCAGTAATGACTCTGAAAGTCAAATTTGAAAAGAAATTTCATGCTACCTGTGTGTATTGAAATTGCTAGTATACTAACCGTCATGACTTCCTAGTTAATAAGTTGTAGTCCTAAAAACAGCTTCCCTTTGAGTTGTTTGTGATCAAAAAATCCTAAAAGCATATTTGACACATACTTTTGCAAGTAGTTATACTCAATAATATATTCATTCCTAAAAACAAAAATTCCAATTTTACTCTAATTGAATACATTTGTACTATTTCACAGACTTGCAATCACTGATTAAATTGATGGAATTAATTTTCAAGAAAGAACATAAAATTAAGAACATTAGAATGGCATATTTACAGGGGAAATACCAAACACTCATCATTACATTCTAGCTATTCTGCTCAGTTTTTGTTTACTGTTTACATTCTGTAGTCTTGAATATACACTATAAGTTTGGGCTAATAGACAGGGGGTTTTCCTCCAACAGAAAAAGATGTGAACAAAACCCCATAGAACCATAGAACACAATAAGCCAACATTAAGCCTGAAGAATACCAGCTTCAGAAGGTAAATAGAATATCCATCTCCTGTTGCAAAGATCTAGACAAGTCCCACCAGATAACATGTATCCTCCAATAAACTGTGAACTATCTATCCTCCAAGGCTCTCCCACAATCCATGGGAAAAACTGCATAGACTGGTTAATCTTAGTAGTGAAGTGAATGATGGGGTGTATCTCCACAGGAAAGCTAACACCAGAATAAATGAAATAGCTGAAGTGTTATTTAGCCATACAACTGACCAACACAAACTGTACTATTCCAGAAAAAGCAAATTAAGCAAAGACAGTTTAAGTAATGTCTGCCCAGTAATGACTTATGTAATCTAAGTCAGAGAGAAAAAGCAAGCTTTCCCAAGTCTGGATCTCCTCAAAGTTCCTTCCTGAGGTTAATTCAATCACTGTCCTAAAACAGATGTTTCCAAATAACAGTACACATGCTGTTTGTGGTAGAATAAAACCTTGTAATGTGCACACAGAAATTGGATCTGCGGCTGCTTCCTTAGTTGAAAATATCAACAGCTTTTGGCCAACCAATATGTTAACACCAAGGAGTCATGTGGCAAACAAAACAGTGAACTTTCCCTAGATTCTTCCTAACTACTCCACTATGATAACAACCTCAGGTTAGAGAACCATCAGAACGCCCATAGAATGAAACCTGTTTTGAGACACTTGCTAACAAAGACAGCATCTCTCAGCTACATACAGGTTAGAACTAGGAAAATGGTTGTAAGAATGCATCCTCTGGGGATGATAACATGCTTTGAATAATTCAATGAGAAGTTTAGTATTCATATTCTAAAAACGTGATGTAAACAACTAAATCTACTAAACCAAAACTATTAAATTAAATCAACCTAACATGGTTTTGCTGGATATTAATTTCTGTCCATCAACTGAGAAACTGACTATCAGCATGGAAAGGGAAACACACCTCAAACGATTTAACTTAAACACTTCTGAAACAATTTTTAACTTAAAAACAAGGTATATGCTAAGTCTTTTAGTTATTCATTTTCTATTTCTTTATTTTAAAGGGTTTAATGTATTGTTAGGATTCATGCATATTACAGTATTAAACTACAAACAAATATTATTACATTTCTGAAGCAGTGGGTTAAATGAACAGTTAATTTTGAAATTAAAAATTTTTGCTAGACACGTTACTAATTTTAAAACATGCCTAGGACATTCTACCAACTACTACATCTGTCATTAGACATCAAATTCACAGATACTGAAATAAGGCAAAACGAGAAATGATTGAGTCAATTTGTTCATAGAAATCTACAGGACTGCTCACTACAAAAAAAAATTTCACTTGTTACATGGATTCACAATTTAGAGCACCATCTCAAAATCCTAAGGTGACACTATAAAATTAGTTCCTGAATTTGTCGTGCATTCTACCTACAGTCAAAACTCCACTTCTACCCTCAATTAACATTACTGTTACCTTAAGAAGAGGCCTACTGTGGATATACATGGAAGAACCCATTGTAAAATGTAAAATTAAATGAAATCTGTTTTGAAATTCAGCATTATGGCTTTTAACTGAACAGCAAAACCTAGACTAATTAGTGAAAGTGAGAATGACAGCTGAAATGACAGAGCTTCCAAGGGGGCTAAGCATTATTAAAGTTTTTCCTTATTATGCTCTTAGGCACAATCTGATTAGTTCCAACAGCTGCCCAGCAGGAAAAGCCAACCGATCATTCCACAGTAATATGCATATTAACGTATCTCTTCAGTTTCCAGTGATTTCAGAGCCAGGTTCCAAACAGCACTATAGCATGAGCTTGTATCTTCTGATTTGTAGTGATATTCAGTATGTCAAATGCAAACCACATCAGAAATTCTTCATCATCACAATATAAGTTACTACCTTAAAACCTCTTCTGATGGATAAACAAGTTCCACCCACTAGTATATAAAGAAAAAAACAAGAAAATATGAGGGGGGAAAAATCCACTGCACGTAACTTAAACTAGTCAAGTCTTTGTTATAGGAAATGAGTAACAAAAAGCAATTTTCTTTGTTACCTTGCTCATGAAACTCAGTAGCCTGTAGCACATGCAATGCTGTGACAAATTATGTAGTTGATCTTCAAACCAATATTCAAAATAGTTTCTGAAAGATTTCACTCCTGTTTATAAGATTTCCTCTAATTTTATCTGAACATTACAACAGCAACGAGGACACTGGTGAATTTAACATTTCTTCTAGCACTATGAATGTTAGATATGATTTATACACACACAACCCCCCATATACACATTACTTACTGTGAAAGGTTTCAAGCCTGGGAGTGAGATTTTCAACCAAATGGAACACTGAACTACATGCTCATACATCAAATAATTTTAAAGTTATTATCAAAGCTAATCATTAATACAGAAACATGAGAAACATGTAATCCCCCCCCCAGTTTTAATTCCACAAAGGTAAATTCACTTCTTAAGGAGCCTTGACTGTTCAAGTTCCTTATCACAAGAAAACTTAGGGGAAAACCCTATCCTTGATTACTACATTTTCTGCCTTTGTGTAGCAGAATAAAATCCACTGATATCTCTTGGCCTTCACTTCTCATCATAGCTCAAGCATATATACATTTCAAATACAAAACAAATAAATTTTATTTCTATTTAATTCAATAATCCAGTATTTGTGAAAAATGTATTTGCACAGTTTCTGATCTCCACAAGGGTATGAAAAACTATCACGAGGGTATGAAAAACTATATACCTTTTGAAGCAAAATAATAAAGTTTAATTCCTTCATCACCAAATGCAAAACACATTTCAAAGACAGTGCTGTTCTCGTAGTTTAAGAACGTCATCAATAGACTGATGCAAGCAGAAGCTAAAGTAAGTGTTCATCACATGATGCTGTTTCTAAATCTTTGCCCGTATTCCGAATGCTCATATTTTGCAATTTACAATTTTTACAAAGTAGGTTCAAAACCAAACTGGAAAAATTGCATGTACAAAAAAAACAGGTAAGAATATCAGAACCACCACTTTCGGACAAGAAATCTGTGAGCCTCAAAGTGGTAGAAGCTCAGGCATAGCTTGGGAACATATGCTTGTGTTGTTCTTACAGTCTCTCCTAAGCATCTGATATCAAGTATTAGAGACAGGAGAGAAGATCAGATGAAACTCAATTGGATCCAGCAAGGACATTCTCAGATCAAGTCAGTACCATTCACATCACTTAGCTCTAAGGAAACTGAGGCACAGAAAGCAGAAGTGACTCATTCACAACTAGTCTGCAGGCTAGAAACAAAACAATCAGCCCAACTGAACTTACAGTTCAGTGACCCTCAAAGAACACAGCATCAAAACATAGAATAGATGCATTACAGGAAATAACATGAAAGTATAAATACTACTGGTTTAGATGTGATTACAAAATAAGAACAGGATTTCAAGTCAATTGTACTCTTTTAGAAAACCGTTTAGGCAGTTTGAAAGGCAACACCACTATTTCTCATACAGCACTGCTTTAAATAACATAAAAGTTGTATCAGAGTGCTCATTTATTCTCTACAAAAGTTAGTAGAAAGAATGATGATAAAAACGATCTACAGAAGTCATAAACATTGTAAATAACCATCCCGCCACCCATATACCACACTACTAGAAGACCAACCACTGGAACGGTTTGTCTTCTCTGTTATTTTATTCAGACTCATTGAATAATGTTTTATTTTTCCCTTCATTATGATTCAAATGCACACACTTTTGCCTTCTTGCCCTCACAAGTAACCTGAAGACCAAAAACCACCACAGGAATAAAATTGATTCTGTTGCTGTCCATGCTGTCTATTGCTGTCATTGGGCTGGCAGAGATGACTATTTGAGCCTCTGAAAATTGACGTAAGACAGACTGAAAAGACAGAAATCCAGCTAAGATTCATATGTGAAGGCATACAGCAAAGGTCATAAAGTTTTAAGATGGTGCACTTCAAAATCTGAATACTAAAAAAAACACAGCCGAAGCAGACACACTAACAATTTTTTTTCTTTTAACTTTGTCCAAACATCCAGTTAGGCATTCAACTTAATTCCCAAGAACTTTCGGTGATGCTAGGAGTTGAATTATGCAAATAACTTTTTTTTTGTAAGAAACAACTACTGGACTACCCTAGAAGTTAAAAACCATAAAATTAGTGCATAACTCTTACAGAAAACTAGGTAATCTGTAAACTTCAAGGAACTGATCCATGTTCTGATATTTTACAAGCATATCAAGTATCTTGGATATTCATCTTGGATGAATATTTCATTTTTGTGAAATAATAAAAGGTGTGCAACACCAATGGAAAGCAGGAAAGTTCTATCTATGTTTTATGGTCTATTTGTAAGACTGGCTTTCAAATTATTTCTAATTCATGCTTTGTGTTGGTTTTCCATACAAAGGTCAGTTCATCAGTAGAAAATACTAACACATAACTGTGACAATACTATTTTGGACGTTACATGGGAAACAGGATGGGGATCGTAACAGAAGCTACTATTTTGTTTACACCTTTAAATATGCTACAACAAATAGGCTTGAAAAGACCTTAACAGAAATGAGCATAAAAATTATAAAGCTGGGGTTAAAAGGAAGAAGAAAAAGTAATCTCAAAGTGAAAAAGCCATATAATATCCCATTCTGAAAAGCAGAGAGGAACATCCTGACTCAAAAGAAAAAGGCTGGGAAAAAAAAAACAACCAGAAAACGTCAATTTGCTTGATAAAGCAAAGAGAAAAAATTGCAATTATTTGACTTTGGAACATCAGCAATAACCAAAGCAATAATGCACATCACATTAATAGAGCCAGCAATTATAGCACAATGTGAGAAAAATGCATTTCAATACTGACAGCTGATGACTCAGAATTCATTCCTTTTACCAATGTTTCTTTTTGTTTCTTTAAAATTGACTGAAATGCTCTTTGCTACGTGTCCCAGCTTCAAAAGCTCTACAGGACTTCAATGTTCAGACTGATTATATTTCAGGGCTAGGGAATATAAATTACTTTGTAATAAACCTTTCTTTCAGGAATGAAAGCAACCATACTAATGCAGTCAAGCGCCACGATCCATGGTTGACACTCACATGTAATTTAAGATAGCTAAAGAACAGAATTTTGGACTTTTCTTGTCCCTGTACTTCATTTGAAATGACGGAAAATATTACATACACTGTATCTGGCAGAAAACTAGCTAGAATTATTTAAATATCTATCAATAACACCCAATATTATAAAGCTAAAAGCAAAATTAAAATCAACATATTATTGTGAAAGTTTCTTTAATGTTTTTATTGTGTACTTTATGTCAACTAAAACCAGGAAAAACTGAAACTACCTCTTTCCTGTTTCCCAAAAACATCTTAAAAATTGGAAATCTTCACCCCTTCCAAAAAGGGCATAGAAGAATTAGACAACAGAAAAATCTGAAAGTTTTGTGAATATTATCGTTCACCTTTAATTTTTCCTTACTGAACATTTTGAAAATATTATTTTTTATTGTCTCATATGCGTATGTGAAAAAACTATTAATTAATAAAATGGAATTTTTAATAATAGTAATTGGAATAATTTTAGAATTTGCATGATGTCTGTTAAAAACCTAGTCCAAAGTTTCTCAGAGAGGCAGCCAAAATATAAAGTTTATCATGACATCAATAATACAAGTAAAATTTGTATTGCTGCATACATGACAATAACTACAAGCAGAACAAAATTATCTTCACAATATTCTTCTGAAACTAGAATTACTATAGACCTAAAGAATTTTTACATTCCATACAGCAATAGAGTACAATTAGTGATATTCTTCTAGAACTTGTGATAATTATTTTTAATTTGGCTAAAAGAAACCCCTGCTATCAATGAAATAGTTATAAATACTACTCCAGCACCAATGTATTAAACAGGTATCTGTTTAAAAACCTACTAGTAAATGCAGTAGGAAAGACAGATAGACATCTATGAAATGGCAGCTGATGACTGCATGGGATTCCCAGACCTGATGTGGCAAAACATGGATCTGTTCCCATTTTTTTTTAAATCGTGAACAACTTGTTCTGTTAAAGCTCCATAATCACAAGTGAGCAAACAATTGCTACCTTGTTGGAACACACAGGTTAGGGAAGAATAAAATCAATGGCAAAGGGGAACACATGATAAAATCCGAGGCCCCTGAAATTCTCGAGAGTTGCCTGAAAATCAACATCAAGTCATGAAAACTTATCAGAGATCTGTTGGATTCCTCACTCTTCTCTATCCTTGCACTTTTCATTACACTGTAAGACATCACGAGTATCTTCATACATTAGGAAAGCAAGCACTGATGTCATCTTCTCCTGAGCACTTCAGTGGGAACTTCGGTATTCATGTCTATATAAAGTTCTCAATTTTTTCTGATTTTAAAATCTGTACATATGGCTTAAACAGCAATCAGGAGCTGCTTTTATAATAAAGCATTTATTCCTTAAAAGCACTCCTTAAAAGCATTTCATTTCAGAAAATGTTAATTTCAAAGTGTTGTCTATATATGTGGTTTCAAGAGGACCATGTAAACAAATCCTTAGTCTATTATGCTCAGAGAGCATTACCACATCTATGTTAACTAGCATACTGATCTGCCTGGACATCAGCAAAAGATAATATTCATAGAAGAGAGATGAAGTAAAGATCTCCATTTGACAGATTTGTGCCTTCCAGCTTGAGTCTATCATCCTTCCCACACAGAGACATGCTAAGTTATATATTACTGTTTCATGACAGCTAGTGTGAAAATCAGAGCTTTGAATGCAAAAAGATACACCAACTTGTCCCTCACCCTAACTCACTGAACTTACCATGCCTGGAAGCAAGACTTTCTCCTCCAGTCTTCAGTGAATCCCCCAAAGGCACATCAGGAAAATGGAACCTGACAGTTTTACAGAAATAATGCCATAAACCACCCTAAAGGAGCCTTGTATCAACCAACAAGAAGCAATTACCTTGACTCTTGACTCACTACCACCAGTTAGTCATAGAGTTTTATCTACTTAGAGACCCAATTCACAGCTTTAACAATGCAAATCAGCATTTTCCCCTTTAAAAATAAGACCCAGTGACTTTTTCAAAACAACGTTCATAGATGACCACTTATCTGTCCAGATCTCTGCAGACAAATTACTGCTGAGCAATATTTTTATTCTACTACAAGACCTTTTCATTAGGACTATATACTTCGGTATTTCAGGCAGTAAGAAAAATGGGCAAATGGGAAGGGGGACTTCATAAGAAAGCAGGTGTTTAACTACATCATAACATAATGAAAATGATGCAAAGGTGAAGTAAAGAGATTTTGAGGTAAGAGAGCTGGGTATAGGAGAGAGTTGGGTTTTTTTTTAATTTGTTATGTTCTTGAAGTGAAATAATTGGAAAACAGTGAGAGACCGTTTATTTCACCAGGTGTCCAAGGAACAAACGCAAAGGATAACTATTCTACCTACAAATATTTGTAATTTCTCTCCCAGTCCACCTTCCAACTTCTCCTGTAATTACTAATAGAAAATAAGATCAAAATGAAAGTTATTGTCCTTTTCATATACTCACAGGGGAGTTTTTTCATTATTTTAGGATTTTATTTAGAATTCATAAGCATCTCCGAAGTATCTTATTTGATAGCTTATTTCAACTCATGTCATATTATCCACGACCCCAAAACTACCTTACCTAGACAAGAGAAATGGCAATAGGGAGCCAACTACTTTTCACCTACACTGAAAGCTGGGTAAACTCTCTATTCCATTTATCTGAACTATTGAACTATTCCTTATTCTTTCAACAAATCTTTTATATCATAAGGAAACTGGTAACAAGAATTAAGAACTTCTACAATTTGCAATACAAACAAATTTTTCCCTCTCTTCTTTCAAGAGCAAGATAAGGGGTTTCCAAAATATACCCAGTCCCAAGTCATGTTAAGCATTTATCAAATACTTATTGCAGACACCTACATCTTAATTGGACAGGCCCACTACAGGTTTCTTTTATGGGAAGGTACTGGGGTAAAAGTTGTAATTTAGGTTGGCACACACACATTTAAAAACAAGACAGAAAAGCAGGTGGAAAGGACTGTTGCATAAAACAAGTTCAGAAACAAAGTTATTATCAGGCCTAATTGCACCTGAGTAAAAGGTAAGTAAAAGCATAAGTAAAAGGAAAATCATTAACGTCTGAAAACGTATCTACTTTTCAATAACTGATTTCTAGAGGAAAGGACACTTACTTATGAAGTTAACTCTAAAACTGTTGTGTCAAAGTTATTACTTTACCTGAAACCAACTGATGTCAGGTTTCTGGAACAAAAAGGCTCTTTCACCAACCAGAGCTTTACAGAGTCAGCATCTGAAACTCTACACAAAGGTACTACGGAGAACATTAACTAAACCACATCATCAGTGGGAAGTCCTATGTATTTCTGAAATAGTTTTAGACTCTGCAAGGCTCAGTCTTTCAAAGAATTGAGCCTTTTTACCAACAACTAAATCTTCCTACAGCTGAAGATTAACTTTCAAATCTAGCCCTGTTGTGCAGCACATTCTTCGTCAGCAACACTACTTCATCAGTAGAATAAAACAAACAGAATAAATAAAATCCTAAATTACTTAGAAGGTAGGCGCATCAAGATTTAACAGAAATCAGCACTGGCACTAAATCTTCAAGGGACAACTGAAATTCTTGTCACTTCAGATGGTAATTATCCACGTCTCAGTGGAAAAAAATAAGGAGAGGGAACTACTCATGTGAAAAAACTGAAGCTATAACGTTAAGCAAATATATTGACCTAACAACAACAGAGAAAGGGAAAGATGTTTCAGTCCTGGCCTATTCCCCACTGCCACTGTGGACTTAGAAAAAAAGCACTCACCACCATTCAGAAGGCATCCTGTCTGTCCTAGAAAACATCTCTTTTTGAAGGGCAGCTAAAAGTTAGCTTAGAAAGGCACCATGTCCAACTCTCCATATTTATTAAATTACAGTCACCATAGAGTGACCTTAGAGCTTGACTGGAGTGCAACTCCAGGGCAAAAAAAAAATAATCAGCCCTCAATCTATTTTTTGACCTCCCTAAATCCATTATCTTCCCCATTTTTTCTGGCACATGAAATGGGAAAGACGACAGTACAGTTCCACAAATATATGAAGTATAATCCATATGAGCTCTGACAACGAAGGTGGAAGTTAACCAGTCCTGCAGTTACGCTGAATGAAATCCCTACGCTAATTCAATTAAGGAACTGTGAAGTAAGCAAAACAAGCCACCTCCCCATTCAAGCAGAAACTCCTAATCTTAGTATAAGCTACATGTCAGTGAGAGGGAAAAAAAACAATCAAAAAAAAAACCAACCCTGAAAAAATTTAACATACATCTTATTTTTGCCTTGTATACAAAAGCACTGTCAAGTCTAGGATTTATTTTAACAAAATCATTATTTTAGAGTTTTGGGTTCAAATACCTAAGTATGTTGTTACCTGGGACATAAATATGCATGTAATTGGTTTTATTTTCTAGTGTCAGTGAATCTTGAAATACCACTTTTTTTTTTCTCCAATGACAAGAAAGAAATACTGAAAAGTTATTGTCATTGTCTTATTAGGAAATAAAAAAAAAATCCTATCATGTCTTTTCCTGACTACATATAAAGTTTATAAAATGAAAATTCTTGGGATCTTGAATAGCCATATTTTACAATTCAGCCATATGCCCCTTGCACGGTTACTAGAAAGAGTTGTTAATAAAAAAAGAAATTATAAAGTGCAAAAACAATTTACTACTAGTAAGTTACCATAAATTTACAAAGCATTTTTGTAACAGGAGAGTAACGAAGTTGGAATTTACCTAACCTTATTAGTGTCTAACTGCAATATTCAGTAAGACCTGACAATATTAATAAATGTCTTTTTACATGTAGGAAAAGCTCTATTTTGGCAGTTCTTTCACAAAAGGCAGATGTTGCTAACAACCACCCCAGGCTTTCTGTTTTCTGTGACCTATTTAAAGGACCAATGTACCACTTCATTGTCCTCTCATGCTGCTGAAGCCTACACACAGAAGAATCATCCATATTCATTTCAATATGATTAGCTGTGGCATGCTCCCTCAATTCAAGCATGGTTTGAGAGTAAAAGTGAGGGAAGCTGCTTCAGCTTCCACTTAAAGGAATGAAAGCATAAAAAAGGACAAAAAATGAGAGGTTCAAGCAGCTGATGCTTGGGACAGTGAAAATAATCTGGTGAACACCTACCTGTGTTAAGAAAATGTCTGTCTGTATCATGGTGCACTGAGTACGCAGGGACACTAACCATGCTTTTTTCCTTTCTCTCTATGTACTGAACCCCTCAGTATTGGTGCAACATTAAAACACAAACAGGCCGTAGAAAACTTTTGTTTGTCATCCTCCACTGTTAGTGGAGGACTATCAAATTCGTATGACTGCTTACAATCCAATTATCAACAATGAATTTCATTAATCTTTCTGGCTCTGATTTAACTACAAATTTAGTCTCACTCTATAATTTTAACTACCTTCCTACCTTTAATTTTACATAATACACATCTCCTTCCATTCTTGATTTTCAAAAGAAAAATTGCAAGAGGAGGCTTGAAATACGATAAAGATTTGTGATCTCCATTGGTGACAGAATTGATAAACTGTATCAGAAAGAACAGAAAAGCTTCTACTGAAAGACTTCACAAGAGATGATCTACAGTAGCAAGAGGTAACTCTCCTCATCAGAGCAAAGACTGGCATATTGTGAGACTGAGTAAGAATCTATTTTGTCAGATTACAGAGGTATGAACTGACAGCTACAAAAAAGATTATTATATTATTCTAGAAGAAATGCACCAGCTGCATCTGATAAGTAAATACAGGAAAATTACTGTAGTAGGTAAGAGTAATGGAACTGTAACAGTAACACCAATCCAATTCCCCCCAAACCACAACAAAGGGTAACAAGTAGAGTTACCCTTTCACTCTAGTCCACTGCTAACAATATTATTGCGCCTATGCAACATCTCCTGTATATGGTATATATAGTTGACAAGAAATGCTAAGTAATGAATAAGAAGAATTTAATTTAAGACATGCACTTATATGAATCTTTTTGGAAGTATGCATGTGACTCTCCATTACAGTGCTCAAACTGGAATTCTATTCAAACCCTGCTCTGAAACACATCCCCTTTTTAACATCTAAGCAAACAAATAAGCAAATCACACTAAAATCTTCATACTCAAAGCACAGACCTGTGACATCTGTGAACTCCAAGAATATTAATCAGGTTATACTAAATATTAGCTTACCTTGAATTCAAATATAAATGTACAGAAATAGTATAATCAACAACAGCGTGTAACTATTTTTAACAGTGTGGTGGTATTGCCAGATACAATGTGCATTTTACAGCAGTATAGAAGCAACATGAATGCCCTGAATATGTGAACAAAGACCTGTTCTAGGTCTACCTGTTCTAGGCCTACCAGGGTTAAACCCCAACACCAGTGTTTGGAGATTCATCCTAAATGAGAAAGCAGTGCCTATTAACACATCAATTTAAAATTTGCTCTTGCATCCTGCTGTTTTAACATACTACTTCTGTTTATGAATGCCCATCTCTCTTTTTCCCTACCATTCCCAGTTTATACTTTAAGCAGTTAACTCAAATGAGACAAAAACATTGTTTTTCCATCCAGCCATTTCTTTCTCTGAACTACTTCATTATCTGCCCACTTGCCCCTTCTACCACCTCCTACTATCAGTGCCATGCCATCTTTCTGCCCAATCTGGCTTTAGAGCTATTTCTCATTTGAATTTATTTTCTTTTATTTTTAAATCTTATCTACTTCATTTGACCTCCCTAGCCTTGTTCATAATTAACATTGATTACCATTTGAACCCTTATTGTCGTCCTACCCATGATGAGCTTTGGGCATCTCAGCAAAGAAACACAATGTTTTATAATGCTATGCACAACTTACTTGGGAAATAGCAAGATGTCTTTATGACCATTTCCTGGAAATCCTTTTTCGGCGGGGGGAAGAGGAAGAATTTCAGGTAATGTCAAAGCATCACTCATTTTAAATAACTCTGTATCTGTAAAGTTCTATCAGAGCAACTCTTGGTCAATTATTATTGCTATTACATTGGCTGTTGCATCTCCTTAAGATGTCTCTTTGAAGTTATCCTCCACATACGTTCTCAGCAAGTCTTACAAAAAGCAATGCAGAGCTAACAAAATTGTTTTCTTTTTAGAGTTCATGCATTTCAGACAGCACATAATTGAATCACAGACACACAGAAAGTTTTGAAGTTGCAGCACCATGAATCACATACAAAGAAGTTATTTTCTATTAAGATACATTTTGAGAAAAAGCAGGCTGACAAGAAATACCCAAGTGCTAATTTGCATATTAAAACACTCTCTTGTATTAAATAAATCAATTCCTGTGTTATGAAACTTCCACGAAATGCTGAAGCCAAAACATAGGAATACCTTTTTATGATATTTTGTTTTCTTCTATTTTAAAATAGAAGAAAAAGGATTTTTAGAAAGAGGCAGGAGATTCAAGTAACATGAAAGTCTGCCATATATTTAAAAGACTTTATCTTTAATTATCTCCTTTGCAAAAGAAACTGAATAGAACAATTACATGGAAATTTTTTCCCCATACTTTGATAGGGGCAATAAGCTAAGTGTAACAAAGTGAGGAAATAGTCTAACATATGAATGTTACCTTCCCAAATGAGATACAGAGTTGCTGAAAATGTGTTAAATACCTATAAACTCTTCAGCTGACTTAGTGAGAAGCCGATTCTTTTTTGGAATAAAAATCTAATCAATCTTCTGGAAAAACAGGCCTGGCTTCACACAGACAATAAGCACATTTTAGCTAAACTTTTTTAAAGCATGAAATGTAACTGAAGAACTTCCTCTTCATTGCACAGCTTGTCAATTTGCTATTACTTTCTCTAAAATATAGAGCAACACTTTTCCCTGTTGCTTGTACTAAAGCACTTGTATTTGCACTGCACTGGTGCTAAAGCATCAGCCTTTGCTTCTACAAAGTGACTCGAGTATCTTATCTCCCCCTCCTTTGCCATCTTCCAAATATACTGCCCTGCCCATCATCTTCATTCCTGGTGCTTCCCAAAATTCCCCACAACACTGTCATTTCAGCCCTGGTGACTCATCCTGTTCAGAAGACAATACAGTTCTACGTGCCGCCATTTCCACACTTTTCTGTATGCTGGTTATAAAAGTAAAGAAAAGGTCAACACACATCAGAAGCCAGAATACATGAGTATCTTCAAAGCATACCCCAAAACCCAGCACAGGATAATGCACATGAGCACTTTGGCAGACAAAGCAAGCAACACCATCCTTGTGTGCCTGTTACCCTCCCTCCTAGTATTTCAGTGTCACCCAGAAAAGACTTCTCAGGCACCATCACTCTTCCTTTCTTTTTCATCTCCCCATTATTCCCCAGTTGACAGATGGATCATAGTATATGCTACATTCTCTGCCTGCTCACCTGAATCCTGCATTTCTACTACTTTTTCCTCCCTCTTCTTACATGACCACTTTTGGTATTAACATTGTAAAAACTATCAATGGAATCACATCTGGACATTACTATTCCAAGCAGTGGCTGGCTGTCATAAACTCTATCTTGGTTTTACAGATACTTTCCAAGGTATGAGAAATTGTTGGCCTATTTTCAGGCAGTGGATTCATAACTCAAAAAGTATTTCTCTTGCATGCCTGAACAACAAGCATGCAAGAGAAGAACGCAATTCAGGAGACCTACCCATAGCGCAATGATTTTACCAGTTATTTTGGTTGCAGCATGTATACCACAAGAATTCAGAACTTTCAGTCCATAGTAGTGTATGTTCATTTGCATCACTTTTCTGCCCCTTATGTGGCAAAAGCAGGTATTCAGAGACACTTGAATAAACATGTAACCTGGTTTTCTTTTTCTGTTTCCCCTTCAAATACCAATTATTTTATTTTTTAACTTATTTGCACGTCTTGGTGAAACCCGGCTCTGCAGCAGACCATGCCATCTATCTCACATTAGATCTTTAGACAAGGCCTTATGCCCTGTACTACTTTTGGTACAGAGCTGTAGCTTGTATTTTAGATGAGCTCCCACTTGCGTGATACAAATATGCAGTCATTCTGCTGATCTGTTACATTCTGTTTCTGAACACACAGTCCAAAAATAAATTAACAAAATAAGACTGCTATTGTGGTGATCTGAACTCTTGCTCACTCGATCCCAAGGACTTCTGATTTTGCCTTTTTCTATTTTTATTTTTTTTCTAGAATAACAGCACATTTCTCTCAGATATATTGACTAACATTTCAACATTTCTCCATTCTATTTTGAAAAAAAATCCAGTGCTACAGACAAAATGTGGCAATCATGCTTATTTAATGTTGTTATCCATTCTCCAGATACTAATTTAAAATGCCAAATAAAAGACTGCATCCTACTAGATGCTTCTGGTTAGCTGTCTGAAAAAAAAAATCCAAAAAACAACTACACACATAGATCTGTCTGCTCTCCATATAACATAGGAATTTAAAACTTTTCAAGAGCATACTATAAAGACCTCAAACTTTGTAGTAAGTTCTTGAAAAGTTTTAAATTCCTAGGCTACACAGAAACCTATGCATTTTGATTTTGTTGTGGTTTTTTTTAAGACAGCTAACCAGAAGTGTTTTCTGAAAGACATTTATTGTCCCTAATTAGTACCCACACTGCCATAACTACTTTAGGTTGTAAGCAATTATACAAAGCAAAAATATAGCAGTGGTTTATTTTTGTTAAATTGCTATTAAGTATTGGTATCAGTGAGTATTAGCTATCAAGTTAATCAAGTATGGCCTATATAATTTATACTCTTCCAGTCGTAATGAGTGTCAGATTGGTTGCTGAGTAGTCAAACTACCCAATTGTTTCCTATTCCAAATCAAGGAAAGTGAAGACATTTTCAGCTTCCACATAAAAACACAACAGTTTCAGGATAAGTTCCTTTCTTGCTCTAAACCCTCTACTTAACTTCACTCAAATGAAAGCAATCCTTTATTTAGCAATCACTCTTACACACCACATGTTTACACGGTATTCCTTCGTTCCCAATTGCAGTTCTCCTGTCATTTGCTAGAAAGGGTGAAAGAAACAAGAATATGAAATACCTGTTCTTACAAGGCCCCTGGGACTTGTATTCAGGTGTATCTTGGACTTTCTCCTGCCCAGACATTACACCAACCCAAAAGTTACAAAGCTGCTTTGACAAATGAACTCTTTTTCATTCTGGAACAGCTCATCAGTATAGATATGAGCATCACATCACATAAGCTCCTGGGTTAAGTTCTACTGCTCAATTCTAGCAGACATGCAAACAGGAGACATAAACCCAATGCAAAATATTGCTGCACTTGGCACTGCCACATTGATGGCACTAAGAACACACCTTTAATGGTCCAAGAAGACTGCTAGCAAAAGTGTACAAACACTCTTGAGTGCTGGTGGAGTGTTCACTAAGACATGCATGTTTCATCATACTGTTACACAGATAAACATACACATACATAAACAGCTTTCCACAAAGTGAAGATATGATGCACTAGAATACACTCACTTTTCCAGACAGGTATCTGCAGTGCACTACTATTGTGGTATGTACCTTCACACTTCTAATGGGTTGATGAGGACTGGCAACATTTGTGGGAAAACAGTAAGACAGACAATAATATAGAAGAAAGGCCAAAACCCACCTTAAGGAGTTCATAATGTTGAATACCATTCACACCGATGTCTGGATCGATGGCAGATGGGACAGAATAGCGAGAATTAATTGCCGTGTTTTCAGGGATAGAGATGTTAATAACTGTTGAAGGGAAGAGGGGGGCATTGTCATTAATATCCTCTATTAGGAACCTGATCTTGACCAGTCTGAAAACTTCATCAGGCAAAACAGCAACCTCCACCTCATAAAAGCAGCGATTCTCACTAAAGATGCCAGAGCACAGCTTCTCTCGGTCTATGCGGTTTGCAGTTGTGAATATCTCACCAGTGTTCTCCTCCACCCGTACTAATGGTACATCGCCAGTCTTATACACAAGCTTGAACTGTAGTGGTGAGGAAAGGGGCACATCTGGGTGGAGTGTTAGGTTAAGATCCTTGAGCAAATTGCCAATGAGGACATTTTCAGGCAGTTCTTCCCGCACGGTGTAATTCTTCTCCTGTGCACCAGACTGAAATACAATGCAGGCTAATAAGACTGCCAAGAGGTAGGTTCCAGACAGCAAGTCCATCTCCAGAATGACTTACGAATATTCGTGTAGAACACCAAGAGTAGCTGCAAAAAAGAAAAAGAAAGAAAGAAAAATGCTTAAAAATTTATAGAATTTATAGAACACACAGAATATTGTGTTCTTAAAGTGATGGAGACATAAAGAGTGCTCTCCTACAGCAAATAATCTGAATTGTTTGAAAAACTGATTAGTAAAGAAATATTTGACTTCACAATGCTTAATGAAATGCATATAATTTCTTGCACAATTTTTTAATTTAAACTGTTTACTAAACACCGAGATAATAATCTTATAGCTGAATCAGAGTGAATCAACAAATAAATACAAAATCTACAAAATAAATACAAAAACCCCTGCGAGTTCCCTTTGCTCCTTAAGAAAACCTCTTCCTTTGAATCCTCTCCCACATAGTCTTTTTTTTGTTACCAAAGAAAAAAGTAGGTAAGAAGTTAGAAAACAACCACCTGCTGAGAAACAGATCTTTTTATACCTCTTGCTTAGAGATGGGAAACCAACACCATTTGTCTTAACTTCTCCCTAAGTTTTGCACCAGCAAAATTATGTAATGTTTAACAGCAAAGACATCTGGCTATCTTTAATACAGGAACTTGAACTGCCAAGAAAGTGTTAGCACCAAATCACAGAATGGTAGGGGTTGGAATGGACATCTGGAGTCCATCTAATCCAACCTCCCTGCCCCACAGGAGGTTGCACAGGATTGCATTATCTGTGGGTTTTGAATATCTACAGAGAAGGAGACTCCACCACCTCTCCAGGCAGCCTGTTCCAGTGCTCTATCATCCTCCAAGAAAAGAAGTTTTTCCTCATGTTCCAATGGAATTTCTTGTGTTCTAGTCAGTGTCCGTTACCCCTTGTTCTGTCACCAGACACCACTGAAAAGAATCTAGCCCCATTTTCTCGACACCCACCCCTTAGATATTTATAAGCATTGAAAAGATCCCCTCTCGGTCTTCTCTAGGATAAAAAGATCCAGGTCTCTCAGTCTTTCCTCATAAAAGAGGTGCTGCATTCCCTTCATCATTTTTGTAGCCCTCTGCTGGAATCCCTCCATTAGTTCCTTCTCTTTCTTCAACTGCAGAGTCCAGAACTGGACTCACTAGGGCAGAGTAGAGGGGGAAGCGACTTCCCTCAACCCGCTGGCCATGATCTTTTTAATGTCTCCCAGGATACCAGTGGCCTTCTTGACCACAAGGGCACATTGCTGGTTCATGGTCAACTTGTCCTCCAGGATGCCCAGGTCCTTCTCTGCAGGGCTGCTTTCCAGCAGGTCAGCCCCCTAACCTGTACCAGTGTATGGGTTTATTCCTCCCTAGGTGTCATCTCTGTTATCTAGATGGAGCCTGGTGAACGTCAGCCAACAAAAGGCGGAAAACTGTTTCACACAGGGACAGTAATACAGCAGTCCCTCTCTTTTTTAAAAGATGATCAGATCTGATTTGATCTTTGGAAGGAAACATAAACACCAGTATTCAATTCACTGAAATTTGGGTTATGTGCTAAAGAGGAACACACAAATTCTAACACAAAAGGATAACAGCAAAACATCAAAAGTTTTTAATGCAGAACTAAAGCATAAAGATCCTTCCTGGCAGGAAGGGTAAACTTGTAACTCTCTTAGTTCCCCAAATGCCCAGCATATTGCCAGATAACCTCTCTTCATTTGAATGCTTGCCATTAGTTTCTAAGACAGTTGAGATTTCTTTTCCTATCTTTGATTTTAGGGGGGGGGGGAAGGAGTTAAGACTATGCAGCAATAATTTCCTATTTGGTATGGGACAATATTTAATACATGGTGAATGACCATAAGTTTCAAATCTGGTGATGTCTGTTCATATATGAACTAAGTACTACGAGATACCAATACCTTTAAAGTGATATACATATTTGTTCTGGCCTGAAGAAAAAGTTTTGCATTTTTCAACCTAATTTTTGAATAACAGTATATTCTCCTCTCAAGATTGTTAACAATCTCAAGAAAAACAAAAGTAGAATGGGATGACTTACAGGTACATGCAAGTATCTACGTACTCACAGTCTTCAGCTGAGAACTTTGAGAAGAAAAACAGCTACTGAACTCCTTGTATAGAATATGCTGCTTTGCCTAAACTTCACATAATTATCCTAAATTCTGGATGACAGAACATAGGATAACATTTCTGTAAGGTAGATGTTTAAGAGCTCCATCTAAAATGACTTTGTTAATTAATGAAGTTTTAGTTTCTAGCAACTTAGCATCTGTTTCATACATACCTGTACTATTCATATACATTCTTTTAATTGTGCGGGTAAAAATGTTATTTTTTTCCTGCCTTTTCTGATTCTATTCTGGTCATAGCACAGATTGATTTACTCCTGCAGACTGAGTTGCAATGGTTGAAGGAATTACTGAAGCCAGTAATTGTCTTCACCCATTAGTTACTGCCTTTCAGAACATTTTAAATTATTTGACTTTGCAGTGAAACACATTAGGAACACTTCGTAATTGCTATTCCATTTCAACTCTTCAACCTGCTTTTGATTGAGAATAAGTGACACATAAAGAACATTCCAACTAGATCTGCAAGATGTATCTTTCCACGTCAGCATGTTAACTGTAAAACTTTTTCTGGCTTTATGGTGCAAAAGGAGCAACATGAAATAAAAATCCAATCCTAGAAGTCTTCACTTATGAAAAAAGGCATTTCTCACTGGAGTAATTGAATTAACCTGAATGAGATTGCTGACATGAGCAAGAACCGGATATGCAGTTTATGTGGCATAGTTACCAAATTACCTACAGTATTTTCGTAATTCACTGACCTATTTGAAGTACTCTGGTAATCGCAGTATAAGGCACAGTATTAGACTAAACTGACACTCGGGAGTGAAGAAACAGTACAGTATAAACAGCCACAGTCCATTAAAACATCAAACTCTAAAGAAGTAAATAAGGAAGTCAACAGCAAAATACTGATTATCACTAACAGTAGCTCTATGGTAGCAGCATGAATTTAATGGAAGAACTATGGTGATACTGTACAAGTATATTAGTTTGACTACTATGATTTGTCAACTGTCTTTAATTTCTCTAAGTACATGTCCAGCAACTGTCACCTCACTTAAGTAATTGCCCATGTACATTCAATATTCAGAAAGCTCTTATTTCAGGAAAGTACATTTTTGTACCCATTATTATTAAAATAAATACATTTACATTGTTACCAAGCAAAACCACAATAAAAATGTATGAATTACAGTTAAGAGTTTATATTTAAGTGTTCACATCAAAACAAAATTTCAAAATGGTTGCATGTTCCATGCACACCAGAAAGCACTATTCTGCCAACTTTTCTTCATTAGGACAACTGAGAAATAACAACGAGAAAAAACCTCACATCCTGATGTTTACAGAGTAGTATTTTAAAACTTACAGTTCCATTTCTGACAGGAGGAAATAATAGAAAAAACCCAACCATAAATATAATACACATTCCAGTCTCTACCCCAAATTCTTCTGTAACAACACTGATGTTAAGGATTGCCTATAAATTATAATATAAAAATATCTTATAGTCATGCATGTATCTTCCAAATAAATTATCTTACACTATAAAAATCTATTTATTATTAACAAGTTCATTAGCGCTCTACTGCATTTCTCTCTCTGGTTTTGAACAAGCAAGGAATTTTAGTAACAATCAAAAGAAAGGTTTGTGTTTTATTTATCGGATTTTCAAAGCAATTTGAGAATAAGTAAACAAATCGAGCAGTCTAAAGAGTCTATGTAAAACTTTCCCAAATCAATTCTGAAAGTTGTGATAGTACCAGTAGATAACTTGCATTAAAAACATCTAATAAAAACTCCTGTAATCCCAGTTATATAATTGCAGTGGAATTTCAAGGGATTATAAAACAAGAACAGCAGGACTAAAAAGAGGTTCGACAGGAAAACTGTGGGGTGAAACTTCGCATTACATTATTACACATATTTTTATTTAGTTTTTTTAAATGAAACAGTTTGAAACATTCTATTAAAAATATTTTTGTGTCACATTAAAAAAATTAAAACCTGGAAATAATAGAACATCATTATTATAAACCATGTTAGATAAATATTAACATGACTCTTTGTAATGTCTTTTACTACCATAGATTTTCCTAGATGAAGACACATAATAAGTAGAGTTATGAGTTTTAACTGGTCTCAAAGTAGAAATAACAACCAACAATGACTTATAATTCTTGAACTTCTGTAAAACATACTGTTTTTAAATGGTCTTTGCCTGTTTTTCTAAACAATTCTAGGAACAGTTTTGAAACTCTAAAAACTGTTCTAGAGCCATACACCTTTGAGAAAAAAAAAATCCAACATGACTCAAGTTCCCTGCTTTGATATACAGTGGAACATCTTACGCCCACAAGGAAAGTGTTATTCTTAAAGCAACCTATTTCTGCAGCCATAGCTGTACGCTGTCTATGATTTGTGCCATAGCATATAGGAATACTATGGCAACTTAGAAAAAGAGCATGAGGTACATGAGGTACTTTCTAGCAACAAAGCATCATCTTGAAAGACATTTATGAAATGAGACTATTTCTAATGACATACAATATTTAACATGTCTCATTTTTCCACATATAATTAACATAAATACCACAACAATAGGAAAACAGTATCAACACAAATCCGAAAGTGAAAGGAAAGCCTAAAGAAACTGCAAATGGAAATGGCAGAATCAGATAAAAAAGGACATTAAAAGAAATTGTCAAAAGAGAGAATGTGAATGGTAACAGATGGTGGGAAAAGTTACACATGAACTAAGACAGACAGAATAGATAAAAATATAAAGAGAAAAAAAGAAAGGAACCAAGCAGAAAGGCAGTCAGAGTACATCATGTGGAAACAGACCTTCTTGATGACTAGAATATAGAGGCAAAAGAAAAAAAAAAAAAGTATGGAAGGTTAAATAGAGTAGTCTAACTCTAAAAGACCCTTCATAAGGTCCAGTACTCACACTTTTAAGGTGGTAAAAGAAAATTAAGAACAAATAGAACTGTTTAACAGAAGGTAACATTAAGCTTGCCAAGCCATTTTCCCAGCTTTGAAAAGAACACATTCATGTCTGTACTGCTGACTTCTGTAACTAGTAAGGCAAATGGCCCAGATGGACAGGATGCAGGATAGGAGAAAAAAACTATGTGAGATCTGCCCCCTTTTATCTGAGTATCTATGCATTTAAATAGACCTGCTTTTTGTCTAATATACTAAATATTAAAAGCAGAATTTAAATATTATCATTGTTCATTATTATCTTCATTTAACAGCTGTCAAATCATACCTTGCAAAGTAGATCAAATATAAAAGCTTTAACTACCTAATAGAGGATGATGTGAAGGTAGAACCTAAATCTGTTTTTTATACACAGGGCTCTACCTGGTCCCACCTCAGTCAGAATTCCTGCAGCTTATTACAGGACTTGACTGCTATTTCTCACTTAAACAGAACCACAGAAAAGTAGTGAATACAGTAAAGGGTTCAGGTGTCCACCTCAGATAAAAATGCAACACTATTTCTTGATACCTGGGTTACATTTTGACTTGGAGCAGGAATAAATACACTGTGGTAGTATTTTGTAATTGCTATATCAAGTTATAATAAAAAAAAATCATTATAGACTATTTTAAAAATTTAGGAATATTACACTGAAATCCAAAACTATATGAATATTTAAATATTGAAACCATAATAGAGAAGAAATCCTGAGAAAGAACACTCCCATTCTTATCTTCATATTCCTGAACTGATTTTAATTACATTAACAAATTTAGCTAGTACACCACATTTTTTCAAGCTATTACCCCTTTCATTTGCTGCTAATCCACTCCTTAAAGGTAAGTATTTAAATCCCTGAGTGAAAACAGTGTTTCTCAGAGCAAAAGATTTGTGTGACATGGCCGCTATTTGTCAGTCAATAGTGGTTATGTTATTTAACTGAAGAATGAGTTATTTGCAACTATTCAGTTTACAAAGGCTCCCTCTAAAGTATCCACTGATAATTAAGCAGTTCTAGGCTATATGCCAGAGGCTTTGAATTTCTGCATCATGTTAATATGGATTTCAACTTTATACAGTACACCTCAGCTGAAAAGTTCGGTAGGTCCTTTTCTAGTACTGCAGATCTTTAGTGTTGGATGTTTTGGTTGTGTTTTTTTATTGTTGAGTTTTGGTGGGTTTTTGGGCTTTTTCTGTAAGACACAGCTGACCACAGCCATGTCATCCTTTGTCATCACACATACCGTGTTTCATTTACAGAACTGGCTGGGTTTGATGGTGGTTTACTTTTCTAAAAAGGTAGAGACTTCACTGGTACTTCTTACTGGTTTTGATTACATTAACAAACACTATCAGGAACCCCCCTGATTTTTTTTAAGGCCAGGCACAAATGGTATCAATCTGAACTCCTTTTCACACTTTATAATTTCAAAGAGAAATTATCTTGCAGCCATCAATATTTATCCACAGGATCCACTCCCTATATAGTATATTTTATGATAATAGTCAAAGAAAAAAAGAAATACCTCCAAGAGAAACACACAATTTGTTATATTATCATGGCTTTCAAACTCATTCCCTCATATGCTTTTACTCTAAATCCACTAAGGGACTGATGTATTCTTTGATCTATTTTTTATTAGCGTGATGGCACTGACTTCAATGAGGTTTTTTTAATTTGATTTTTTTCCTCAGTGATGAACAAAATGAAACTGGAAATTCTTATCACAGGAGAAAACATCACCCCACACCCGTTTAAGTCAACAAAAGAATTAAATAAGCGTGAGCCACAACTTGCTTACAGTTGGATGCTCTCTTGATTCTGAGACTTAACGACTGCAGAAATAGAGTGGTTTTAAGGTTTGTGGGTTTTGATTTTTTTCCCCCTTTTCCATCACAGAGGATAAGAACCACTCTTCACTTGAATAAATAAAAAGTTAATAACCAAAAGGCAGATTCTTGCAGCCACATGAAAAAGCAGCCAAGGTGTGGAAAACAACCAATTAATAAATTCTTACTGAAACAGAATTCTATATTCCTGAAGTCAGTCTGCAACTAACAGTGCTTATTAAAATTTGTATCAAGATGCTGGAAACAGTGAACAGAACTATAAATACACAAGTGGTGAGCATGCTGAATAGACAAATTTAACTCAATTACATTGATATATGGCATAAAGAGTAATTTCTCCTGTTTCAAATAAATCCCTGTAAAGCTGAAATCTCTTTTTTACTAAAATAATAAGTACAGTCCATGTTTCGACCTAGCAACCACTCTGCAAATATTTTTAAAATATCCTGTAAATTATTTCAGAAATAAGAATATAGCAGTATCAAATTTATTTATATACCAGTAACACTAGGAAAATTATAGCCCTGCTATTAGCAGTGAAACAGGTTTTTTTGCACCAGAGCTATGTAGAAAGCTAACAGCTGAGAACAGGAATCTTGGCTAAAAAGGTGAAGATCTCCCTGATATGTATGGCTAATTCCATTTTCGTAGAAACAAACACTGGGATATTGGAAAAAATAGAAAAAAGACTCCACAAAAAACAAACCCAACACACAAACTGAATGTCACAACTCCAAAGCTAACAAAACTTTGATCTACAAATTCAAATACCTATTCACTAAAATTCAATGACTGACTTTCAAAAACAATACCAAAAAATCAAGTTAACTGTACTATTCATAAAGTTATTTTCTTATTATTTGTGTGTTTGTACACATGAATACATTTTACAAATTAACTGAAAATTTCTCTATTTTCATTCCTTGAAGATCTGTTCGTGCCTCTAATCTGAAAATTAAATCTCTCCTAAAGCAAACAAAAGTCATTCATGAACCACTGGCAAGAGAATGCGCTATCACAAGAAGAAATTATGTGAAACCATATATGCAGTCGTTGGATGTATTTCAACTGAAGACGCTTTTTTATTCATTTAAAAATGAAAATAAATTTTCTTTTTGTCACTTGTCAAGTTCACCTGTTTCCCACAACACATTTTGCTTCACTGTCTGATAATTAATAACTTTTTCTATTGAATAGAATAAAAGCACATTTCACAGTGTCTATGAAACAATTCAAATATTAGTGAATAAGGATAGTGATACTGCTCACAGTTGAATACTATATTGTCTATTACCTACTTATACTAAATACAACTTTGCCTAGAGTCCAGTCATATACAAAATTTCTTCATCTTAGAGTAGCAAAAATCAGCTGTATTCTTGCATCCCCCTCAATTCAAAACACAGATAATTACATACTTCTCATCTAACCAAGTTCCATTTGTGAGAACACTGTTCTCAAAACCTAAAGAAAAAATTTAAAAAACCCAAACCATATATATTGTATTTTAGCTTTTAAAATAGTCACAAATTTAAGAAAATAAAACCTTCTATTTATATTTTGTAATTCTTGTTCAAACCCAACCAAACTAAAGTATTTCATTACTTATCACTGTAATAAATAACTACCTAAGCATCAAATAACTTATTTTCTTCTTCCTCGGTAAAATGGGAAGAAAATAGTTCAGGCAATTTTACATTCATCCTTGCAAACATTTCACAGAAGCAAGATTCAATTAACTTCCTTCAAACAAAAGTTAATACAGTACAGCGAAAAAGAAAAAATTAACAGTAACTTAGTCTCCATAGAAGTTTTTAGACAGAAAACAGTACATTTTTCATTCAGTGGCAGCAAAACTACCCATTTTCATATAGGAATTTTTGGTTTTCTTAATAATAGCTTAAATGTAAATGAGATTCAAAACAGAATGTACTGACCAATAGTTTAAAATATAAAATAAATCAAAAAATAGGTTTTCTTTACCTTAGCATATTATCTCATCAATTAAGTCTAATCACCACATTTGTCCAAAGTTGTGACATATAACATATAGATACAATACATAATAATACGTATTTATCTATCATAAATTTCACTCTGGAATCTTTAAGAGCACCATGAACATGAGAACTAACTGCCCATGTTGGAAGGAATTTTAATATGATTTGTGTACGGGTCTAAATAACAGGGAACCAATGACACATTTTTTTAAGCTACCTGACCCTATCTAAACACAGTATATGAAAAAACCCATTGTAATATGTAACCTAGGACCCTCCTAAAACAACATGCTTTGAGCACAAGCATATTCCAAAGGCAAAACAAAACAACCTGAAGATATATTATTTTAGAATATAAAACTATAGTCCTTCTTTCGGGGAAGGGGGGGGGGGAACACAAACAAAAAGAAAAAAAACAGATTATGACAAAACAGAAAAATAAGATTATAAGCGTCTCTCCGTTTGCTGTCCTAGCACACCAGCTCCTCACAGAAAGGCTTACCCTCACCCCAGATAGTTTCAGGGTTTATCACTGCCTCTCCAGGCCCTCAAGTAACTTGTAGAAAAAAACTTTCTTTCTGGTTATCTGATCACAAAAAGAAATCGCCACCTTTAGCTTCAGAAGGTCGCGTGATAGAAATGTTGGGGGCGAAAACTGAAGAAACACCCCGTTCATGAGCTCTCGTCTCAAGCCCAGCCAGCCAGACCCACCCCGGCGGATCCCACAATCACACAAAATGGCGGCTGCCGCCCGCCCTCCGGCCTTAAGGCGCTGCACACACACACACACACACATGCACACCCCACGTGACTCGCCCCTCCCTCCCTTCTAGAAGCTTTCGGAGCGCGTGACTCCTCCCTCAGCCGCAGGCCCACGCCCCGCCGGTCTCGGGCTCTCCCTCGCAGGCCGCTGAGGGGCGATGCTGCCTGGGAAACATCCACAAACGGTAAATAACAAGCTCGTTTTGTAGAACGCGTGGCATAAATTCATATGCAGGGGAAGAAAACTGGGGTAAAGAGAGGCAGTAACTTCTTGTACGCTTTCATATGCGTAAGTACTTAGAAATTCTCTGCGAGTTCAGGCCCGAGTTACCACAGGCTGGCCTACATAAGTGCCAGTGTCTCAAAGGTTAACAGGTTATTCCCAGCTGCCTTTTCCAAAGCCCCTTCAGTGCAACACTGGTGATACAGGCTTTCAGTGGCATGAGGGAAAAAAATCCCCGTATTTAGAGTCTACAAAGCTCTTTGGGGATTACTCAAAGTGAAAGGTGCTGTATACATAAAAGGTGTTAGCTAATTGTAGCTGCAGCGTAGTCTGGCTTTAGAAAAAATTTCTGTGAGGAAAAAGTGAACCACTCTCTTTTCTCTACTAGTTATAAGAAATAAACGTATATAAAAGAAAGTGAAAAGCAGTTTGAGAAAAGATTTCTTGTGATTTATTAAGTGGGAGACCAAAGGCATCTGAGTTTGATCCCACCTAGTTACAGTTACAGGGATTAAGAACAAGCCTTACTAATTCATACCTTACATCATTAAGAGCATGAATTTATCTGTTATGATACTATAATACAAAAAGAGTAAATACATATTTGCAATTCAAATTCATTAATATAATTTGATTATTTTCTTGTGGGGCAACTCTGTCTTTAATTGCCTGTTTTCTTCCAGTCGTCCTAAGCAGGAATCTTCTTACTACACTTGTGGCTTGAAATGACCTTTGCTTCAATAATTTGATACAGTGTTAGTAATTACAGATGGTAACAACAATAATAATTATTTAATACTGTGATTTCTGCAATTTTTTTCACATTAATTGATGTAAATTTCAAACAAACGATGTATAGCAAACGGTGCATGAATTGTAACAAAGTTTAACTTAATCCTTTATATATTGGTGTAGGACTAAACTTTCATTAATTCACTGTTAGCATATGCATGACTATTAAAGATAGACCAACTTTTGAGATGTTAAATCATGTAAATTTTAAAGAAATTTCTTAATCATAAGAAGTATCATGCCTTGTTGATACATAAGAAAAATACTTCCTTAATTTAATAGTTTATGTATTTTAAAAAAAAAGAAAAAAGAGACTAGAATCATGTAACTGTTCTGGTAAAATACTTTCTAGTTCATGCCACCTCTCTTCATGACAGATCCCCAAACTGCTGTAGAGATTGCAGACACATGAATTGCTTCTCGAAGCACTGAAATTTAGTGCCAGGAGCACTACACTAAAGTGATTCTGGAAAGGGGATTGAAAACTAAATTATCCAGTGGAAAAATTATCCAGTGGAAATGATGGAGCATAGCTGTTTAGACTTTGGAGAAGGCAGCTACCAAGATTCAGTCAGACTACTTGTACAAAAAATACTCAGTAAAAAGTGTCATGAAATTAGATAAAGCAGAATTATATTAATACTTTAAAATGTGTTACAGCAGTTTGATGTGTAGGCCCTGATTGTGTACTTTAAATTTTATTTTATCTGTATAGTAAACATGGTTTAAAAAGCGGAGGATCTGGTCAAAACTTTTCTATTAAATTGATTCAAAGCCTACAGAAATCAGTGGCATCTTTTGTAAGGTTTACAAAATTTGCCAGAACTATAGCTCTGGAAAAGAAATGCCTTAAGCATAAAGTGAGAGCGCCTACATATCTCAACAACATAACTTTATTAAATATTTACATAGACTGCTATGTATCAGCATTGAATACTTAATCTCAGATATTATTCCAAATGTCAAGATAGATCAAAACAAGCTATCGTCTTGACTGAAGCCTGCCATAGTAAAACTGATGCTTAATAGAATCTCAGAAAACCTGATTTTTAAAGTTTTGCCTAGATCCATAATTATAAAGATACCATAGCTCCTTCACAGATTTGTACTCAAGTCATGGAAAATGTGGTGTTTGCATTTCTTCACTGCCTCCTCACTGAAACGAGTCAACAATTAGGATGAAATAAAAGGGGTTTTGTCATGTGAACAAAAGATTTCTACCTAGAAATCTGCATGTTCGTTGACTCAGTGTGGCCAGACTAACGTCAGCGATGTCCAGATACAAGTAACGTGTCATGGACTCAGGCTTGTAACATATAACAGAAAAGTTTGGGATATCA
Organism: Gallinago undulata; assembly: GCA_026546715.1. Lineage (NCBI taxonomy): Eukaryota > Metazoa > Chordata > Aves > Charadriiformes > Scolopacidae > Gallinago > Gallinago undulata. The sequence goes on along the minus strand of JAOTQQ010000063.1, from coordinate 16,972,840 downwards.
TTTTCCATCCATTCTCCTTCTTTTGACGTAGTGCAAGAGGATGACCAGCTTTTTAAGAAGGGTGGAGGGAAGTCCTAAATACATTAATCATGAGAAAAGTACTTCTGTATAACAGAGTCCTGTAGGTCAGTGATGTTCATGAAAAAGCTTTTACAAATCATATTGAAGTGCATTTTCTGAGACAGTATCATGGGCCATGATGTGTTTTATCTTCACTGGTACGCTGCACAGAACGTTTTTTAAGAAAATAGAATATTAGTTCTTCAAAGTAGGAATTAAATGGGGAAAAATCTTAAAGAAATAATGTGAGCAATTATTAAAGTTTCAAATGGATGTATATTCTTCTTCCTCTGTTATGTCTAAAAGTCATGTCCCTACTCTACAAACCGAGGTGAAAAAACTACTTTTGCATACAAATAGAGAGACTTTATCACTTGATACCAGCTTATTGTTTAAATTTAAGAAAGATTGAAAAGAGCACAAAAAATACTACAGAATGCATACCAGCCTATTAGCTGAAGTCAGCAGAACACAAAGAATCTTTGAATAACATGGGATTGTATTAAATATTGTATAATTTTAAAGTTTTATCATGCTTTGCATTTTGGTGACTTCGTCTGTTTCAATCAACTAGAAACCACCAAAAGGTCTTTGGTTTTCTTTGGAAATTAGATGTTGTATTAGGGTTGTAATAGAAATGTCATGGAAATGTGTCAGATAGACTGATCCTCTACATCAGCTAATTATGCTTCCAAATCTGAGACCTACCAAGAAAATGGATGTTTTTCTTTATATGCAGAAGTTGGTTTCAATGATTTAAGCAAGATCAACGCAAGTGACACAAGGACATAATTATATGTTGCCTCACAAGATAGAACAACAGTGATAAGATTAACTGCTCCATCAATTACTGGCATAAGAAGTAGAAATTTGTGATTAAATTGTGATTTGTGTTTAAATGAACAGAGAAAATAATAACATTTCAAATCCTTAACCTCTGACAATGTAACTGTCAATCAGAACTCCTAATGATTTCCAGTGAAATAGATGCTTAGAACTTAGAAAATTCAAACACCGAGTGTCTAGTAGAGAAAACATGGTGTTCTGTTCCTAAAATTCCAATATTGTGGTAAATGCAATATGTATTAAGTGCACTAGAGCAAATTTCCCAAAGCAAATGTTGCATTCCGGTATGGTAACTAGAAGTATCATAGTATTGTGATATTGAAAAGACACCACAGTTTCTCTTACAGCATCATTATAAGGAACAAAATATTGGAAGGTTTATCAGGATTACTGGAATACTTTCCTGTACCTTAATGATGTTAGTTCCATGCATACTTTAGAGTACTTTGAATTTTTTCAAACATGCAAGTATATAGAAAGTGTATTATATGGTATCTTAAGTTTGCCAAATAAAATTCCACTATATTTTATGTGACACAGTACATTACACCTATTTTCTGATATCCAGAGATGATGAATTCTTGAAGCAGTCTAATGTCTCACAGCGATATTCCTCTATGCATGAGTAGAAACATGTATTTCATCAGTGTTTTGTTCACTACTGCTTCTACCAGCATTAGTGATGGGATTGTATTTTTTTTTTGATTGTGGATCACAGATTTTTTTCTTTTTTTGACAGGGTTCAAGGGGGCATATTATTCCTTAGTGCACAGTGTGGATGGATGTTGCATTGTTTTAAATGGAGAATCATTCTCTGTAACCTGAGGGATGCTGTGAAGTCTGATTTCTTTAAAATCAATTCAGGAGATTCATGCTTGGTCTTGGCTGGAATATGGAGGTATGGACTTTTTGATCAAATCAAAAAATACAAGTACTTGTAGTTCCTTTTCCATTGGGATGTAATATTTTCTTCTAGGAAAAAAAATAGTTACATGTTTTCATGGAACACACTATATTCTGCTGTGTGTTTGCTGGTGTATTCTACTCTTGCTCAGATTAAATCACACAGATACCAGGTTGAAATATCTTTTCTGTCTTAAAAAATATGATCAGTCATCTGAATCCATTCATATGATTTTGGGAGAAAATGAAACAAGTTATTTTGGCTAAGATCAAGTGTAGTATCTGTTCTTATCAGTTTAATGTCTGATATGTCCTCAATGAGAGGTTAGTCCCCTCCTTTGGAGATTTTCAAGACCCGCCTGGATGCAGTCCTAAGTAACATGCTCAAGCTTTAGGCAATCCTGCTTCAGCAGGGGAGTTGGACTAGATGATCTCTACGGTCCCTTCCAACTCCAATAATTCAGTGAAATTCAGTGAAATTTCACTAGCTGCACAATGTCCTTTCTTATACAATTAGAAATCAGTGCAATGGGGCTTTCTATTGTTTATTCATTTGTTTATTTATAACAGAGGCATTAGGGGAATTCAGTTGAAAAATATCTGCAAGATTAATTTCCAAGCTGATAATCAAAATAGTGTTGCCTGGAATGCAGATTATCCATTACTTGGTTCAGAGATATACTTCTCACATGGTCTCTGCAGAACAGTAAAAGCTTTGCACTCTCCTTGACTGCTAATATTTTAGAATTCTGTCAATGATAGATAAAATAATCATTAGAATTTCAGCCATTTCATTAGTCTTGTATTTGACCTGAAATTAAGAAGGTGGATAATCACATTGAAATAAATCTGTGGTGAATTATTTAACCATTCAGTTGAACAGTTAAACTATTTTTAATGAAGGCTTGTTATTAAAATTATTATTTCATTACATCTTAAATAAATAAAATTTATACTTTTAAAAAAAAAACAACAATGTCCAAAAGCTTGAACTGAACACCAGCTCAAGTTGCCATGCAGCGACCACAAGCCTTCAGTTACTGAAAACCAAACCAATCCAAAAAACCTCAGCAAGGTGTTGCTTTGCTTACTGTTCTTAATCATTGTTTTCTATAGATTGCTATTTGGGATCAGATTGAGTGTATGTGTACAGATAACTCATAAAAGATTAGGTCTTATATATTCTCTTTAGAAACAATAAATAATACTGATCCTTTTCATGTTTCTGAGCATAATACAATAACAAAATACAATAAATACAAGGTTTCTGAAACAAATGCTACTCCTACATTGTACTTGCCAGTTTTTAACTTCACTTAAAGAGAGCTAAGAGCTTACAATTTAGAGAATATGCTGGTTAGTATTCTGTCTTTCAGTGTGAAACTTTGATCTTTTATAGCAGTGGGAAGAAGACACATGCATATAGCTAGATATTTCAGTGATGCCAGCACTGTTAAGACATTGCTGGGTAAGAGAAGAATGTTTTCACTCTAGGTATGAACGAGTTAGTGGTCTTCCTTAAGCAAACATAAAGAGAGGAACTAAATATTGTCTGCAACACAAGAATAAAATAATTGCATGCTAAGCTTGTTTTAGGTAGGTTGTAATAGCTGCAGATTTCCATGCATGTGATACTTTTTATGAAGTAGTTTAAATGCATCATCCTCTATTAGAAATTAAAACCGCATTCTTATTTACTTTTTTTTTTTTTTTCCCACTTAATGCTTTTGCAAATTGTCTTTGTGTGACTCTTCATTACTATGTTTTGGCAAGCAGGCCACCTAGTGCCTAACAATAACAAGTGCTCTATAATGACCTTAAGTGTTCACAACAAGTAACAGTATGCTTAGTTGACTGGATATCAAAATTTTGTTGCCATGTTACAACTCTGCAAAAATAATACAGAATTAAGTTCCATTCCTTCCTGAGTAGGATTATGACAGATTCGTGTAAAAATTTACATATGCACCTTTTCTTCAAACTCTCTTATTTAAAAGCTAATTTGTAACTAATCAAGCTACTTGTAAGATTTCAATTATTGCAGTCTGTTGCTGAAAAAATAAATTCCTTTCTTTTTCTACAAGTAAGTTTTCCCATTTTTCTTGGACACAAGTAATTTCTAATTTAATCTAATAAAATGAGGAATCATGCAGGATTTTAATAGTGTGAATGACACATCTGGTAGTACCCTTGCAAGGAGGATTTCCTCTTAATTTCATTTGTATCAGTATTTTAGAGTCCAGTTCAGGTTCTTTTAAGATTGTTGGCAAAGTTTCAATAAACATCAAGAGATACAGTACCTATTAAGCTTTCTGTTTCATCTTGGTGATATACTGCTTTCCTGTATACTGGAATGAAAATTCAATAATCTCAAGAAGCAGCCAATAGTCCCTCAAAATAAAAAAGACTACTTCTTTCTTTACTCAGTTTTAAATTACCCTTAGTGCCTTCCTTGGAATAGTGAGATTTTAAGCCTGTGGAAAAGCTATGTTCAAAGTTATCAGAAGATACTGAAAATATTTTCTTATTCAGATTCTATAGACCAATTTTCAAATATTCTAATTTGACGTGTCTCCATAAAATGAAGTCTGTCACAAATGGTTTAGTCAGAACCAATGCTTTAATCCTCCTAAACTTCAGTGGAATTTAGGTTCCCACAGCACTGGGAGATGTATATCCAGTGCTGGATATCTCATCCAGTGCTCTTAAAGTCCAAGTGAAATATTTTTTCAAAAACCCATTTACTCTGGAAAGTGTAATACCATGAATCTTCTGGTCCAATTTATAAATTTATTTAGGATTTATGTGTGTATACATATGTGTGTATATATACACTGCTTATATGGAAAAGAAATGATGAGAAGCATTCAGTGAAATGCTCTTTTGAGCATTAAAGCAAAATTTAATAAAACATGACCACTGCTTACAAATCTACCTCAAGGGAATAGTTAGAGACTTTCTTTTCTCAAGATACTCAACACTCTGCAGGTGACACTGACCATATAACTGTACAATACTACCCAACACCATTTAGATTACACTGCATTTACTACTGACTAGATTTACTTTAATGGGCATTTATAGTTTAAAAAAAAAAAAACAAAAAACAAAAAACAACCAAACACTCCAAGGCATTAGATCTTTCTAGAACAGGAAGTAAATTCTGTATGTGTTTGAAAGAAAGTAATCTTTTGTTCTTTGGTAAATGAAAGCTCCCATTTGCCAAATGTCATGTCCTATCTAAAATTTAGATTCAGAACAATAAAATTCCCCTGTAGCATTTTGTGATATTTTTGGAGTTTCACATGTAAAAGGAGTTACCCTTTCTGAAACATTATAGTCTTATTACTCATCTCTTCATATATACTAGTAATATATATATATACTCAAACTATATAGTAATATATTAGAAGAATAAAGGACACCCATCCACACCTGCTTGATTGATTACTTCTGCTGTTGTGATTTGAACATTAATAACATCAAAAAACCCAAATTGAACCATTATTTATGCACTGCCCTAAAGAATCTGGAGACTGTATTATAAAGCCAGTAATGTCTGGCATAATTAAAAAACAGATCATGAAATGACCAAGAATCTGTCCCATGATGGATTTTTAGTTGGATATGAATGTTACAATATAGGAAATTAAAATGTATCAAACTGATACCATCTAATGCCAACATGCTGGGGTGAGATAGCATTCCCAGAACTATGAATCATGGGCTAAATTGGTCTCTAATGGGGAAACAGTGGACAATCATAATATAAGGATTAATTTTCAGGTTTGCTGGGGCTTCTGGGGCTGACAGAGTTTTCACTTTTTCTAGTCTTGAGGAATCAGTTATGAAGCAGGATGCAAAAAGTGAAAACATCAATACTGGTTGCAAGAATGGCTACACTACCAATGCTGCTTGTTCTTTGCTGCCTAGCAGTTTTCCTTCGTTCAGAGTGACAACTGTAAAAGAACTTAATCGAACTACATGTGACTGGTTGTTGTCATCAATGTGTAACGTCCCTTGACTGACAGGTTCTCTCATTCATCTGAGTGCTCATGCATATTGACAAGGATGCTGCCTGCCAAAAATGATACTATGGTACAGTATTTCTTTAGCTGTACTTTGCCTTCTGGACTGTTGTATGCCAGAGGACAATCTGCAAACCCAGACTTTTTTTTACAACTAGATCCTACACCAACTACTTTATTTCAGGTCCTTAAGAACCAGGGTCCTTCCTGGTAAAACAAATATTATTTTTTCTAATACGAGTGCTAGGACTTCAAGGGAGTGAAGTCATGCATAGCAAGGCTTGCCCTATTATAAGGCTAATCTATAAGGCTCTGTCTTTATTCTTTCTATCCTCAGCATAAGACCAGATTAGAAATAGCAACAAAAGGTTTTCGTTTCCTGACAGACTAAAGTAGGCTGGAGGGACGATGGAATTGGCGGTTGCAGTTTCAACATTGGCATCTGTTGTAAGCTCAAGTACCATACACTGGTGCAAGTGGAGTGTAAAAAAGACAGCATATCTATGTATCAAATCTAGTCCTGCAGCAGAAACACTGGTATTACTTGCAGAGTGGTTAATCGTTTATAATTCCTCTATTTGAGGAAATGGCCAATAGTATTAGCCATGCAAGCCTCTGTGGGCTAATGTAATTAGTCTTATGCGTTTTAAGACCAGATAGAATGGTATTAGATAGAATGGAGGACTGTTTTAATTGGATGATGGCAAAATCCCTCTAAGCACTATGGCTGTCTCCTCTGTTCAAAATCCTTTAAAAAGTTCACAGATTCCAATTGTTTTCTGCAGTAACAGCATTTCTATCTAAATTATATTAAACGTGTCATCTCATTTTCAGAGTAAAAATGATAAAAGCACATTCAACTTCTGCAAAGCTGATCACTTTAAGAAAAATATAAGATAATTAAAAGCTGTTACAACTGACAATTCTACACTGTAGCTTCAAAATTCTCCCCTAATTACAGCTGCTAACTTTTAATATCAACTGTAACAGTGAGTCAGATTTGACATCACAATAGCATCCCAATCTCTTCTTTGGGAGAAAGGCTCTTAGGAAAATACAATTACAAGGTGAACATATGCAGCTAAGACCATTGCAAGTTTTGAAAAGCCAGTGATTGCTTTCATTTTTATTCTTGTTGAGAAATCTACATTAGTTCTCCTTTGCTTGAATGCAGTCTTTTTAATAAGGTCACATGTAACCAGGTGGAGCTGATACCCTGAAAACACTAAGGGGCCTTCAAGGGAATGGGCACTTCTCCTTGAAAAGACGTTCTTCTATAGATAATTTCTAAAGCAAGCATAGAGCCAACACAAATAGCTTTATACCATTCCTCTTCTTGTAAAGTATTTGCATGACAGGGTAGAAGGATATTCTGAAGCACGCTGTACTTCTTGGTTTGGTATTAATTAACCTTTTCTTAGTTTGGTATTATTGTGTTATAGAAGGTGGAGAAATTCTGAAAGTGCTATAGCTTAAAAACAGTGAATGTTTTTGCCTTTCAAGAATATGATGTCTCCATTTCTTTAACAATGATTAAAGGAGGGATGAAAATTAAAACTAGAGCCAGTTATGTTTTTTGTCAGCTGTACAGCAGGAGCTGTTTGTTCCTGGTCTCCCAGTCAGCCTGACTGAAGACTGGGCCAGCATGTCTCTCCTTTAAGCTTGTGCAATTGCCATGTCTTTATACGAAATGAGGATACAGAAGTGGAAATGTCCGAATTCCATATCAGCACAAACTGAGAAAATTCCCATGATGGACATTTTGTCCAGAGCCTGGGAAGACATTATAGATCCTGTGCTTTGTCTGTTACTTTCAGGTTAACTCTTGAGGCTACATACACATTTCTATCCTCTGAAGACACTTATTAACCCTTATGTGAATTTAGGGGGTATGTACTACATCTGACATGCTTTAAACCAAAGTGCTTTTTAAACCAATTCAGTTTCAGTGATTTTTATCAGTCACTGAGAATTTGCTTAGTTGAAGAACTAGTTCCAGCAGATTATATTGGTGATTCAGTACACAGAGAAATCACAAAATATCTTATGAAAAAGAAAGCACACAAAATTTAATCATGGTCTACTGTACAGAAATGAATGCTAAGATCATTCTAAGATCAATACAGTGTTAGAATAAAAACTGAATCAAATTCTTTTCTCAGCTAGTCAGCGGTTTAGGTTTGTGAAATTAATAGGCAATTCATGTCTTACCCTGTCTGTTTCTCACATTAAGCAAAATTACTATTAAGTAATTATTTCTGAGGAAATCTTTCAGCTTAAAACTAAAGCCAACATTCATGTATGGAAAATTTATTTCTGTAGAGTTTGACCTGCTACACATCCAAGCAGAAGGAAGAGCAGAGGAACAAAATGATGGAGCTTTTTGTGCCTAAAGCATCTTATGATTTGTGGTATTTCATAATACCCAGAGTGATACACAGTCTATTTTGAGAAAGGGTGGAACAGAACAGTGAGAAAAGATGAAGTGTCGACTTACCATCCCTTAACAAAAATCTTCTTTAAGATCCATCTACTTGTAAAATCCTTATCTCTGTTGCTGAATAGCTACTAAGAGCTGCTCCCAACACAGTCTTGAAAGGAACCACCATCCTGTTTCCATAGTAGGACATCAAGACATCATTTAAATACCCTGTATCACAACGGTCTGATACAAGGGTCTGCAACAAGACAGTTTTTATGCAGCTCTCCTGCTACATTTCTGGTTACATTACAATGTTTTTAAAATATGTGGCCATTATGGAGTGAACTATGTAGAGCAATTAATATGGACCCAGAGGTTGCCATCTGCTCAGCTCTGAAATTTTCAGAGGACTTAAATGTGAACCGCGTATCCATATGAAACCCTTTCAAGGCTACTCTTGGCCTGGCTGTACCCTATGTGGACCTCCCTGCCTCATGGCCTAGTTGTCAGTTATCCTGAACCTATGACATTCACTCCAAAGTGATCATAGGGAGGAAAAACATTGTTAGTGATGTTTCAGGTCTCGTCTGGTTTTAAAAGTAATTGAAGGGAAACATTTTGTTCCATTTTAAGTATCCCAAGGGTAGAAGTTAGTGGAAAATAATTTCTAAGAGCAAATGAAGAAGATTCTGAAAGAAAAATACCCAAGGGATCATATCTTAGACACAAATATTTTTTTTTAAATTACAGGTGCTCATAATTACTTGTAAGGGAGAAAACTAATTATGGCAGTCTTCAGGGAGCTTAAACATGGTAAATACTGAGAAAAAGCAGCCTGGGTTTTTGAAAGTTATTTGTATATATTGCTTACACTTGCAGTCTTGATGGTGTGTTAGTGCCTCTTATTTTTCCTTTATTTTTTTCCCATTTTGTTGTCACACATAAGTATTTTTATTTTAATTAGTAAGAAATAATCCTCTTTCTGAATTTTCTGCTTTTGAAAGTTTTAAAAGGTTTTCTTTATATACACATAGAATATTCTCACGGTCACTAAATGAACACATTAAAATTTTGTGTTTACCAACAAAAAATCTGTCTGAATGTATATTGTATTGCCAGTTTATATTTAAGCTGTGATGGGAAAATGTAGTTGTTTTTTTTTTCAAATGTGAATGGATGTAGAGAGAAATAATAAACATTGAAATATTTTTCATATGTTACTATGGAAAATTGCTCTTGCACTAGAACACACCATATGATAAGAGATTGAGATGTGTCTTAAAAGATCACATTCAAACATTTTGAACAGCTAAATATGTTCTGAAAAAGGATTTTGCATATGTCCTAGCTACTGGTATCTTCTATATACAATGTATTGAATTGTTGTTCAGACTCAAATGACCACAACCCCAAGGAAAATGTTTACAAGCTACAATCCATGTGTCCCTTTCTACATGTCAGCTATGTTGGCAAAATAACAAGCAGAAAAGAAAAAACTGAACGTTATTGTACATAACTTAGCTAGCAGATTACTACAGCATGTCTGGATTCATTGGTAAGTTCTACAATTAATCACAATAAATTAGAATTAGGTACACAATAAACTATGACTACTCAGCACTGTGGTTTATCATACATGGTTTCTGGTTGCATGTCATTCAGACAGTATGCTCTGAGCTTTAAAAATCTCCCCCTCCACTGACTCTAGTAAAACAGAGAAGAATGAAAAACTGAATGAAAGAAAATAGACATTTTTTCTGTTAGAAAAAAATAGCATCCCCCTACTTCCAATATTTTTCCTGTTTCATACACAAAAATATTTTAAATAAACCAAACCAGAGCATACCTCAGCGTAATCCCAATAAAGCCAACAGCATAGAGATATAATTAATTTTAAATAACAGTACAGCCACATACTGTATTATTTTGGTTTGTATTGACCTTCCATTGACTTGGACAAGACTTCCATTGCCCTAGTTCGATTGGATTCAAAGTTAATTTTGACATTGTGAGAGATTAACTGTTACAGCATCTCTGATCTTGTATCAGTACAAAATATTGGCATAGAAAAAATTCTGTTGTATACAAGGCATAAACTGGCTCTAATATCATGGCGTTAAAAATTTTGTCCCCTGAATGCTAACTTTGGTGGCAATGAGTAACTCTACTTGCTGTAGTGACTAGTTATAGACTCAGTATATGTATTATATGGCTTCAAATTACAGTGCCCTGGAAGTGAAATCTTCTGAACAGTTAAAGATATTTTTTGTCATCAGCTTTTTACTTGGTACTGCTAATTAAGGGATCAGTTAGGTCTAATATTCTTTTTTGTATACCTCCTACTTAGATCTAGATCCGTTTGAATTTTTAACTAGCAGTCTCATTAGCTATTCTATCTAGGTCCCAGTGACAAATTCCTAAATGATCAATCGGCAATTAATTACCAGAAAATAGCTACACCTCACTAAATTTGGTAAAATGTGTCTAGCTATACAAGTATGTTCATTAAGGCATTCCTGTATATTACTTGATACATTATAGCAGTCTAGAAGCGCCACTCAATCAAGACCCCGCAGGGGCAAAGGAAGAAAAGTAGGAGAGTAACAGACCCTGGACTTTCAGAGGACAGACTTCAGCTTAGGCAGGGATTTTTTTCGTGTGGGTGAGATCCTGTGTGAGGCAGCTCTGAAAGGAAAAGGAGCTCAAGAGAGCTGGCAGACACTCCATTCTGATAACTCAGGAAAATAAGCAGACATGCCAGGTGACCTGCTTGGTTCACGGGGAACTCATGACTGAGCTCCAGTACAAAAAGGACATACACAGGACATGAAAGTAAAGACAGACAATAGAAACTTTGCTTCTCTGGCTCTTTCTTTAGGGAAAATGTCTTTACGCCTAAAGACACAAGGTTCAAGGAGGAAAGGAACTACTAGCATGGAAAAAATCCCAGAGGACAAAGTACCCAGGGAAAGAACAAGAGACAGGTTCATAAACTGAAATGGGAAAGGTTCTGATTGGATATTATGGCAAAAAAAAATCACGTGGGATGCTTTAGCATTGGAGCAGGTTGCCCAGAGATGTTGTAGAGTATCTGTGGAGGTTAAGACCTGGCTGGACAAAGCCTAAAGCAACCAGATCTGACTTGAGTGCTGACACTGCTCTGAGAAATAAGAAAGTTGGACTAGAAACTCCCAAGGTTCCTTCCTCTGTGAATTATTCTATGATTCTATAAAAATTTAATTGCAAGGATAAGATACAGGTATAAAGATGAGCTTGATTTGTGGAATGCAGTCCTTTCATTTTTATCTTGAGCCAGGGTAAAGTTATAAAAAAGAAAAAACCTTCACAGCTATTACATTTGTGTAAGGTCAAGAAGTCTGTGTCAGTTTTTTAATATCAGCCAAAGATTACCAAAGACAAAAACTTGATGAGCACTTTGCATAATTGAAAAGGCAAAAATTGCTCGTCAGAACTATTTAAAATAATCTTCACAGTACCAGGCTTATTGGGCATGTTTTTCCTTTCTGCTAATGAAAATTATCTGAACCATGAAAAGAGGTTCACCTTTAATCCCAAAGACTGATTCAGGGGGGGGAAAAGGTAAGTATTTTGTATGTATTATAGATTCATTAAACTATTCAGTACCCTTTGAAAACTGGAAAATTTCCTAGCAAATGGAAAATAAATATTTCTCACACAATATAAAGAGCACTTAATATCACAGTGAAGCGCACCATTTTATGTTCAGGAATAATGCTTTGGTATTTGTTATGATGGTATGTGTTTTCGGAGAGAGAAAGTGTTCATCCTCATGGTCAAGTAAGTTAAAGTAACGCCTGCATAAAACTAATACTTTCCACATCTTCCAGATTTAAAAATGACTGATTAAAAGCCAGAATCTACATATCTGTTTTATTTGAATTTCTGCTTTCTGTGAAGCAAATATATATCAATGCCATAGCCTTGTTACTAGTGTATTGAGGAACATTTATATGAAACCTCAGACACTGAAAATTTCCAGTTCTAAGTGCTTGTAGACATACAGCTAGAGACTCTGTTATGTACACTTGATTGTTGTCACTGTTGCTCCATAATTATCATCTTAGCAAATTATATTCATTCTGTGTATCTGAAAAACTTAATTTTTTTCATTGAGGAATGACAAAGTCATTGTACAAAGAAATCGTAACTAAGTGGAATAAGGATATTGCCTTTAAAGATGGAATTAAATATGCATCAGGCACAAGTACTTGGTTTTCTAGAAAACCTCTCAAATCATGAGCAGTGTTCTAAGCAATGATGAACTCTGATTTATTTTTAAAATTCTATGTGTGTAGTCATTAACATTTTATATAGTTTCCCTTGATAAATGAATTACCATCCTGGAATTTCTCATAAACAACTATGTTAGCTAATTTAATTTGTTAATAGATTAAATGCAGCAGGTAACTGAAATTGATACATATTTTGTCTAAATATAATTCCAAAGAAGACAAAACAAATTTTTTTTTCTGCATTTCAGCTTTATGGGTACAAACTTTTTAAATAGATGTAATACATAAAGGATGCCATATCTCATCAGAAGTTGGAAGTATCTCAGAAAAATTTCCTTATGCTATGAAATGCAAAAAGGAGACATAAAATACATTTTTCCCAAAAACTTATCAGAAATTATAGCCAGTAGGCGGTCATGCTTTAACTTTAAAAAACGTGCCTGAACTTTATGACTTTCTGCCTTTACCTTCCAGCAAGGTTTATTTTTGGTTCCTTTCCAACTGAAAAAAGGACTATGAGATTCTCTTCAGGTTTAAAATAATTAGTAAACCCTTAGAATACTCATTATAAATAGATCAAAGCTTCAACCCAACTTCAATACAAAGGCAAGCCTTTTAGATCAAACTTGAACTACCACCCATCCCACATACATCCTGCTGATATCTTACTTTGGGTTCTGTTAAATTATTAACACCAAAATACTGAATAATTCATTATTTAAAGAAAAATAATAAACTTCATTTATAAAACTTTTTTATCGGTTACTTTTTCTCCTTTCTTCTTTCCTTTTTAATCTGGAGTGGGGTTTTGCTTCAAATGTAAGGGCTCAATCCCTCAATTATAGGTGAAACAAAACTAAAGATAATTAGGAAGTCAAGAAAATGCAAGCAGGAGGCATTAGGCATTAATTGAAAAGGTAAAAATAAAGATGTTTGCAATGTTCAAACTCTCTTACTCTGCCAACAAGTACTGAGAATTCTTGATGACACTCCAAGATGTCCAGTTGCCAGGGCAATTCCAAATTAATGTAATCAGGTATAGTAATGTGTCACATAAGAGTAACAGACAAAAGTGCGTCTGAACTTTACTGTCATCTACAATATCCAGTTTGATCTGAACAATAGTATAAAAGAAGCTACACTAGGAAACTGAATTCTGAAAAGAGCTATATAGCTTTTTATATGTCAGAAAGTTCTCATCTGTGCAGTCTGTAGTTTGTCTGAATGGAAAACAATCAATAACAACTGTATGTAAAATATTTTGCCAAAAATTTCAAAAATACATCAATACTGAATGTAGAATGCAAAAGTAGCAAAGTTAATCTCTGTGTCTTTAAGATGTATAAACAATATGTAATATCAAAAGCATGATATTAAATGAAAACTAGCATCAAGTTCTAAAAAAAATAGTAGCAAAAATGTAATTTATCAATCATCTCTCAGCTAGAATTGATGGCACATTCCTTCATGATCTCTTTACCATAAACATGTCAACTATTCACACAGGTACACTAACCCTGCCTTATGTCTGGCTTGTGTGCTTAGCGCTTATAAATCAGAGCAACCCCTTTGCTATAAAAGTAACAAATGCATTTATATAAAGAAAAATCTACAGATTTTAGACTTATCATTTTCAGTATGGAACAACATGTTTAATTTAGGAAAAAAATCTAAAACTCTTAAGATACTTATTTTTCTCTTTATTCTTTTAAGCTTCTACCATAACTTGAAAAGTATTAAATAAATTATTTCTGAGGGCTATGGAAATAAAAAAATTTTAACAATGGTTTGCTGCAACAGCCGGTGCACTGATGCAGCACATACTGTGTAGGTAATGCTGAAAAGGTCTGCAGTTATCACTAAAAAACACTTATTAGTGAAAGTGGATAACAAAAAAGAAAATGCCCTTTCACAAGACATTAGATATCAATACATGTCAAAAAATAGGTTTACTGTGTGTAAAAATGAATGTACTGCAAGTGCCTTGTCTTTTATCGACAAAAATATAAACAATGTTTAAACACTGGTACTACCAGTTAGAACTTAAATTCACACATTTTCAAGGAATTTATGTGGATTTTATTGGGTAGGTTACAGGCAATTTCTGACTTGTGCACTGCCAATGTGAAAGTGGCCAATAAAACCAAAGTCCTCTTTTGCCGTTATTTTCTTTTGACTTGGAGATAGATATCCGTAGGTAGAATGGGCAAATTTTGCACTAAAATGTTATCTTCTACGTTTTTTTTCCTGTTAGTTTTTTTCCGATCCATATTGCTAAGGATGTAATAATACAGAATTATGAAACCCATAATAACTCTTCTCATGTCAGGGCCAGAAAAGCACAAAAAGCACGTATCTATTTTCACTTCATAGTTGTTATTGAGGAATAAAGTTATTTATTGCACTCATTTTATATTCCTAGATTCTTCAGGCCAGAATCATGTATTTATGTTTGTACATCACCTTCAGCAATCAATCCTTTTCACTTCTCTATGATAGAAATTCTAAATACCAAATAACTTTAATTTCCAAGCATCTTATTTTAATCCAGTATTATTTATGTCAGAGAGAATATTTGCTGTGCTGAGACTATTAGAAATAAATAAAAATAATTTAAATATTTTAACAATAAAATACAGGTTATAGAATATGTCTAAACTAAAAAAGGAGAAAATTTTAGAAATATTTCTTTCCTCCTCATTTATTAGTTTTTTTCATTCCTAAAGAAATGTTTACAGAGACTCTGCAGGACTGAAAACTTAGAGATAATAAAAAAAGAACATGCAATGAACAACAAAGATTCTTCTACTTCTCCCAGATAAAAAATACAGCCATTCATGCTCCGATACTGCAATCTCAATAACTGTTTCTCAGTATTCTTCCAGTTTTGCTCTTTCTACGCTTGCCTGAATTCACCATATAGATTTAAACACCTGCACAGTGTATAGTGGACAGTATATTACTGTATAGCAGCTCAGACTAAATAAGCAGATCTTTCTTTGGGCTTTTCATCACTGCCACAGTAGGATGCCTCTATTAATTCAAGTCCTTTGGTATAATGTATCTGGCAAAAGGAGGCACCAAATGTTTGCCACAAGTTACAGAGCAGTGATGAAATTTGAAATAAATTATCCTTTGTTGCTACCCTAGAAACAGAAAATGAAGCAATGTTCTGGATCATTTTGCAGTTGGGTGGGTTGAAGTTGGAATGTATTTTAATTTAAATAGGAATGGGAATTTTTGCTACATCACACATGCAACTGAGACCATATTCACATTAATTGATAGTTTTAACAGAAGGTACAATTCCTTAAATTGAAGAGTAGCCTTAAAAACAAAGTCTTATTCTCTAAACTGTTAAATTTTATTTTGGAAACATTATACTAATTTTAGTTGATACTCATGCAGTTAATCTACTTTACACAATTTTACATGTATTCACATTCTTATTAAAGGTGGTTTTTTCTGCAGAAAAATAAAATGTAAAAAATATTCAGCAACGGAAGCAGAAGTCAAGCCAAAAAGTATTTCCTCTGAGACATGAATAACTTAGAGATTCTTATCCAACTCTAGCTTCATATGAACCTTTTGGTCAATTTAAATGTACAAGAGTGTATTTGCATATGCCTCTCATTAGCATTAACTGACAATTGAAAAGCAGGATACATTTTTCTTATTTCTCATAAAACTTTGGGAATTTAATCACTCTTCCAGGATGAAAGATTTGTCGGTAATTCTTCCAGTAATCTTAATGGGAATTCCATGCATTAAAATGTGCATGAATATCAGATTCTAAGAATACAGATTTTTTGGTTTAAAAGTTTTTCATTTCCTTTTCCATGTGCATGTAAATCAGCATGGTTAAGCATAAATTGAAAAGGAATTTAGAGTGATTACTTTGTTCGTAGCATATAAAAGGATATTCACATGATAACACAGAACCAGGCGGCACTGTGGAAGCAAGAGCTTTCCAAGGTCTGTTAAACTAACAAATGTGATTTCTCTTCTCTTTGATTTCCTTTGTAAAGAATACAAGATCATAACTTAGCTTATTGGATTCTGTGCTTACTGAAACTGGATTGGACACTGGCTGCCAGTTCTACTACTTAGAAATGGTCTGTCACATACTCCATTTCAAGGATCTCACTACTCAGTGCTGAGTACTCAATATTCTGGGGTTTTCCTTACATAATTTTCATGACAAAGTATTACAATTCATTGCAATCATACAGTAAAGGAACAGTTCATTCTAAACTTCAGGTAACGGGCTTCTGGAAGTTAATATTACACTAATAAACATTAAAGACAGTTTCATTTCATATTTCATCAGGATGTAATTTCATTTAAGTCAGTGTAAGTGCACTGGGATAGAAATAGCATAAATGCAAAGACAAGCAGGCTACGTATATTCCCTTCGAAGTTTATTTTCAGAGTACCAAAATGTATGTAAAGTGATGTTACTATGTTGCTTCTCTGGAAGAAATCCCTTTGGGGTGCCAGGCAAGTTGATGTACAATTATTTTAATGAAATTTTATTTTTATTGGCTGTCCTTTGTCTGTTTGGTATTACCATGGCTGAATGGTAATTCAGTTCCAGAGGGCTGTGCCACCATCCAGAATCACCTGGACAGGCTGGAGGGCTGGGCAGAGAAGAACCTAATGAGGTTCAACAAGGACAAATGTAAGGTCCTGCACCTGGGGAGGAAGAACCCCAGGCACCAATATAGGTTAGGGGTGGATCTT